>OZ038478.1:100956142-100963642 GCA_964036315.1 Acanthosepion esculentum
AGAAGATACTTGTCTTTAGACACCAGATAAAAAAGAATTGTCTTGGTATTTAACAAATATACCCCTTTGCATCAGGGCGCGTCTGACTTGTGAGTAATATATATATATATATATATATATATATATATATATATATATATATATATATATATACAATAATGTCATTTCAAATTCAGATGAACCGGTTCTATAAAGGTAAGTAATCTTTAGGAAACTATTTTATGTATTTTCTTTTCAACCTGAGAATGGAAAGAAATCACTTTATATAGTACGAAGAAGAATTAAACCATTTTGATAATTTAATAAAAAAAAAATTTCTTAAGATATTTACAGATTGACAGTCTGTTCTCATCATATTTCTGCTGAAAAGTATGATGCTTTTCGACTCGAATGTCATCAGTTGTGCTTTGATTTCTTAACAATATCCGAACTTAATCGCTGCAACCCCAAAGATCCAATGGAAGAACTATCAGATTTCCTATATCTTTAACTTAAAGACAATTTCTTTTATCAGAATAAATTATGTTTTGTAACAGAAAACTCTCAGCAAGAGTATTAGGTATATATCAGATATTAATATATAAGATTATTTTTGGATAATCCAATTAACGGTTCGCTAAGCTTTTATCATTTTAAGAATCTTCAGACATTCGATGATTAGACAGAACAGCTCTTATATTTGTTTTCAGTTTTATGTTTTTGACATGTTGCCAAAGTCTGGACAATATCGTGCATGCTCAAAACTCATCAGCTTTTGTTCCTTTTAGTATAACCGGAAACATTTGACTGAAATATCTTGATGAAACTACGGTGATTCCTTATATCTCTCAGCATTCGATCAATAGCCTCCAGAGCTCTATTACGCATTACAGTATATTCATAAAAATCAGCTAACATTGTTTTATAATTTCTTCCATCACAGAAGCTATGCAAATGTTGCAAACTGGCTTTACATTCGTATGAAAGTCAAATGGAAGTTTAAATGCAATAAGAGCAGTTATACCCCAACCATCTGTTTGTAAATTATAATGAATTCTAGATTATGCTACAGCAAGGACAATTATGTTTTTTTTTTCTGAGTCTGGACAGTATAAAAGTTGTTACAAAAGTACAAAAGTTTTCCCAGTTCTGCCTGGAGGATCTAGGAAAATACCTCCTTTCTGGTACTTGATTGTTTCAGTGAAGGTGTAATATGCCACTTTTTGAGCATTCTGTTATGATTTTGAAAATATTCAATTGTCGGATTATATGAAGTTTTTATCAGCTATTGTTTATCGGCTATTGGCACTTCTGACACAATTTTACTTTAGAAAGTAATCAGATTTGACTTTCAATATCAGTCAGTGCAGAATTATAAATTTCTTGACAGTAATTAACAATATCATGATATCTCTTTATAAATGAATACATTTTGCATCTGAAAGTGTTGCATCCCGCTATCTTCCTCAAGCAGTCCTCTTTTATCGCTCGCTTCTCAGTAATCGTGTAAACAGTTCCTCAACTCTCCGAAGGTCCTCCAATGACACTAGACCTTGACCTTCATGCAACAGCATTCTTAAGGAAAAACATTGCTCTTGATATGGATGCACTGTATATACATGGCCACATCTGCTATCAAATCCGATATCTGAATTGCCTTCAACTGGGGATCCACTTTTTCTTCTGTTCTAATATGTAATTTATTCCACGTGTAATATGATGGAACCTGCTGACAATATAAACTTCTGGTAAATGGATCATTTGCATAGGGTTTGAAGAAAACTGTCAAAGTTGTTTCTCTTGAAATCATTAGCTGTGCTGCAGCAAATTCAGGTGTAAAATAAACTGTCCATTTTCTAGATATAATGTTAATTGTTGGACCGCTGGATACTTCTTATTATTAGGGAAGCCTTCGTTGCTACTTATGTATCAACCTATTATTGATTTAATCTGGATAATGTTGGTGTTGGAGATCAAACATAACATTATTTGATCCTTTGCTTACATATTTGCATTCATAATTAATGGATTTCCCAGAAGTTCAACGTTGATGTGAGCATCAAATATTTTCAGAAGGAAAAGACAGTAAGGGAAAATCCCCCTATTATCAACTCCACATTGGTTGCCGACCATTGTTTGAAATCCACCATCTTCAGGTTTTCTTCTTCTGAATGATGGATATCCAACTCTTTGGAATATATCTTGCTACACATATAGGGATAATTACTATTCATTGCACCACATTGACCATGGGCAATATGTGCTTTCATAATTTCATACAGTGACCTGTCATCAGTTGGATCTGGTAGTGCAGCAGCAATAATTAACCTTTCCATCAACCAAATTAAGATGTGAGTATGAGGTAGTATATATGGCATCTAACTGTATAACACGACGCCTCAATTCATCCTGGGTCAACCTGGGCTAAACCTACGCTTGTCAGTACCATCGTCGGTCTACTGGTCGCGGGCCGTTTCCGTCCACACCGTTTCTGTCCACGCTGTGTTCCTTGATCTCAGGGCAGTGAAGATTGAATATCGTCGGTAATTCGGAGCGCTGCACCAATATCTTTTGCGATTATCTCTAACAGTTTGATTACTTTCAGCGTAAATGCACTGACTATAAGATCATGCAACGACTGTTCTTCAAGGAGTTCATATAGAATTTTTTCTATTTTCAATTGTAGATGGATATCATGAATAAAACTTGGTGGTCATAAATCTAATTGTTGGCTTTTGTTTTTCTAAGATTTATCTTATAAGGTTGTAAAAAGAACTTTTTAATACAACATTTATATCTAAATAAAAACAGAGCATCTAATCAGATATAAAAAAAAATAAAGCTTATGCAATACAAAATATATGGACACACACACACACATACACACACACACACACTCACATATATATATATATATATATATATATATATATATATATATATAATTGAGTGGTTGAGAGATTTAGATAGAAAAAATCTTACCATGAATGTGACATTCAAGGAAAATCTTATAAATTTTTTTTTATTAAGTTTGTCTAATATTCTTATTATTTTCCATTTTAAAGCTCTAAGAAAGGGTAGACGCTCTCCGTAATTATTATCCCAAGTGCTTTCGGCCAATTTATTAATCTATATATATTAATCTATATATATTTTAAAAGGTGTTCGTCGTTAATATGTTTTCCTGTGTTCGTGTTCTAAGTTGCGTTGTTTATATAGGTTTCGTTTTCATAAATCTACCGTGTTAATACAAAATTATTCCCCAAACATTATGTCAGAACATTGAAGTTGGAATGGAATACTGTTTAAATTTAATAACTAATTAATGGTGATCATGTCACTGTTTACAGAAGCATGTTAAAAAGACACACAAAAGTATTACCGAATATAATATTTAGACGAGACGCTTCAGGATAAAGCCACAAAAGTAAATTCTAAAAAATTTCAAAAATTTGCATACGTAAAGATTTATACATTGGACTAAGTCGAAAATGATATTGTCCTATGTGCCTTATTCTTTTAGGACGTCGGCGATCATGGCTCTCTACAACTTTTTATTATTTGTAGCCCTTAGTAAGTTTTGTCTTTTTGTTATTTCTCTCAATCCTTGCGTTGAGATCCATTTACATTAGCTTGTTATGTGGGTTACTGTTTCCGCTGTCCCTTGAAACACAGGTTCCCGTACTATCACTGAAGTTAAGCAACATCGAAATTGGTCAGTACCTAAATTGGTGACCGCTTGGGAATACCAAGTGCTGTAAGTTTGGATGTGTAGGTTTTGGATAATAGCTCGGAACATGAAATATAAATCTTTTCGAATATCTGACAGCCATGACTGGTTTCTCCTGCTTGTGTGGTATGGTGCAGATTCCTGTTGCCATATATAGAGTTTTCCAGCAGCCACCATTTTGACCCAGGGCAGCACGAACTCCTCAAGGAACTTGATGTAAGCATCCATGTTGAGTCTGAGGCCCTGTGGGAAGATGAATGGAGGCATAACGTCGCCATCACTAGTGATCACTCAAAACACTTTCGTAATCATGAAGGTTATAAATTTAACCACAACTTTACTCTAAAGAAAGTCACATTTGTTAAAAGAGAAATTAAATTACTAAGAAGGAACATTCTCGAGAGTTCCTGTATCGAAACTTATCAAAATGAAAATCTAAACTCTGGAATGTTTCCAATATCTCCCTTCCTGAAATAATTCATACTTTCCCAAGATAACATACATGAGTATAAAAAGGTTAAAAAAATAAAAGAAAACAGTTAAATTATAACCTTATATTATTTAAAACATTCCAAACAATAAATAATTGAAATATTAATTTGGCGAAAAAATTCAAGAACATCTTTTACACATACATTATTTACATTATCCTAATTTCATTGTCATATTCACAGCGTTTAGGCCGTTGTACGCTTCAGGCTTCTTCAGGTGATTGGAATTTCGAACCAAATCTTTCATTTTGTCCAGCGGAGTCGATTGTTCTAGTTCCACGTATCATGCCTCTTCAGATATCTCAGTTATTTCCCTTTAAATCAACTTTCTGATTTTTTGTTGTCCACTGCCATAGGCTGGTATTGAACTCACAACTCTTTGGGTCTAGTCCCAAATTGTATTCAGGAGATTTTTTGTGAACTAGCACACGTGCTGATTCCTTAAGTTTTCGTATTTTCCAGCAATATTCTCTGTCTATTATTTCAACCTCATCCC
Source organism: Acanthosepion esculentum (assembly GCA_964036315.1). Taxonomy (NCBI): domain Eukaryota; kingdom Metazoa; phylum Mollusca; class Cephalopoda; order Sepiida; family Sepiidae; genus Acanthosepion; species Acanthosepion esculentum. The sequence continues at coordinate 100,960,839 of OZ038478.1, forward strand.
ACAATGGGTTGGGATCTCCCTTTTCCTTCCATATGTGGTCAGCTACGCCGGATTTTTTTAATTACTCCGCATTACGATATTCTTATCTTAAGGGAGAGGCCTGTTTCTTCCATATATTTCTTACCACAGTTGCGCGGGATGGCGTACACTCGGTCCTTAGTCGTGTTTTCCTCTATGGGGGGTCTTACTCGGAAGAGGTGTCTGCGAAGTGTTAAATTAATTTTGAAGATTGTCCTGATGTTATATGGATCACAAATCTTTTGTATTTTCTCCGATAATCCCTTCACATAGGGTAGATAGACTGAAGCTGTTTTCTGAGTGTTGTTCCTCTTGTACCCTTCTATTACAGTTAATCCGAGGTGCTGTCATGTACCCGGTGTAGTTGTTACGTAGTAGGGTACTGCTTACACTGGCCATTTCTTGTTCATATATCTCTGGGTCGCCACTTATGACCTTTTCTCGATGTTGTAAGCAGCGGAAGATTCCTTTCTTTACACTGTATGGATGGTGGGAGTTGAAGTTGAGGTATGGTCCGGTAAATGTTGGTTTGGATGTCTTAGACCCATGCTCTGTTCAAGATATTAGTACATCCCGTTTTTTGTTGTTTTCTCTCTCCATTGGGAAATGTATCGATGATCTTATTGAGTTCACATGGTCTAGTAGTAGTTAGACTTCTTCATGGTGTGGGCAAAGTATGAAGGTGTCATTTACGTATCTCAGCCATAGTGTTGGCTTTAGTGATGTAGATTCTAATGCTATTTCCATATATAGGTTTGCAATTGCTGGTAATAATGGCGAGCTCATTACTGTCGATATATGTCTGATCTCATTCCAAAGGGTGTTGCTTGCGTACACAAAGTCATCATCTCCATCAGGTTATCTATTGGTATATTGGTCCGTTCTCCTAGGGATGAGTTCCATGCCAGTCTGTCCCTGACTACCGAGAGTGCCTCGTACATGGGTACCTTGGTGAACAAACTCACCATCTAGTTGGATTGGATAGGAGCATCTTTAATTATTTCCACGAAGTGGGCGAAATTCCGGACAATGGTGACTTTCCTATTAATGGGTCGATTGTATCTACTCAGAAGCAACTCATAGGGTGGCACACAGAGCCTTGGCAGCTAACAATCGGCCAGAGCGGAATACCATCTTTGTGAATTTTGGGGAGAGCGTATATGTGAGGTAGGTTGATGTAACGCTGTGAAAACTGTCTTAGCTGCGAAGTGGTCCTTGATCTTGATTAGGATCTGTGACACTGCGTTCTGTTTTCATTTTAGGAACTCTTTACTTTACTGCAGCTAACATTGGCAATGAGTTCTTCTGTAGATGCCGTTTTGTCAATCACTATCGTTGCATTTCCTTTGTCAGCTGATAGTATGATAATGGTTTCTGAGACATACGGAAGAGGCATGTCACGTGGAACAAGAACAATCTACCCCGGTGGCATAAATAATGGGTTCGAAATTCCAATCACCTGAAGAATGCCGTAGCGTGCAGCGGCATAAACGTTGTGTATATGAAGATGAAGATAACAGTCCGAATAATGTAAATGATTTAAGTAATCATATTAACTCATCTCAGAAATATAGACAGATCTTTTACACACTTTCGTTTATTAGACGTTTATTAGACCCGGGTTCCTTCACTACCAGTTCCCACCTGATGTATTAGTTGCTTTATATTCCCTTTTAGAGCGAAATGATTAAAAAATATGCATGTGTATGCATATATATATATATATATATATATATATATATATATATATATATATATATATATATATATATATATGTTTGAGTATTATATAGTCTATATTGTTTTAAGGGAATCTATGAGAAAGTGGAAAAAGTTTTCGAAGACGCGTTTCGTCCTTTAGGGCTTCATCTGACTAAAGTAATGTTTACCTTGATACCACTTCACGTTCACGTGGGAGAGACGACGTTGAGAATTTTTAACTTAAATAATTTAAAAATATATATGTTCTGGATATATAATCAAGTCAATTTCATTTAGCTAGTTTATGTTTTTACCACTATTAAATATCCCACATTGTGATAATAGAAGAACTGCCTAGAAAGAAATTTGACGTAAACTTACTGTGGATGATCTAGGAATTAAATCAATTTCTATACATTTTCGTCTCAGAAAATGACTTTCTTTATTAATTAGTGTAGCATTTATAATCAAAATTATGGACAAAATCATTACGCTGAGCATGTGAATATCTTGTTTCGTAAAATATATGTTTCGAGATATAAAAATATTTATATCCTTTTCCCATACTTATATGTGTACATCTATGCGTGTATGCATATATTTACTGGGTGTGATGGATATATTATCGTCTAAACTACACAGAAATGAAAATAAGTCTGACCAGGTGCTGTAAGTTTGTATGTGTAGGTGGTGTAATGGATAATGTCTTGGGGAATAGATAATCGGAGAGCCGAGTCCAATTCTCGTTTCGTTATATTTACTAACGCGTAATTATTCTTGGGAAATGTATGGAACTACATGTTCTACCTCCAGGTAGGGGTTAATTAGTAAGACTTGTATCACTAAATCGTTATCATAAAAAATAAACAAAAACTTCTTACAATCTAAAATATTTTCAGTCTTTAAATAACATGCGAACGGTTGATAAGCCGTAGAAAACGAATAAACTAATCAAACGTGTATGTATATGTATACATGTATATCTATATATCTGTATATATACATATATGTAGATATGTATATATTTTTCTGAATACATATATGTGCATATATATGTATATGATATTTATTACTTCAACGTTATT
>OZ038478.1:100966142-101186142 GCA_964036315.1 Acanthosepion esculentum
GTTTTGGTGTAAAATGTATGGCACATTAGCAAGTCTGTGGTACTTGAGACTTCATAGTCCTATATAGTAGTGGTGAGAATAGCCGTTTCCTTATATGAAAACATTCGGCATTCACTAACTGAACAGTTTCAGTTGAAATATATAGTGTTTCAATAACATAAACTTATGAGAGTAAAAATGTACTAATTTATGTATGACGCCAAAAGTCTTTCAGAAATATGCAAATTGTCAGCTGTATGCAACGGCTTTCTCAAAGCAATAATGAAAAATGGCTCCGATCAAATTCACCCTGAAGGCCTTACAGAGGACAATCTCTCATCGAATCTCGGGAACTGGCGCTACAGAATCATACTGTACTAACTTAACAAAAACCGCGTCATTTGACGACTTCCAACTGTAGCAACAACTAAAATGAATAGCACACGTATTCATGTCAGTTGAAATTTATGAAATATTTCTCTTAAAATAGTTTCAGTAAAATAGGTTTACTTTCGTCACTCTTTCTATCACTGATGGGTTTTTACTTCCTAAACATTTGTTTGAAGTAGGTGAAAGTCAACAACTTGATTACATCATTTTTTCTATTCGAGCTACGTGTGCTATTCATTTTTTATCTTCATCAACGACCTTCCTAATATTGTCAATTTCCAACGAGGCATTTATGCAGATGACACTAATATTTACTTTTTGCTTAGTAGCAAATTTGATAGGCTCGACAAAGTAAAACTGACAGCTGGGATTTCTGACAAGTAATTAATTGGTGCAAGAAATAGCTTGCAAATTTTAACATCTCCAAAACAAAACTGCTTTCATAGAGCATTTTTCTTCCTACCATTGGCATGGTTGATACTAAGCTCCAGGTGAGTAACATTTTGCGCTTTCGTAGGCACAGGTCTGCCACGGAGATGAAGTGGAATGATTATATTTAGTCAACTGCTAGGTTTACTGTGTCGTGCCAGACAATCGTTCATGTCAGAATCCATCTTGCAGATTTATAAATCTAGCATTAGTCTGTGCATTAATACCGTTGCTGTATCTGGTCTGGTGCTCCAGCTGCACATCTCGAGATTCTTTACAAAATGCAGACATAAGGTCTGTAATGTAACTGATCCTGATATGTTCGTTAGCAAGAAGGACTGAAGTCGTCAAAATCAAAGAAGTTCAATAATTTAACTATTTGGGAAGTTTGATAACAGACGACAGAATCTGTGACACACATATCCGAAGTCGGATTCGAATAACAAAAGACGCCTTTTAAAATCAAATTATTAAGAAACAGGAAAATCATATTAGAAACCAAGAAAAGAGTACTGAAATATTATGTAATATCTGTTTTTTATATGTCAGTGAATACAGCATAATTATATCATGGATATAGAGTAGGCTTGAAAATAAGGTGTGTTTCTGAAGAATGATGATAAGAATAATACGGACGTATCATGTGAGCAACGAGGAAGTTTTAGGGAAAATGGAAACAAAAAGACATTTGCATTTAGAATGAGAAAGATACAGCTGATATTTAACGGATACCGGGGAAAGAAGTACTGGAAAAATGACACTCAAAATATAAACTGAAATTAAGAAAAGAATAGGTGAAACATCGAGTATTGAACCTACGGACTTTGTGTAAAAAGATCTCAGAACTGGAACTGGAAAGTGTACTAAGGGATCAAATATTGCTTAGATGAGAGGAAGTTAGAGGGAGATATGATTGCTAAGTCCTAAACGGCCACAGCGCATATAAGAAGAAGAATATTCCTTGGGAAAGCATCTAACCCAGAGATGTTATACAAAAAATATTTCTTCTATGAATTCCGCGTTATACCAACAAAAGCCGGCTATTCTGAGTAGCTCGGTAACATGTTATTGTCAGAAGCCATTAAAATTGAGTTTGTTTCTGAATGGGCATCTCTTTATTTTGAACCTGTGCAGATATTTATTCAACAAATGCTCATTTGATAGGGGATAGATCATATAAAGTTGGTGGCTTAACATTTAGTTATTAGCTAATACCTGAGGTGAGATTTTCATTAGAACTCTAGATGTGTCAAGTCAGAAACGAAATTAATTTTAATGGTTTCTTACAATATGTTGCCGGACAGATTACGAAGGCTACTTATAATAGAATAGTCAGCTTTTGTTAAAAACGTGAAAATTTATTGATCCCCTATTGAGAAGCATGTGAAACTAGTAAAGTAAAATCACATTGCTCTGTGGTTGACGCCCAGACCAATCAGACGAGAAACTTACGTGCATACACATCAGGATTTCTGTAAAGTGTCAAAGATAAATAACATTGCTTGCGTGATATGTCAAAATAGAGGCAAGTCAAAGTTGGAGAAAGAATTATGTTTAGACTTGGAGATATGCAAAAAAGCGTGTTAAGACTCTGGGAAGCGTTGGGAGTCAACGATTGATGTGTAGGAGGTAAGAAGTGAGGAAATTTAACGCAGTAAATACAAGAAACATGAATGGTTTGGGATATATTTAAACGAGAGACAGAAAATAGTAGAATTAATGTTAGAGAGAGAGAGAAAGAGAGAGAGATAGAGACTGAAGAAGAGAAATATATCAAGAGAGGAAGGAATCAGCTGAACAGAAGAAGTCTAAAACTAGATTTTACTGAGAGAGAAATGTAGATGCAAAAAGAAAAAGAAATATAGATGTAAAAAGAAAGAGATAAATATAGATGTAAAAGTGTAAGAGAGAGTGAGAGTAAGAGAATGAGAGTGAGCGAGTGAGAGGGAGAAAGAACGGAAGAGACAAAATGTTTGAGGTAAAAGGAACCGCTATAAAGAAAAAATAATAATAAGTGGAATATTCTCATCAAACAATCATGAAACAATAGAGAAAAAATCTTCTGATAGAAAGAAAATAAAAATACAAATATATGAAACTAAAAAGGGGTGAGAAAGAAAAACAATGATAATCAGAAAATGAGGCTTGAGAAGCAGAGAAAGAGAGAAAAATTAAGAAAAGAAAACAGAGTGTTGTGTGTGTGTGTGTGTGAGAGAGAGAGAGTGGAGGAAGATAACGAGGAACTATATGGGAATGAGAAAAAAAGGAAGAAAGTGACAGAAGAAACTATAGGAGGAAGAAGAAAGAAATACTAGAAAGAAGAGAATAAGAAGGGAAACATGCTTCGCAAAATATTATGTTATAAGGTAACAGTAAGCGAATAGAATGAGAAGAAATCACGGGAAAGGGACAGATGGGAATACTGCGAGGGAGAGAAAAAGAGAGACTGTTGCACAAGAAGGGAAAAAACAACAACCAGAAACAAAATAGAAAAGGAGAAATGATAATGTTAGTAAAATCAAGGAATAAGTCGAAGTGAAGTGAGAACAGAGAGAGAAAAAAGGAAAGCAATCTGCGTGAATGGGGTGGGGGAAGTAAAAGAGAAGAAAAGGGTGAGTTTGAGAGTCAATGAAAAGTTATAACGTATGTTTAAAGAGAGAGAAAGTGAATAAAGAAGAAAGAATAATCGGAAAAAGTGGAGTCAGCAAAAGAATACAAGGATCATTGACAGTATGACAAACTGCACAACAATACAAAGTTATGTTATCCTTGTGTGTGCGCGTGAAAGAAAGACAGAGAAGCAAATAACAAACGAGTAAGAGCGAAGAGAAACGTATTTGAGGATAAAAAACAGAAACGCATAAAAATAAAACTATTTACAGAGAAATTGTTATAAAAAGAAAGAATAAATAAATAAAGCAGTGTTGGGAACATGTTTCGTTATGCGACTACATCATTCGTTTTTATAGCAAAAATATATTGCGCATGCGCAAAAGATTATCTTATTCAAGAAAATTATACTCAGCATAAAATGCATGACACACACACGCACGGACACACGCGCACACGCACACACACACTCACATAGTCACACACACCGATATGTGTCTAATTGTTTATAAATTGCAAATATAAAATGACACACACACACGTGTGTGCGCGCAAACACACACATGCACACACACACACAAAAACATACACACAAACACATACACATACACACACACACACATATATATATATACAAAGAGAGAGAGATAGAGAGAGAGACAGATAGATTTTAAAGCGTCGAGTAAATGTGGACATAAGAATTAATACTGCATGATGACTGTACATTTCACGCTTCATTGTCATCTTCAAACCAAACTGTTTCTGAAGATAGCATCGAAGCGTAAAACTGACAGCCATAATGCATTACTGATTCCAACGTCTCTACTGTCTATATTTATAAAAGTTTTCCCTCCGATATTTGTCACTATTTCCCTATAAATATAGCAAACTTTAAACAATATATATATATATATATATTATTCAGTCAGTTAATGATAAAATATTGTTAAACTCAAAATATATTTCTTTTCAATATAATCCTTTTGAGTGCGAACATTATGGATGTAATCTACAAAATCACCACCACCTGATGAACAGCTAATGAACTTCTAAAAGGATCTATTCTCGATAATCGACAAAATTAAAATTACTAAAGCTATCAACGAACTATAGCAAAAACGCAAAAGGATGTTTTAAAAATTATGAAATCAGATTAAATGATTCTCAAAGCAGACAAGCCGGGTAATCATTAAAAATAAACAAGTTTTATAAAAAGGCACCCAGCAGTTGGGAAAATTACATCAACTATAAAGCCAAAAAATACCCACTGAATTAAAAATTGATGATAGAATTTATAAATTCCATAAATAGCCTCAATTCACACAATTAAAGACAGCAAAATTAATTTCTAGAACATTCCACAATATAGGTAAAATTAGTAAATATATCATTGAAGAGCTTGCAAATAGACGAAAGAAACTCTATGAATTAACCAATGGCATAATACAGCAGATGCCTTAGAATAGTTTATTAATATAAAAGACGAAAGTACGTTCATTCAATTGGATATTTGTGATTTTTTACCCGTCCATCACCGAGAATCTGCTAATGTATGCCGTCAATTTATCTAAAGATTACTGTTCTATTAGGAATAACGAGTTTAAAATCATTTAACAGGCGCAAAGACCTATGTTATATCATAATGGTTGTATGTAGATTAAAAGAATGAACACACAATTTAACATTGGTATACGTTAGTTTAACTCAACAGAAGCATATGAGCTTGTTGGGATTTTGTTATTGTGGTGATTAAGGTTTCTTTTTAAGGACACAGAACTTTACAGAGATGACAGTGTAATTCTCCTCCATAAAACAAGTTCAAGAAACATAAACCGCCCGAGAAAGTATTTGATTACATTCTTTAAAGATCACGAACTAAAAATTGCCACAACCACTAAAGTGATCAACTTTCTCGATTTGACATTGGACTTGAGTACTGGTTATTACCAATGATATACCAAAGATTTACATAAATATAGATACGTTAACAATGAACCCAAACATCTACCTTAATATTTTAATTTTAAAAACCATAAAACCGTATAATATATAGACAGCACCACCATTGCTTTACCCAAATATTTTTATTAAAATTTAAATTATACAAGGTAACCAAAAAAGTTCTGTCCGTTTTCAAAGGAAAAAAAGAAAACGCTTCACAGTATGCGTAACTTATATTTTGTCTTCGAAGTAATCGCCATCGGCATCCAGCACCTTCTGCCAACGTGTCTCCAGCTGTTCAATGCCCTTGCGGTAGAACTCAGGGGTTTTGACGCAAAGAAGTCCGTGAGGGCTTTGCACAAGTCTGCTTCATTGGTGAAGGATCTCCCACGAAGATGATTATCCAGGGAGTGGAAGAGTGGTAATCGGTTGGCGCAAGGTCAGGTGAATAAGATGGATGGCACAAAGTCTCCCACCTAAGTTGCTGTATGGTATCCCTGACCACTAGCGCGACATGCGGCCTAGCGCTGTCATGGAGGAAAAGCACACCTTTGCGATTCACCAGTGCTGGCTCCTGGCGCAATGCCTGTTGCACACATTTCAATTGCTGCGAGTATAAGTTTCCAGTGACCGTTTGGCCCGTTGGTAGCAGTTCATAATGAACCACTTGACGACCTGTCCACCAAACACAAAGCATAATCTTGCGTGGGTGCATAGGCAGTCTTGCGGTGTGATGGACAGCATACTGAGGAGACAAACAATGTCTGGAGCGCTTGGGAGTTTCGTACAGAACACACTTGTCATCACTGATAAGCACTTGATTGAATAAGGATGCGATACGGTGGCGAGAAAGCAGCGATAAGTAGGCTGCCACTCGTTGTCCCTTGTGGACCTCCAACAGCAATTGCTGAACCCACTTGCTCAGTTTGTATGTCTTACCTAGGCGGTTCTGGTGAAGTCTAACTGTTTCATCGGAAACGTTGAACTGTCTTGCAAGTTCACCACACGTTAGACTACTGTCTTCTTCAATGGCCGCCTTCAGGATTCCGTCATTCAAGACCTGTGGTCGTCCACTGCGAGGCTCATCAGTTCCCTCCAAGCAAGGCAATAAAGCCACTAAAACTATATAGGACAGAAAACAATGAAAGAGGAAGAATTAAGAAGACAGAAGATAACGATTGACACTGCTTTTAGATTTTTGAAGATCAAAGTTTGCTGGAAACAAGAAGCCGGAATAGAGTTCAACAAACGAGAAGTGCGATAGAAGTAACTGTTATCATAGAACTTACGCTTACACCTAGCCATTTCTAATCTAAAATGATGAGATCTTACCGCCGATCTAGTACTACGCTTAAAGTCATAAAGTCTAGATACCATAGAGGAAAGTTCATCAGAATAATTATCTTGAATGTATTTATAAAAAAGACACAAGAAAACTACTTTTCGGCGGTGGGAAAGTGACGGAAGCAAGATGCCAGGTAAGTATAGATAACTCTGCATAATATACTTTGGATTTTGTCAAGAATCTCTAAATGCATAGATTATATGTGATGCGTGGACGAATGGTAAATTTATGCATATGTAGGATATATTCAGAAAAATTGTCTAGCACGACACAGTCAATCAATATTCATAGGAGCAGACCTAGCAATTGATTCAATATAATCTTTCCAATTCATGTCAGTAGAGAATGTTAACCAAAAAGCGTAGCGAGTCACTCTCCTGGATGTTAGCATCAGCCATATGCTAATGGAAGGCAGAAAGGTTTCTCTCAAATGTTTGATAGAGAGCAGATTCGTTTTGAAAGCGTTAAAATTAACAAGCTAGTCCTTACTCCAGTTAACAGCAGATTGTTGTTCATTTTTTAGATCAGATGTCAAGACAGGAGTAAATATTTGTATCATTAGCATAAATACTGTCAGGTAGGTAATTGATAATAATTAGGAACAGTGTAAGGCTAATGATAGAGCCTTGAGTGACACATGCATTACTGCAGAAATATTATGAAGAGTGCCCATTCAGGACAACCATCATTTCGAGATTTGATAAGAAATACTGAATGAATTCAAATATTCATACAGAAATATCATAAGCCGGTATACAAAATCCTGTCAAATGCTTTCGAGATGTTCAACGTAACGGCGGGGGCATTAGCATTCTTATGTAAAGCTTGATATATGATAAACATATAGTTTAATGATATGTTTAAATATATGCCCAATATTAAGGATACAGCGTATGTATTTATAAAATGGACACCGAGGTTAACAGCGCGTGGCATTAGTTTCAGGCAATCTTTTACCGCAATTTTATAGAGTAAGCACAACAGATTGACACAAGCAGAAAACAGAAAGAGAGCAAAACTGTTGAGAAAGAAATTACAGAGAAATTGAGAGAAAGAAAAGAGAAAAAAGGCATGCTTTTGTATGTTTGAGGAAGAATGTCCTTACGAAGTGAAACTCGATAAATGAACGGAAAGGACATGAATGAACAGAAAGATATAAGAGGAAAACATCGGAGAAAAGAAAAAGAGAGAGAAAACAATCAACATTTAAAACTGGGGATTTTAAACGGGTGTTTAAATTGATTGAACGAACGATCCGTCGAAGAGAACATAAATGTAAGAGAAAGAAAGCAATCTGTGAAAATGAGACGATCGAAATGATTAGAGGAGTTGAAAATAATGGAAACTTTAGATACACACGGATTTAGGCGAATATTTATATTAGGTGTTTCTTTGAGGTTCTGAATATATATTTATCAATATATCTAAGTCATGTAATATCTATCTATCTATCTATCTATCTATCTATCTATCTATTAGGAGTTATCCCAAATCTCAGCAGATTTTGGCAGTCCACGTGAGCCAGATGTAGACAGATAGACAGAAAAACAAATAGAATGAGAAAGTGAGATGTCTATTGAGAAGAATAGAATGTACGAGAGAGAGAGAGAGAGAGAGAGAGAGAGAGAGAGAGAGAGAGAGAGAGAAAGCCGAACAGACAAGTATACAGGCAAACAAACTGAGCGACGATCAAATAGATAGAACAGAATGTACGAGAGAGAGAGAGAGAGACAGAGAGACAGACAGACAGAGACAGAGACAGAGAGACACAGAGAGAGAGACAAAGACAGACAGACAGACAGACAGAGCAACGACCGAACAGATAGACATTTATTTAGAAGAATAAAATCTACAAGAGAGCGACAGGCAGGCAAATAAATGAGCGACGATCGAATAGATAGATATATCTATTTAGAAGAACAGTATGTATGAGCGAGAGAAATAAAGAAAAAAAATGATAAGAGTGGGGTGAAGTGTGTTTGAAGTGAATAAAATAGAGAGAAAATAAAGCAGAGCGGTAAATAGATAAATAAAATCAGAGAAGTGGACACAAGGAATAGAAATGTTTGGTGAAGAAGACAGAAAGATGGCTAAATAGAGAGAAAGATGGAGAGCTATATTGTATGCAGAAAGTAATTCGAAAAAAGAAATGAGTAGGCGCAGAGAGATTGATTAATGCCTCTGTAGAGAGAAGGTTAGTCCAGTAAGGTGTAAAACAACAAAGTGAAGCAAGGAAGAGAATGTGAAAGAGATGTGTGAGAGGACATTAGTCTTTTCAGTTAGAAACTGGTAGCGATGTTGTTAATGAATGACAATTGTTGGCCGCAAATGGTCTCCCGCCACAGCTGTCGGCTCCGTTTGCCGGCCAGTTTGTCTTCTCTTCATCGGGTCTACCTGGTTCTCCAAGGCACCACGTTGGAACGAACGTAAATCTACGCCATCATCACACAGTAGATAACTTTCAATTAGATGATGAATGTCTATGGCTGTTTAAACTCCACCATGGCCGCAATGGATCCAACGTGGCCAAACTTAACACACCGCTGACCAGGTCGCGAGGCCAACCGACCGGTCATTTTGTGTTGTGTCCAGCTGAACTGTGCTTTTGACAGATCCCCGGTCCTAGCAAGGCCATGAATCAATTTCACAAAGAATGCTTTTCGATTCCGGCTTGGAATTATCAACACTTCAGAAGAAAATGGACATCAAGACATTCGTATTGCCGTCCGGTGATTTTCGTGGTTGGAATTTTAACTGAAACACGACCGTCTCAAATGAGTGAACGTCTGTAGATAAATAAAGAAACAAGTGAAGGCATGTAGGTTTATTGTAATTTTGTATTGAAATAAGACTTCATTAGATTAATGATAAGAATTTAATAAAAACCTGATAAATAATAACACGATGATATTTTTTGCACACTAGAAGATGAAAATTTCATTTTCTATGTCCTGTCACTTCACGACGTGGATGATCATGGCTCTCCATGACTTCCTATCATTTATAGCTCTTTCAATATTTTTTTTGCTATGCCTCCCACGCGCTGTTCTTTTACCCATTTACGTAATCTCGTTAAATAGGTTACTTCTTGTTTTCCTCTGTCCCACTTGGCATCAAAATGTCCTGTATGTGGTAAATTCTCCAAGTACTTTTTTCTAACTAATTATACCAAAAATTTCGAATGTCTCTTTCCGATTATAATTGCACTTTTTGTTTTCATTTTCCTTAAAACTTCTTCTTTGCTCACATGCTCCGTTTCTGGTATTCTCGGGATTCTTCTGTTGAACTATATCTCTGTTGCCCCAGTTCTCCTCTATATCCGTGAGGAAATTGTTCAGCATTCACTGCCCTATAGGAAAAGTAATATTACGTAGAATTTCGGCGATCTTTTTATTTTTTTGCTTCTAACAATCTTTTTCTCTTTCTTCATGCTATTCACTTACGGAGAGCCGAGTTCGGATTCCAGTCGTGTTTGTTATATTCACTTACGCATAACAAATACCCTTGGGAAAGGTATGAATGCATCTCTTCTCCCTTCAGCTATAGGTTGAAGAACAGGACAGACCGGGTTCTTTAACCTTTGTTTGCAACCAGTCTACCGCAGAAAGAAATGGCAACCTACTGCGGGGAAAATCTTGTGCCTCGTCAGCTATGCATCGAAAGATACATGATCGTCCAAGCGTGTATCTAAGTATGGGAATTAACTGACTGAATGCTTCGGTTAGTTTTTCCAAGCCATCTTTCAACTATTTCATTGTGTCTTTGGATTTTTGTCCCACCTTTTCCGTCGTCTGTAAAAAAAAATTCCCAGATGTTTAAATTTCTGCGCTTTCTTGATTTTGGAAATGATAGAGTCTGTCTTTTTAAAATTGATGTTTAATCCGACAATCCTTCACATAAGCGGCGTAAAATAATCTGTCAAATTTCTGCCTCACCAAGACAGCGTAAAATAAACTTATTTTATATCTTTAGATGTTTTTTTACATCGTAAATATCGCCATGACCAATGGTGTCTTGGCAATTGTCTATCCAGTGGTAACGATCGGGGTTTGGGAAAGTTGAGGTACCGGATCAGCGAGCAGAGACGATTGTGCTGTAGGGTTGAGTAATTAACAATTTTTTTAATCGTTTCACCCCAAGTAAGGCGACAACATCACTAGGACGCAGCTTACAGGGAATTAAAGATAATAATAAGACTTTTATTTCCTAACCTTAGTAGCTAATAATTCATTTTGTATTTTTCTTATCACTTTTAAATCCCGCTCATTAACTCATTAACTCAAGCTCGCTAGGGAGGCTACGTATTGTTTTCCTCTGTTACTCTTGTCTCTAGTTCGTCTTGTGGGTATCAAATTTTCCGAGTCATATTACTGCATTATGTTCCCCTAGAAACTTCAAATGCTTCTTTCTAAAGTATGTGTCATTTTGTTCCATTTTGTTTCTAAATCCTCGTCTTTGCTCACATGTTGAGTCTATGGTATTTTCTCTCTCCTCCTGTAGACACATATTTCTGTTGTTTCTTCATCTGTTAGGAGATTTTCAAACAACACTGACATATATCTTTTACTATCCCAAGGCACCTTCGGGTTTGAGTCCTCTGTTAAATGAATTTCTGTCTTCTGTTAAATGACTTCCTAGATATTTAAGTTGTACTTGTTTGATGTTATCTCCAATTTGTAATTTGCATGTTGGACTGATTTGCTAACAACCATGCATTCTGTTTTCTTATAATTGATTATTAGGCCTTTTTTCTCGTTCAATACCTTCTATAGAAGTTCTTGTATCTTCATTTCAATGTCTGCTACCAATACTGCACATCATACATTGTTAAGTTTGCGGACTCTAATAATGAATCCTGGTAGGACTTCATCACTGTACAGGTTGAAAAAGTCCGCTGAGAAGACACATCCTTGTCTTAGACCCCTTTTTATTTTTATAATTACTAAATTAATTTTCTACCCGTATGCAGCAGTTTGCTGCCAGTATCGGTTCTGCATGCTGAGAAGTGATTTTAACATACGACGGAAAATGTGAGACAGAAATCCGACAATTCATTGGAATAGCAAAAGGTAACAAAGAGCTAAACAAGGTATTATGAAAGGGGAAAATATCGTCAGAAACAAAGAAAAGAGTGCAGAGTGGGCAACGAGAAGTAAGCAAAATCTAAACAAAAAGGGCACTTACACTTAGAACCAGAAAGAGACAGTTAAAATTTTTGGAACACATTATGAGAATAAAAGGTTTCGACAATTCGGCACTCAAAACACAGTGTAGTCATTTGGTGTAAATGTAAACAAAGAGTTATCTTCCCAACAAGCTTTAGTAAATGGATGGTAGAACAAGGAAGGTGAACGATAGTAAAAACAAAACGAGATGTTCAATGGATAGAAAGCTGTGGAGAGCAATGATCAGAAAGATCATGTAGAGACATGGCACATAAAAGTAGATGAAGCCGTATTATCTCTGCAAAGCAAGAAAGTCAAAGAATAACCCTAGCAGTGTATATTTTGATGGTCAAATTGTTGAACTATACTTGTTTCTACTCTGAAAAGATTGCAGTGTGTATGTAATACTTGTTATCGTTTTGTTATTACAGTGTCACGTATATATATATATATATATATATATATATATATATATATATATATATATATATATATATATATATATTGTGCGATGGGTAAATTGTCGCCATATTATATTTTTGTATGTATATATTATATCTGTTAAAATGAGATGTCAGTGTTTTTCACTTTCGTAATTTAGACGACAATTCATCCATCACACCCTGTATATTGTGTATGACAACTCTTTCAGTTTATGTTGATTTTATGCAAATATTCCAATCGGCTTTCACGTGTGCGTGCTGCATTAGTTTGTATGCGTTAATTTGATTAAATTAATTATCTTTAATTTGATTAAATTAAAATATTCACTACTATTTTTTATTTCGATGTGATGGTAGCAAATATGTAAAAAAATATAGAGATTTCTTTTAAAAACATATTAAACCACCGAAATCCGAGCCAGAAAAAAAATGTATCATTTTACTTCTGAACATTTTTCTTTACATTTTATCGCTTTATTACGCCCAATAGTTTATGTGATTTTTTAAATCATTTCACCCCAAGCAAGGCGGCAATGCCCCGAGTGCGTAAGGGGTAACAACGAATGAAAGTGAGAGAAAAACGACTGGGTACTGCGATACTGGAGAAAGGATAAAAGATGAACCTGATTCAAGAAGATAGCTGATGACGATTGATGTTGCATTTACATTTTTGAAGATTGTAGTTATGAGGGAAGTAAGTAAACGGAATGGCGGTCCCATTTAATTATTTCAACAGTAAAAGGGTCGATCTAGTAGCTTGTCTTCAGAGCAGTAGTCATGAAGTTGTTTTTAGAAAATAAAGGGTGAATCCATGTCACATTTGTGAAAAAGTAACTGAAATAAAGATGCCAAGTCAGGATCGATTACATTGCAGATCTTTCTTTGGATTTTATTAAGCACCTCTAGATGAATGTTTATATATTTTTAAGCGATTCACC
The DNA here is from genome assembly GCA_964036315.1 of Acanthosepion esculentum. Lineage (NCBI taxonomy): Eukaryota > Metazoa > Mollusca > Cephalopoda > Sepiida > Sepiidae > Acanthosepion > Acanthosepion esculentum. The sequence continues at coordinate 100,979,383 of OZ038478.1, forward strand.
CCAAGCAGGGCGGGGTGACACTAGTATGCAAGGATAAGAGTGTAAGTAAGGGAAAATATAGTGGAGTGAGGATAGGATAAAAAGGAGGATAAAAAGAAGAATGGGTGACAAGACAACAGAAAATGTTGAGTGACATTACATTTAAATTTTTGAAGATTATAATTATCAGGAAGACAATTAAGAGAAAGGGAGCCCGACTGTCGGGAAGTGCGAGAGAAGAAGCTGTTGGAGTAGAAGCTGTTTCGACATTAAAAGTGTTGGAGTGAGATGTCAACCTTGTAACACGCTTGAATTCATGCAGTCTATGGACCAGTGAAAATAGCTCGCCAGAGAAAATGCCATGAAAATATTTATAGAAAAGACAGAGGGAAGCCAAATTACGTTCCTGAGAAAGTTACTGGAGTCGAGACCCAAAGTCAGGACCGATCAAATTGCGTATCCGTTTTTGGATTTTTTCGAGAACCTCGAGTGGATCAGTGGGAGCACCAAACCATATATGACAATAGTATTCCATGCATGGACGAATGGTAGATTTGTAGATATGAAGGATGGACTCAGACGAGAAAAACCTGAGGTGACACAGAGAATCAAATTTCCTTGTAGTAGATGCAGCGATTAGCTCAATGTAGAGTAGAGGACATGAGACTAAGAAGGCGCATTTAGGCGCTCTTGTGGATCTAAGCAACAACCATGCTGATAGGAGGCAGGGAAGTTTATCTAGAGGTCGTTTTTGAGACCAACGGCCAGGTTAACTTTGTTAGCAATGCCAGATTTACTATTGAGACAGGGATAAATGGTAATGTCGTCTGCGTCGATGCCGACTTGAGAACTAATGACGTCAGGAAGATCATTAATGAAGATCAGAAACAGGGCAGGACCAAATATATGTAAGGAACTGGAAGAGAACCCGTTCAAGACAACCTTCATTTCACAGGAATGATTGGATTAAATCAAATAATTGTCCTGTAATACCGTATTCATGAAGATTACCTAGAAGGCCAGCATGCTATATCCTATCAAATGCTTTCGATATATCTAGGGCAACAGCTCGAACTTTGCGGTTATTATAAAGAGCTTGATATGCATATTCATATATGGCTGTATGCACATCAGTGAAATGCGAAAGCCATATTGCTTGTCAGAGAGCGGATCATTTGAGGTGAGATGCTTAACTACTTCTGCAGTGATTAGACCCTCGAAGAATTTGCCGAATAGTGAGGGGAGACTGATGAGACGGTAGTTTGATAGGTCAGAAGGGTTTCCATTCTTAAAGACTGGGAGGACAGAGGAGGACAGGCTGCAAAGCAAGAATCGGCGTTGCAATAGTGGCAGCGTTTGGAGAGAACTGCAGCCAGCTCAGTGGCACATTTCTTTATGACTATGGCTGGTATCCCTTCACCACCACTTGCTTTATGAGAGTCTAATTCAGAGATGATGTCGAATACCATCGACAAGGTTATGTACATCTCACTCAGAACAAACTTAGTTCTAGGAGGAAAATCAGGTGTGGGTATCCCGGATGACTCGTGTGTTGAGTTGGATGAGAATTTCCGAGTAAAGGATTCAACCTTATCAGCTGAAGATGTTAGGACTTCGGATTAATTGAATAGAGCAGGTATTGAGGATTTGCTGTAGTTCAGCACACTCTTGAAGAACCGCCAATAATCTTTAGAACCAAACTTGCGATATGATTATTCTCGTCATGAGTGCATATACATATATGGTAAAAATATAGTTTTATAGTATGCTATATTTATGGGGTGAAGTGTTTAGTATCAGGGATAGAGCGTATGCAAATATAAAATATAAAAGTTTGGTTGAATAATATCGACAATTTATGTCTCTCCATTTTTTAAAACTTCAAATTACATAATTAGTTCGTTCATTTAATTGTTTTCTTTTTTCGAACGTTGTTACATTCTTTTTATACGATTGTGTTTTGTGTCTGTTTATGTAACTGTTTTTGGTTAATTCCGGTTGATTTGATTTAATTTGTTTATTTAATGGCATATAAACGCCTTGTGTGCCATTTAATGCAGAAATTCAAATCTTTTGACGCTTTGAAGTCGTAAAATATGATATATGTTATTCTGCTTTCACAAATGCATGGTAAATTATATTCTTCTTGTGTGCATGTGGTTTGTGTTTTTTTCAGGACTTATCAATACCTCGATAGGTTATTTATTTTGGTGTGAAAAGCCTTGAAATCGGCTAGATGATAATGAACGCCGTCAATAGTTTTGATAAAACGCATTCAGCGTGCATGAGAATTTGATCGTACTGATCTTGTTCAACTACTCGTCACGCTAGTGTGCGCGCTCACTCCCAGAAACTGTAACTAATGTTCGCTCGGTATAGTTGCAGTTTAAACCTCAGCCATTATTTATTGCCTTTTTGACATATCTTGAGTGAAATTATTTGCACGATTTTGTTTATCACGCCGCAGAGAAATAACGGTAATAATAAACGACTTGTAAGTTGGTTTTGTTGATTATGTTTAGCGGTATATCAATCTCTATGAGTTATTTACTATCGAAATCAAAAGATATTTGGCCGCCATCAACTATCGTACATGATTTCAGGGTATTCGTATTGTACATAATTTTATACTTTCAGGGTAATGGTATGTTTTATAGATATATAGTATGTATATGATTTGTTGTAGGTATTATATGTATTGGGAAAAATTTATTTTCGACGTTTCTTTAATGTAGAATATCATGTTGACTGTGTCAGTATTTTCAAATAGCAAATGACACGAATGTTTAATTTTGAAAAAGAACTACTATTCAATCGAATTTTACAAATCATCTGCATGTCTGCTCCTTTCCAGCTATCATCTTCAGGAATGATAAATCTCGGCAATTGTCGAAATTTGAAGCCAGTTTCCGAAACTACTTGAAAGAAAAATAATTTCCTAGTTCGTTTTATACTCCCTCATGCTGATAATCAATTTAGATTTGATTAGATTTCTCAATATGAATAGATTTTCTATATTTCTACGTGAAATCCCTATAAATCAATCACAGATATTATTACTTGTGATTTATTTGAATATAATTATGCAAAAATCGTAAAATGAAAGACTTGTATCAAATTAACAGCTTACGAGAGTCGTTCAAAAAGTTCTAAACCGAGAATTAAGAGGCATAACTTAAAATTTTTGATGTGGCAACACATTAGAACTTATAAAACAAGAGAAACTTATACAGATTTCTGTCTTAATTTCTGTCCAGGTGATGCCCATACAAAGGTGAGAGGTGTACGACAAATCTAAAAATGGACAAAACAGAGGTTCGAGTCGTCATAAAGTATCTGAAAAAGAATGGTATGACTCCAAAGAAATTATATGAAGACATGGTACAGACGCTTCCTATGAAACTTTGAAGAAGTGGGCTGCGGAATTCACGTGGCGCAGGGACAGCACAGGGGTTGACTCTCGGTCAGGTCATCCAAAAGCCGCAACCCCTGAGGAGAAATTTGATGCCATTCACCGTATGGTCTTGAATGACAGATGTCATACTGTCCAGCAGATAGCTAAGTCCATAACTAGGTCCATACATTTTAACTGAGTACTTGGGGATGAGCAAGCTGTCTGCAAGAAATGCTGACATGAGAACAAAAACTGAAAAGGGTTGACATTTCCAGGACACTTCTTACTTGCTTTCAGGCTGACTTGGAATTTCCACCGCAGATAAGTAATTCAAGATGCAACCTGGGTTCACCACTTTGAACCTGAATCAAAGATTTAAAGCAAACGGTGGAAAAAACCCTGGTAATCCACTCCGAAGAAGTTCAAACAGGCAGCATCTGTTTGGAAGGTGATGGCTTTTTGTTTGGTATTCTGAAAGAATAGAATAAAGAGAAAGACTATTAATAGACAATACTAAGGTATCAGAATTAAAAAAATTGAAGGAAGCAATAAAGTCGAAACGTAGATAGAAGCTGAGGACATGTGTGCTCTTGTTTCAGGATAGCGTACCCGTTGACACTGCTCACTCAGGTTGCAGTAGCTCAAGCAGCATAACTATGACCTAGAATTGATAATCCATCCCCTCACTCTCCAAACTTCGCTCCATCTAACTTCTTTTTGCTTCCTAAACCTGTGCGGTCTCATTTTGGAAACGCTGATGTGATCATATGTGTTGTGGAGAATTTTTTCGAGGACCAGGATGTCACCTTCGCCTGTGATGGGATTGCAATGCTTAAGCATCGTCGGACCAAGTGCACTGATGTCAACATGAACTATATTAAAAAATAATGAAAACTGTTTTATTTCTCCAACTCCTTCTGGGTGAGTCTTAGAACTTTTGAACGTCCCTCGTACATACAACATCTTAGAATCTCAATTCTAGCGACTTGGATTAGTTAAAGCGTTTTGTTAAAAATATTTTATTAATTTTAGAAAATCACATGGTAATATTTCAATTACATGCTTTAATATTGGGAAGCCTCCCCGTTTTACTTTTTAATCACCACCGTTTCCTAAATGGTCATAGAAGGAATGGACGGCTGTAATGTTTAATACGAGTTTGCAGTTTTTTTGGAGGGGGTGGTAAAAATTCTAATCCGGGAAGACAGTGTCACTTCCTTCAAGCGAGACACCGACAACAGAGTCTCTCAGCAAAGGAAGTGGAAAAAACGAAAAACTCATGACAATAACGATGGTTGCCTTATCATGAAGCATAATGTCACACAAGGGCAGATTAATTTTTCATTTTTCGAAAATCAGCATTGCACTCCGTGCAGAGGCTGGGTCCTGATGTGATAAGTACAGATACCAGAGATGAAATTCATAGCTTTTATTGAGCGTTTAGTTTTAAATATCGTCTGAAAAATGTACAGAAATACCTAATCTCCGTAGATTTTCACTTAAAAACTGAGAAATTCTAATAAAAATAAGCATGGTCGACAATGCTTCAGTTTTAACTTATTTACCGTTTGCCCCGAAACGAGTCTGATACCCAGTTATTTTCGAGAAAGGCATTATATCGTGTTATTTAGCGGTGGGGTTGTTCAGGATTATATCATCAAATTGCTTAGCTAGACGAGAATGGAATATCGCTCCTTATGAGCTTGGGCACCCGGGTGCCTCACCAGTTATGATGTATCCTTCACTCGGCTGATAATTCGAAATGTCTTCAAGGTCGACAAAAATCACCAGCGGAACTATATATTTCGTCAGTGTGCGTCCGTTTCGGTGACATGGAGGTTGTCCATTGATAATGTCTTTTTTCACTGCCAAGTCGTACGCCCGCCGTGTGAACTTATTAAAGGCCACATGGTTAGAATCCTGTGCTAACAATGATTTTTCTTGGAAGACAGTACTATTTGTAACAATGGGAGCTTGTTTTTGGATAAGAAGAAACCCTATTCTTTTTTTTTCATCCAGGATGGATGCAGATCACGCTGAACTATCTCTTCTATTCCATTATCTGGTTGCGTTTTTCATGAAGATCAAGACCAGGTTGGAGAGGCTCTCTTCGGAGAATTTTGCTGAACGGTGGATGAATTTTGCATACTTGGTACGAACAAATAGAGCTAACCTTTAGTGGCAGCAAGAGTTGACTAGTCCAAGAACTCGTTTTATTTTTGCATAAAAATGTTCTTACCCAGATCAGTTACATTAGAAGATGAAAGGATTGTTTCCATTTTTTTAAAATGATTAAGTTAGATTGGGAATAAATGGTTTATTGTTTTAACTCTCGTCATTTTGATTTCTTATTTCTCCTCGCCAAACCGTAAAGTAGGGGCGACAGTGGACAACCCGGATCAGGTGCAAGTTGCTCTGAATTGTTCAGCCATTCATAGCACAAGTCTGCTCAGGTCCCAACATACACTCGGCAACTGACTGCAAACGCCCCGTCAGAATCTTGGCCAAAATCTTTAAGTCTGTGTTTAGCAGTTATGGGACTATAATCGTCTAAGTCCCGCCCAAGACCCTTGCCTTTCAACAGCGTGATCACACCCCTGGAAATCCGGTCGGGGACGGACTCCTGGCGAAACCAGTTGTTGAACACCACTGTCGAAATCGGGACAAAGATGTGCGACAGCCTCAAGTAACAATTCATAGGGCAGACCATCCAGACGGGATGACTTGCCTCTGCCGATCATCTTCGCCCTCCGTGATCACACCCTCGCAGCTAGCCGCTTCAGTCGGCGAAACCTGAGGAAATTCAGCTAATTAGCCGCGAAACTCTACGTCACAGAGATCAGGCTCCTTGGTAAAGCGGCCCTCGAAATGCCGCCGAAACACCTCACACATGCCGTCTGTGGCCCGAAGAGTACGTCTCTCCGGGGTTTTGACTTCACGAATGTAACGTTCGAAATCTCGACGAATCTCTTACTTGCACAATTCTGCGCCCAGGTTCACAGCTTCGGAAGATATCTTGCTTAACTTATGTCTAATCACTTGACCCATGTAGCGCTTGCTAGCCAAACGCTCCAGGTCCTCCCTAGCTAGGACTATCTCTAGGAGATCCCCCAGTTTCCGCCAGGGAAAGACTATCCTTAAGCGTCCTCACCTTGTTATCCTTGTCTAGTGCGAGCCGTTTACTAAACTCGGTTGTGAAGAACCTAATCATATCATTAAGTTTCTCCCACCACTTACTTCCGATAGCCGCCCCAATTAGTTCCCACTGCACTACGCTAGTTAGCTTCTCCAGGAAGTCCCGCCTGTCCAGTAAAGACAGATTAAACTTCCAGTAGCCAGCCATTCTAGACCTACGATCTAACGCCACCCGGGCATAAACGAGTTCGACCCGATATCTATCTACGAGACCAAACTCGCCGATCAGATCAACCAAGCTACGATCGCCCGCCTCCCCGCTAGCTCTCCGCCCCCTATCTAACTCGGGGCGCAGGAAGGATGGCATTCCAGTCCCCACCTATAATAGACGCGTTGAATCCACCAGGAACGGCTCCATACGCCGAAAAAACGAGATGCGCTCCTCCCGGTCGTTGGGCACATAAACCGCAGCCATCCTAAACGAGCCACTTTTCACAGCAATATCGGCCATGATCAACCGGCCCTCGGTGTCCACATGGGCAAGGACACGCTTCACCAGCAAAGGAACTCCTCTGGCCTGTCGGTTCCCGCATGCTGAATAGACGACAAAGTCCCTAGACAGCACACACGCATCGACGTTGCAAACAAAGTGGGTCTCTTGGATCGCGGCGACATCTACTTCGAAAGACAAGAGGTCACGAAGCAGGCGGGCAAGCCTTGCTCCGATCCCTCAGGCCCCTCGCATTCAGACTGGTAATCTTGATAGCTATTTTTTAGACCTGAAAAGAGAAAAGAAGAAAAATTGATCTATTCACGTACGAGATGGAAATCTGCACGGATAAGGAACCGGAGGGATTGTCCCAGGCTCCCTGTGCCCATCTCCTACGTCATCCGTACTTCCAGGACAATCCTACCGACGTCCTTAGGGTAAGTTAATTTTGCTGCTCTATATAAGGAGGGATGGAGTATGTCCCAGTACAAAAATGTCTATGTTTTTTTTAGATATGGTGAATCTGTTACCAACATCCTTAAATTGGAAAAGTCTTCCATAGCCTCATAGAGATGGGTCCACACCCTGAGGTACCTGCCAGTCTCTCTTACGCAGGAGATTACCCCAGGGGCCCCAGAAAAATTACGGGGATCTGTTGATTTTCCATCGATCGTTGTCATTTTCATGAGAAGTTCTAATAAGGCTTTTTTTCTGTTTTGACGGGTTCTTTTCCACTTGTTTTTTGTCTAATTTAGAAATAGACTCTGGGCCAGGGAAATATTTATTTTTCTTTTCTCTGGCGGGGTGGGGCGGGGAAAAAGTGGATGACTGAAGGGGAGTAGACATTGAACTGATGGATCAGGTTGAGGTAGAGGGGGCTGGATCTCGGGTAGGTGAAGGGTGAGACTCCTTGCTTTAGGCAAGACCATTCCACAAACTTCCTTTGGCGAAGCAGGGACGGTAGGGACCTGGCTTTGTCTATGTACCTATCTTTTTATTGGTTTCTGTTTCGTTTTCCTCCTCCCTAGTCCTCTTCAAAGATGAAGAGCGTGGCGGAGGCATTTCTTCCACCTCCATGTCAGTTTCGGGTCGTTGTTGCTTTTCTGGTTGTTGCTGCTTTTGTTGAGGTTTCTCCTGTTGCTTTTTATGTTCTTTCTTTTTGTGTGCTTGTTTCACACGAGACTGCTGTAGCATTTTTTGTCGTTGTTGTGGTCATTGTTGTTGTTGTTGTTTTTGTAACTGCTGTTGCTGTATCAATCCCTGATCCCCACTCTCGATCAAACGCTAACAGCTACTCTGGCCTTTTAATGAATTAGACGAAGGAAGACCACGTTTTCAGCACACCCGATTGGGTGTTTGTAACAACCAATCCGCTGCGCGAACTATCTTTTAAATGGCCCACGGCGGGGACTGACTTCTTTTCTTTTTTTTTGGTGGATAGCAATTTCATTGGATAACCGAGGAGGTAATCCTAATGTTCCTAAATTTAACACTGTTCCCTAAGTATTGTGTAGTGTCTTACTCTAAATATTTGCCGTTTTTAATTTATTTGTGTTTATTCTTTTAGAGGTGGGGATACTTAAACTCAACCCTACTATCACATTTTTTTCGTTTAGCCTGATTCTCAACATTATTACAGGTCAATTAACTTTAAATGGGTGTATTCGCAATATGCAAATAATTGTCCATAAACATGCCGTATTTTTTTCTGTACACACACACACACACACACACACACACACACACACACACACACACACACAAAATAAAATAAAAAATAAAAATAAAAATAATAGAACATAAAGCACCATAATATTCCTTAACATTGATTTAAAACTATTTACAAATTAGAAGTCGTTTAAATACAATAAACTACGAAATACTCTTGAAATTAAATTAAACTACGAAAGAAGTGCGATCTACTTTACAATACATTCTGATATCCTTTAAAATAAAATAATATTAAGTAATAACGAAGCTTCATATTATATGTGTATATATGTAAAGCTTAAAACTGGTGACAATTAAACTGATAAAATAAAAATAATATACACACGATATATAGCGATGATGGAGAGAAAAAACTCCATAAATACGCTATGTACGTGTTATGATTCCGATTAAAATATACAAAATGCGAAATGTTCATGTAAAAATAAAATTACAAAAAAAAAAAAAAAGTATGAGAATAGGACACTAAAACAGAATTTGAACATAATGTAAAGTTTTCACGCCTCCGTGAACCTGCTCTCTTTTAATCCTTTCAGAGAATATTTTTGTCTTCCATTAGCATGGCTGATGATAATCTCGGGAAGAGTGACTAATTTGTGAATTAATTTCCGCTGACATGCAGTGGAAAGATTATATTGAATTAATTGCTAGGTCTACTGCTAAGAAAGACAATCTTTCTCGCCAGAACCTATCTTATGGGTGTGCCATACATTGAATATTACTGTAACCTCTGGTCTAGTGCTTCTACTATGTATTTAAAGACAATTGATAAAATCAAGTCACTACACGCCGCATGTAATGTAGCTTTTCTATAAATATTTTCCTGGTGATTGTTCTTTAGTACCAGGACTTTACGAATTTAATCACATTGGGAGAAAAGTATCATCATTTTATATTAGAAATAGCTAAATGTAACCACAAATTCTATGCTAAAAATTCATTTTCTCGCACTTCTCGAATGTGGAACTCTCTTCCGGATTCTTCTCTTCAACTCAACTTTGATTTTCAAAACTTAAATGCACTGTCAATCGTTATCTTCTGTCTTATTAATTCCTTTTCTTTTATTATACTCGTTCCTTAATAATGTTTTCTCTTTTTCGCATATTATTTCACACCCAGTAACTTTTTGCATATTAGTGGCTTTATTGCCTTTGTTGGCGTTAAATACTACTGCTACTACTACTACTACTACTACTACTACTACTACTACTACTAATAATAATAATAATAATAAACATTTGCATTTATGTTATACTACAGAAACTATAATCCAGTTTCTCTCGAAGTCATAACTTATACCATATGCACCTATTTGTGGTGCGTGGCGATGAATATAACATTTATAAATGATTCATAATGCAAATTTACAATAAAAAATGTATTTAAAATAAACCAACAGAAAAAGATATTACGATTGAAAACCCTCACTATCGAAATTCCGGCAGAAATAAATTTACTAACCGAAAATCTGAAGGATTTAAACAGTAAAATACATAACATTCACAGCAAAGCCCTCATTCAGACAGAAGCGCGAACGGTAGCAGAGGGTAACCCTGCACCTCTCGTATAAATCTATCACCTGATAGGGTAGGGGTTGGGGATTGAAATAAAAAGGGTCATTGAGCTCACATACTCTTGCTAAATTATTTACCTGAAGAGGGCAGGGAAACACGTTTTCTTTATTTCAGATGTGTTTGAATATTGAAAGTTACAATTCAGTTTCTTTCTGTTAAAGCTATGTCAGATGAAAGATCAGCGGCAAGGTATGGAGCAACTTTATCTTTAGAAATTCGTCTGTATAAAATGGTATGCTCTCTAGATATGAGAATGTTTCTAGGTAGATTTCTAATAAAACTTGCAAAAGGGTAGGACCGAGGCTAGATCCTTGGAGGACGTCTGCGCTCGTCTCATGATCTTCATTCACAATACCCTTCATGGACCTAACTGATAGAAACGACTTGATGATTACCTAAATTCTTTCAAAGTTACCATAGATGGAGTATTTATCTAGAAACTACCTATGTCATACCTTGTAAATAGCATTTGGGATGTCTAAGGCTCTGGTGACCGAGATGGGTCATTTCATTACTGCCGATTCAACACTGACAACTCAACACCAGGGCAACTCAGCACCAACCTACTCATCGCGAGGACAGCTTAACGCTGACGTCGAATTCATAGCTTCAGACCGGTTTTGGCTGTAATAGTTTGCACATCACTTAGCTATTTGTCATATTGATTTATTTGGTTGACGGTTATTTAATTTTCAAGATCGGAAAAATAGGAAACTGCACACAGAGCTGGATATGGAGCATTCCACAATATGGACATTCATTATGGAGCTGGAAAAGGTGCAATGAAACCGAGATGCATTTTACGAGCAATTACTTGGGGACCATACCCCTCCTCCTAAATTGAAAAAGTATATGAAGGCAAATGAAAAAAATTTGCAGATTATTTCCCCTTTTCATAACGATCACCAACGGAAGGGAATTGCATAAAATTTCAATAAATTTTTAAATTAAAAATAAAGTAATGTATTAAAAGATATTCCTTAATAAAGTAATAAAGTAATATAAAAAAAATTGACAGTTTGCATGTCGTTGAGTTTTCGTTCGATGAGTCGTTCTGGAGATGAGTTGTCACAGATGTTGACTCGGCGGCGTTGAGCTTCCTTGATGGTTTGGACATATATATATATATATATATAATTAATATAAATTAATTATTCATTGTGTCAGCATACAAAAGCAGGAAATCAGTATTTTTTTATGAAAAATTTTTCGAAAATACATTGACTCTAAATTGTTAGTAAAATAGTTATACTAGCAAATAATATTGTCGCGACTAAATGCTTTCAAAATCTTCAAAAGATAATAATAAGCACAGTAATAAAGGCTTCGGGTTGTTGCGCTTCGCCAATTAGCTATTATTCTAAAAAGTAGATATTTTAAACTGAAGAGCATTAATTATCTTTTATCCAACTAAGCATGCATGCTCAAAGTAGTCCTTAGCAGAGGGTTTAAGCTTCCATATCGCCTATTGTCTGTTTTTAATTTGAAATATTAGTTCAGACATAAAACTTCCATAAAATATAATTCCGTATTCTTTTAGAAATTTTAGTGTTCGATTATACGCACAAAACCAATTTGCTTTTATTCTCCGAAATCACTCGTTGAAAAATAAAATTAAGCGAAGAGTAACAAGTTATAAAAAAAAAATAAAAAATTAAATACGAGCAAAACAAGCGGACATGGCAGAAAAAATAAAACAAACCTGGAAGCAAGCAAACAAAAATTTTGTATGAAAAGATGGGGAACTATTAAATAGCCTAAAAAATGAAAAAAGAGCACCTTGAGGTAATTCATTCGACCAGAAATTTGGAAGCGGCATGCTTTATACCTGGCTGTAAATATCAAGTATAGTGAAGTGGAACTTATTTGAATAATATGCAAATTAGAGATTTCGAAATGATGAAAACGCTAATGCCTGATATGATTCGAAAACAGCGCGACATTCTATACAATACAGATGAAAATGTATCAACAAAAATTATACACCATTTGAATGATTACTACTTGCTTATTGCCTGTGGGTGTCAGTGTTCGATTTTGGAGTGTGCATTTTTATATACGTTGAACATCTTTTACCTGTCATGTTTATGTCTAAGAAATATGTAAAAGATAGTTATTTATTAAGATTTTGAATATTACAACACTTGAAATGTGAAGTCCCTTCAGGAAGTATTATTTCTTATGCTATATTACATCTTCCCTTTCCAACCTTGATAAGTAAAAATCCTTCTGTGGTCTTGTGCGCAATGATGTATTTCCGATTCTGCAACTTTCTTACAGACCCAACGTTCCAAGCCGGTTGCTAATCTACAGATATTTCCATAGCAACTGTTCAGATGAAGTCCATTCGATAATTACACCAGTTCAGACCTTTACACTTAGGACATGAGATGCCACTTTCAGCTTCGTGTTCGATATATAAAAGGAAACATCTATTCAGAGAGTTTCCTAAGTACGGTCACTTTGTAGATTAATTTCTAGCGTGACTGATTCCCTGAGCACTTCAATCTTGATCATCAAGTCAAGAGTCAATTGTTGTCTATCTTCTTTATCCTCATAATATTTAATTGTTAGCACACACCTCATACAGGATAATCATATTGATTGTAACCCTCTCGCTCCTAATTATGTAATACCTGCATAGTGACTTTCTGACTAATCAATTTTAACATCAGGGGATCGTCAGAATGCCTGTTTACAAATAATCGAAACAAGTAAACCTATTATATTAGACCGTCAATTGTCTCAGTATTGCTTGCTTCTTCACATCCATATGAATCCATGGGTCGGACAGTGTGTACTTATAATAAGTGGAAACAGCCGAGCAATAATTAAATAAGATAAAACTTAGACGATATCTCTAGACATGATCATTGGAACGACAGATCTACGCCGTAGAGTAAAGAAAGGGTTCAATTCAGAATTCCTTGGAGGTAACCCAAATCGATATAAACCTAAGGAAGGCCCAACTCCGAAACGTTGTGATGACAAATATGAAGATAATATAGTGTAAATAATGATAACTCCTCATCCCAGAAATTCAGACAGCAATGAACTTGAACACGTCCCTCAGATTTCTCATCCAGAGACGTTATCAATTAAACCACATGCACTATGAGTAGTAAAAAAATGGAAGAATGGAAAAACATTCATTTATGTTAAGGTGTATAGCATAAATATCAACAACATTTAAGTCGAGAATGTTAAAAAGACAAATGGCAATATTTATTTGGAATCCTGGAGATGTTGCGGAAATATTAACGAAAACGCGTTCATTTATTTAAGGAATTATTCTATTTTCAGAATAATATATATCAGCTAAATAGATATGCGAGTGTAGCGAATTCTTGCAGATGCTGAACACACCTGTCTTGTCTCGTTCTCTACCTTCTTGTAATAAATTGTTTTCATTCTTCCAATCATTTTTCGCGAGGACTATAGAAGTACAGTTATCTGGTTGCAAGGAAAGGTCTGGAGGTTTCTAAAAAAAATTGTTTGGGGGCACTCAGACGAGGTGTCATGGTTAGCAACAATGTCTCGCTAGAACAATTACAACTGAGTAGGGAATTCGATCCTCAATGGATACTTTCGACATCGTGCTATATCTAAGCCAGGCTTCGTAAATTCTTGATTTTAGAAAACGGTGGACATTTTGCTTACAAACAGATATACTGGGGCGGTTGTCGATCGAACATTGGAGGCTTGTTTTCGATTATTCGCAAACATAAATTCAGCACTTGTGGCCTGATGATTCCTTGCGGTGAAAGTCAATCAGCAAGTAAGTTACTCGGCATATTTCCTTCGAATATATTGTTTCTCTGTACTTTTGATTTTGAGCGCTTTGTTTCTTTATAATTTTTATACCTGTTAATTTTGTATATATATATAATATTTATATATAATATTTGAATTCCACGACATAGGACAATGGTTAAAAAGCTATTCCTGTAGACCCTTCTTATTGAACAGTATTCTTGAACATTAAGCTGTCTGATGCTTGTGGCTCTGCGATAAAAGTAAGGAAATAAGGAAATAAAGCACGACTCTAATACCCGATCTACAGTTCCAAAGATTCCGAAATGATAATACCTCTTTAACATCAATATCTTTGCATGATACCCAAATTCAATTTCCCCTGTTGTCCTACATATATTATTATCTTGCCATTGGAACGCTAACATGCTAGGTCGAGAAAAAAAGCGACTTCAGTTCAGAATTCAGACTCCATAATTGTCGAGTACATAGCAGGGTCTTGGTTATCGGTTTTCGATATTAATAATGTAGGCCAGTCATACGCTTCTGTGTGTATCATTATAGATAGAGTTATCTAGATTTAGACCTGTCGCTGAAGGATTATATTTCTATACCATTTTGCAAGGACCGCACTCCTTCTCATTGTCTTCATGAACAAAATCTCCACTAACGTATTAACGCGAGGTCTTTAAAACGTGGAAAAAACGTTAAATATGGCGTTTTCATCTCTCAAACATTCACTGCATATTCAATTCACAGTTTGTGTTTTCCGATATTAATCCTGTGGTATCACCCCCCCCCCACAGACACAGTCGAGGTTCTGTTAATAAATCATTTTTTATAAATGGAAAACGAGAAACAAGACAGATAAACGAGGTGGGTGTATGGATCTGGTGAAACCTAACAATGATGGTCACGCTGCATCTCGAACACGTGTTTTATTCCATTGGTCTACGTCTTTTTTAGCACAAGACTTTATTCAATATTTTATCTATCCCTAGAAATCATTGGCAAGTGTTTTAGCCTTATCATGACTACGGGAGTTCGCTGAAAGCTTCTTGGCCCAAACAAGAAACCCTTCAAATCAAAAATAAAAACTGATATTTTATCCAATTTTGGCAATTAAGCGAAGCGAAGAATGTATTAGAACTCAAATTGTTCTTAAAATTTCAAACTTTTTAAAGTAAAAGTTGGCATTCAAAAGCAATTTATAGGCTGAAATTGAGAAAGGATTGCCTGAAACAAAATCACTTAACGGTAAAACTAAAGGGGAAAACTATAGCCCTTTAGCGTCTGTCGCTTATATACAGACTAGAAATTCGCCACGTTTATAAGCATTAGTTTCAGTGTTTCTACTCATAAACATGTAAGATCAGCTCGACCGCAACCGAATGTACACAACCTGAAAATACTTGAAAACTTACTGCATCTGAAAAAAAAATGAAGATAAAAACAACTCGAATCGTGAAGGTGGCTGATTTACATTTGAAAGTTCGGAAATCACGGATGTAATAAAGTTGACCGTGTATCTGCAACTTGTGTTAAAAACAAAAATATATTTTACGATTACATAACCATTAATATTTTTATTGTATGAAATGTAGAGTAGATTTGGAAGGAGGACTGTCACTGGAGAACATAGGATAACGGGGGACTGCCACAGGCAGACACTGGAGAACATAAGTACCTTCCCCGGTAGTATATAAACTGCTGAATGGCTAGTGGCCGGGTGTGTTTTTTGTATTTGTATCACATTGGTACGTGAATAAAGTAATTCAGAATTACTACTACCATTATTGTTGAGGTTATTTTACAAAAAATACATAATAAAATTAAATATAATTTTAAGTGTTATGGTCCAAATTCCTTGTACCACGGTGATGGTCCAAGGTAGAATCAATGAAGAACAACTCGAACACAGGTATGGAATAACACAGATATATTACAAACAGAAATATGTACAAAGAAGTAGAAGTATTAGTAATGACTATCCGATTTGGTTAGAGTGAACTATGTTGTCTCGACAAGTATCACTATTCCAATGTCTTACAGTAATCGTCTGACTCTCGACTCTGTCTCTGACTGACTTTGACTCTGACTCTGAACTCTGCTCCTTCTTGAGGCGCAGTATTTATGATGTCCGGAATAGTCCATTATTATTATGGGTAAGTTTCCATAACACCCGCCTTCCGAGGCTTTTGCGTAACAGGGGTTTTTAATACCTTTTTTTCTTTGGATCTATTTCCAAAGGTTCTGTGAACTTTCTTTTTCTGGACGATTTTCTTTGTTCTGTTATTGTTTACGGTCTTTTTATATCAAATGTATCGAAAATCGTGTCCATCACCTCTTCTTGAGGTGGACCGTTAGCATCCTGTAACGATCTTTTCCTTATTTGGTTTACGTGTCTTCTATGGGAGAAATTTTTCCCTGTACTATGTAAACCATATTGTCGATTCATTTCTCAATTGTCCCTTGCTCCCAGTAAGATATATTATTTTTATATGCTTTAAAAAAAACTTTTTTCTCCTGGGAGGAATTTTCTTTTTGGTGCGTAGGACTGTGTTACTTGTTTCGTTTTACTTGGTAGCAATTTATCAAATGCAGATCTGATTTTTCTAGCGAATATCACTTCTGCGGGTGATAATGTCGATGATGTAGCATTATTTGTCGTTATTCGATATACCTGAAGAATTTGCTGTAATGATTTTTCCGTAGGCACATCATAGGCTTTTCGTAATGCTCTTTTGAGTGTATTAACAAATCTCTCCGCCTACCCATTTGATCTTGGGTGATAAGGCGGGGATTTTATATGTTTGACTTGATAATTTTCGCAAAACTCTTGGAAGTCTGCTGATGTAAATTGCGTTCCATTATCTGTGACTAGGCAATCCACTACTCCAAACCGAGCAAATAGTTCGTGGACGCAATTTATGGTAGTTTCCGCAGTAGGATCTTTGCAACGAAACACCTCCGGCCATTTACTATAACTATCCACTATGATTAAATAGTAAAAACCATCAATTGGTCCTGTATAATAGGCGTGTATTCTTGACCACGGACGATCAGTCTCTGGTCATGGCTTATGTATGATTGGCGGTGCTTTGGCTGCTAAGTTTCAACCCTTGCACATTTCCACCATCTGAGTAATATCCTGGTCCATGTTCTTCCAATATACATAGCTTCGCATTAGCGACTTTATTCTATTTTTTTTCAGGATGGCCCCTGTGGATTTCCTTTAGGATTCGCTTTTGTAATGTTTTGGGAATTACAACCTTTTCGTTGTAAAGTCGCACATTATCGCATAGAGAAAAGCTGTCCGATATTTTCTCATTTTTTCTGCTATTTTTGCTTTTGTTTCTTTTATAAATTCGTCATTTTTGGCTTCATTTTCTATGTCCTGAAGTGTGACTGGGAGGTTTCTAACTGTGCAATATAGTACTGTCCTGATATCTTCTTCATTTCTTAGGGCTGCGATTACCGTATCTTCCAATGGCTATGTCTTTGTTGGTATAAGTCTCGACAGACCATCCGCATGCCCGATCTTTTTCGTTATTAAATATGCCAATCTGAAATTGTAGTTCAGAAGAATCGTTCCTCATCTAAGTAAACTATTTGCAGTGTAAACCGGTAGACCTTTTTTCGAACCAAAAATTGTTAGTAACGGTTTGTGATCCGTCTGTAGAGTAAAATATCTACCATAGATATACCTATGAAACCTTGTGACTGCGAAGATAATTCTCAGTTTCTTTCACTATTTGTGAGTAATTTTTCTCCGCTGGTAATAGATGTAGAGAAGCATGTGCGATGGGTTTTATTGTCCCATCTGGCATTTTCTGTAATATACACGCGCTGACTCCATAGGCGCTCGAGTCACTTGCTACAATAATTTCTAGTTTAGGATCGTAGTGTGCCAAAACTAAATCTGAAGTTAACGTCTTAATTATTTTGTCAAATGTTTCCTGGCATTGATCTGTCTACTGCCAAACTTTTTCATTCTTTAGCAGCTCGTTCAGTGGTGCGCGTAGTTTATGCATTTGAGGAATGAATTCCTGGTAGTAACTCACCAAGCCTAGAAAACTTTGTAGCTCTCTCATGTTTTTAGAAACTGGCATTTGTTTTTTTATTGCTGTTGACCTTTCAGGGTCTGGTCGTCTTCCTTCTTGATCTATGATATGGCCAAGGTATTTAATTTCCTTCATGAAAAAATCCATAGCTTTGTATTCTCTTAAACACCTCTTGTACATGTTGCCAATGTTTTCGCTTTCGCTGTTTATCAATACGTCATCCAGATATGCAATCGTGTACTCTAGTCCGGCAAGCATCGTATCCATTGTCTGTTTGAATATAGCCGGCGCTAAAATCTATCTTTGAAAAATATTTTCCGCCATTTAATTTAGGGAATACTTCTTCTGGACTGGGTAGAGGATAGTGGTAGTCCTTTATTGCTGCGTTCAAACATGTAGAAAAATCAGCGCAAACTCGAATTTCTCCTGATTTATTTTTAACGTAGACCGTTGGTGCGGCCCCTTTACTGTATTCTACTTTTGTCAATATGCCAGTGTTTTCGAGTCTAGCTAATTCTTGATCGATTTTTTCTATTGACGCAAACGGTACGCTCCTTTTTTCCTTTCAGATAGGTTGAACGTTTCCTTTTATCTCGATGTTTGCTGCCATTTTGTTACATCTTGCGAGACCTGCTGAAAATACTTCGGGGAAACTAGTTTTCAGTTTCTCTTTTAATGTGTCTGCCTCGGTTGGTAAGCTTTTTACATATTTGGCAGTACGTACTTATAGGTAGTTCGAGTTTTTGCATCCAGTCCGTTCCGAATAGGTTTTCTGTATTTCTTAAGACGTACATTTTTAGTTTTTTCGTCATTCCATTAAATGTTACATTTGTAATTACTTCACCCTCAAATTTTGTCTTTCTCCCCGTTACTGATCTAGCATTTTTATCCGTTTTTAACATGGCAGTTTTGTTCAGTTTTCTCTATGTTTGTAGGTTTATAATAGTTAAGTCTGATCCAGAATCCAGCTGTAGCCTAACTTTTCTGTTTTGCATTTCAACTTCTACGTATTACCTTATGTTAATCTCATATGCTTGGTCAGTCCTCGTGATTCTTATTCTGCTTTTGCTTTCTTTTCTAGACCAACAATGAGAACTTTTGTGTCCTATTTGTTTGCATGTTAGACAAGTTTTAAAACGGTATGTACAGTCTTTAAACCAATGCCAAGTCCCACAGCGATAGCATGGAATGGGTGGTAGTTTTTTCTGATATTGACTTTTAGAGTTAATAAATTTTGTCTTATCTGTTCTTGAGAGGGGAAATTGGTTTGGCTTGTTTCTGAGGAGGGAAATTTGGTTTGTCTTCGTACTTTATGTATGTATGCGATACCAGCTTCATCTATGTCTTTTGAGTCTTTCTTCAAATTGATGCATTTCTGGCAGTCTTCTGCTAGTTTTTGAAGTGTCAAAGCTTGTTCACTCTCCAATTTAGTAAGGATTCTGCGTCTAATTTCCGCGTCTTTGGTTGAAACCAGTCCTTGGACGTATATTAAGCATTTGAAATTGTCCGCGCTGAGTTCCGATAATTTGAAGTCATTAACAATAGACACGAATGTTATGTAATCTTCGCTGTCCTTTTTTGTTAGGTTCATACATTTCCATGAAAAGTTCTGTTAGCAATTTTATGGCTTCTTCGAAAGTTAATTCATTAGTTTTCATTGGAAGGATATAATTTACAAATTTGGTATATTCGCATGTGCCTAATTTTCTTAGTAATAGGCGTACTTTACGTGCGTCTGACCAATCTTTGCAGTCAAATTCATATAGATCTTCGTACCTTCGGAAGCAATTTGCAAAAGTTTTATCTTCGTCGGGTGCGTACGTGAAATCTTCGATAGTACTCTCCAAATAGCATCTTGTGAGAGAACTGTTTCGTTGTCGGATTTTTGCTCTTTGTATGACATTACACGTAGCAATAGTTCTTGTAAATTAAGATGTTTCTTTTCCTACTTTTCTTGTTGTTCAAATTGGATTTTGATAAGTTCCACAAAGGTTGACTTAAAATCTTCCATGTTAACGTAATTTTGTGTACGTATTTTACCTTAGTGTAACCTGGTATTCTGAAAACTGTGTAAGCAAAATAAATTTCCTTTCTTGCCAGTAAATTTGATATTCAAAAAGAAAATTCCTTTTCTTTTTTTTAGTGTTCGCGTAGAACTTGTATTTTTTTTTTTTATGGGTAAGTTCTCAAAACATTAAGAGTAGAGTCCTTAGTTCTTCTTAGGGCTCATTATCCCCATTCACATTTTCATTGTCCTTACGACAAATATGTACATACAACTTTCTCGTGCAATATAAACTTTTCACATAATTCACTAGTTCGAGTGTTTTTCTTTTTTTATGATTGGAGTTCGCAACACTCCTTACCAATTATTTCAGTCTCATTAAAAAAAATAAAAAATTCGTGAATCTGTCCCTCCGATTTTGTCTCGCCTTCACAACAGGCTTTGTCGAATCTTTTGTTGGTTCAGGTCCTTCCACGACAATCGTGGATTCTTCTTATATATCAGTTAGGTGTCCCAATGCACTAGGGTCGGGCCTACCTTGGTAAAGTGCACTAACAGAAATCCCTCCTTCACTCATGTACTCCCGCACGCCTCTTCAACCACCACCAAACCAGCAAGGCCACGACTATCATTAGTATAATTCCCACAACGGTCGACCAGGTTATTATAGCACCCACATTCTCTCTCCAGCCCGAATTCGTCTTATCTAACTCCGACTTCAACCGTCCAAGATCAATCTTATCGATTGGCTTTAACAACGCCGGCATCTTTTCTAGCGACATCTTAGGAATCTCTCTTACAATGGGTTACCCACAATCCCGTCCATCCACTGACATTCGTTCCTACCAGATCTAACAAAGCCTCATTCTCTTCAAACTTCACTTCTGCTTGGTAGTAGGGAGGTAAAGAGATAGATGGAACAACCAATGGATAGCTCTACAAAAAACGAAGGGGGAATAAATCTTACCGGAGTGGTGGGCTTCCCTTCACATACCTTAGATAATTCGATCTCTTCTTGTGTGGCCACCGCCCCAAAATCATCATAGACACGGGTTGCTTTAGGTAACATTATACTAGCCAACACCTCTACCTGACAATGATCTCTAATTCCCTTCTTATTTTTCTTAAATAAATCTAGTACACACAGATTGTGACTACCTGTCACGTAAATTGAACTTACAGACCCACAGGTACCTAAGGCATCATTCTTGCATTTTTCTGCTTCTCCCTTTGTTGATAGCATAAATTCGGTCCAGGCTAGGTTTAGGTAAACAAATTCCGTCTCTACCTTGTACCTAGCCACCGCTCATATCTTCAGCCTTAGTTTCGGATAGGGAAGGGGAAGATTCAACACATGATAAATTTCAAAGGTACTATCTCTGTCCAGTAATGGAACCGGCACTAGCACTAGCAATTTATCATCTTCCAACAAGGTAGTACATCCCAAGGCGCTATAATACCTCCATAACTGCTGGGTGGGGTCTACAGGTAATCTAAGGTGATGGGGTAGTTTGGCTTGTATCTCCAGTAGTACTTCTCTTAATCGTTCTGGAGTTATTATACTCGGAGACAGGTGTGCCAGCGACAGCATGTCTAATTGTGCTCTCACATGCTCTAACAACACCGTTAAAGAGTGACTTGTTTGACGTACCTTACTCATTATAGCTAATAATTGAAAATACCTTTGCAAAAACCCCTCTAATTTCTGTAATTCGGTTGTTACAGACGTGATTACATTTATCACTTCATTTCTAAAATCCCCGTAGGTAAGAAATCAACCAATTGATACTCCCTCTATTCTTAGCCAATTCCAGCCTAGTAACATTAACTGACTGAGCCATTGCTTGTTGTCTCTGTTCTACCACCTTTAATTTCCTCTTAATTACTCTCACTTCGCCTTCGGAGACTGTACCAAACAACACGCTTAATGCCTTTCCCATTATAGGTAATACTGTCCTCTTTTGCCTGGTCCGTAACAACTTTATTACTTTCAAATAGTAACTCATATATTTCCATTGTCTCTCAAGTATTAGGGATTCCTGAGCTAAGGGGTATAATATACGATGATATTCCGGAGTCTGTAAACAGTCTCCGGTGACTTGGGTCCTGGCAGTATCTAGTTTGTCCACTTCGATCTTCAACTGACCCAGTAACTTCCCATACGCCTGCAGGTCTATCACCAAAGTTATCAACCACTTTGATCTAGTTATAATCACTTCGCTAGTATTCTTAAATACAGTATTCTCACTGTGTTCCCAGGTATTAGCTACCACAACTAGCATCGTCAGTACCACGAGCCTCCTCTCGTCCATGTCTGCAAGGAGTTGGAGAGAATAATTCGACTTATTCAACATTCTCCTATTGTTTTTGTCGGGTGGTTCGTTTCATCTTAGAGCGATACCTCAAGCACCGACCCACACCACCACCAGTGCTGTGCATGCATGGGGCCCGTCCACACAGTTCACCAGCACTGATGATAAATGCCCAGTTAGTCCCAGACCATCACTCATTCGCCACAGCCACTGTACTGGTTTCACTTAATATATGGGATCGGGCTGCAATGCCCCCTTAATCGCAGTTATAGTGGCAATTCCTCATTAACACTAGGTGCTTTTTCAGCCCGCAATTTCCTCTGCAATTGAGCGAACGGAATTTCATCCTCTTCCTCCCATTCACTCAGTTCTTCTTCTTCCCTAAGGTTAGGCTCAATCCCTGCTTCCTCAGAATGTCCCGCTGTGGTCCGACTTATCTTCCTCAGCCTTCGAAGTCTAGTTGGGCTAATCTCAATCGCCTCACTCCCTTCACTTTCACTCTCAGTCCCTAACCCTTCAGGTTCTACCAACGTAGTTTCCTCAGCCTTTTCTGTTGAGTTTTTGTTTCAGCTCCTTTCCATTCTCCTATTTCAGCTAGCTTTATATCATTCGCATTCACCCTCTTTACCTGTCCGGTCAATTGGTCCCAGATCACAAAGGAAACCGGACCCGTCTCCTCCACGATCCTATAGTATGGACTCCATCTTTGGTCCAATTTACCTTGTCTCCGGTGTATTTTATAATACACTGGATCACCTATCTGGAAGGAAATTTCTCCATTTTTATTTACCCTATCGTTTCGCCTTTACTGGGCTCTTTGAATCCTCCTCATCATCTGCATAAACATTTTATGCTGTTGTTCTAAACCTATTCGGTGATGATCTTCTCCTAAATACTTCCTCCTAGGTCGTAACAGATTGCCTATAGGTAAGACTACATCACTGTCATATATCAAGTAATAAGGGGAAAATTTTATCGTCTCGTTCATCGAGAATCTCACAGCTGCTAACGCTTGGGTTACGAATAAATCCCAATTTTCCCTATGATCCTTTGTTAGTTTAGCTAACACATGAGAGTGGATCTTATGAAATCTCTCTACATTATTGTTACTTTGGGGGTGATAGGGAGAGGTGGTTATGTGCTGTATGTTTAATTCTCCCAACGTTTCTCTCATAATCTGATTCACATTCTCCGATCCATTATCGGTAACCAACTGTTCGGGGGCCCCATACCTAGGGAATATTTCGTTCAGTATTATACCCGACACAGTTCGTGACTTATAATCCGGTAAGATAAATGCCTCAGGCCAATTCGTCAGCCAGTCCACAAAACTCACTATGTAAAGATTACCTCTATGTGTTTCTCCATAGGGTCCGGAAATATCCATGCTTACTTTCTGAAATGGATAATTCGGAACATCCGTGTCTAATACTGGGGCAACCCTACTCCTTCGACTTTGTACTTGGCATGGTACACATTTTTTTACATGGTTTTTACATCATTAAACAACTTAGACCAGTAGTAATTTCTCATTATTAATCCATACGTCTTATCAATTCCCAGGTGTCCTAACCTCCTATGGCACTGGTCGAGAATTTCAGCTCTCAACTTCTCAGGTATCACCATTTTAAACTTACTTCCTCATTTTTCCTGAAAGGTAATAAAACACTTCATCGTACACCATATATTTGGAGGTACGCCCTGCCTATACCCTGGACCTGATCGTTGCTATCTCGCTATCCTCTTGGTTTTGCCTAATAATATCTCTCCAGTTTCAGTCGTTTCCTGATCTTCCCAACCAAGTCTCTCCTTCAACGCCTGTGAATTGATCACGTTAATTTAGAATGATTTATCATTCACACCCCAACCTGACAGATTCGGTATCTAATTGCCTCGGAATCCTCGATAACAGGTCAGCACAGGTATTATCCTTCCCTGCCAAATATTCTATTCTGCAGTTATACCCACTTACCTTCAATGTCAACTGTTGTATCATCTTATTCGTCCACTCCGCCTCTAGGAGTTTGTGGTCAGTTTTAGTGGTAAACACAGCCCCACTCAAATAATAATCTAATTTCTGCACAGCATACAGAATGACGGACGCCTCTTTTTCTATTACTGGACACCTTTGCAGAAGCTCGGAGAGCCGATGCGACAGAAAATAGTTTGGCACTTCCTCAGGCACACCCGGTACTGAGCCATCCTTATTGGGACATGGTTGTGTAAGAACTGCGCTTATACACTTATCGCTAGCATCGGTGTACAGCACCATAGGGTTACTCAGGGTAGGCCAAAAGGGGTACAGCTGTTAGCTGGTCCTTTAGTACCTTGAATGCACGCTGACAATCCTCGGTCCACTTAAACCTAGCATGCTTCTTAGTTAGAGCTATTAGAGGGCCTGCCTGCTTACTAAATGCTGGTATGAACCTCCGATAATATCCTATGGCTCCAATAAATACCCATATCTCTCTTACGGTCTTCGGTGAGGGCATGGCTCTTATAACCTCTCCTTTGTCTAAATCCGTTTTTATTCCTTCTTTGTTTATGATAAACCCTAAGTACTTTGTCTTTTCTTTCATAAACCGACACTTTGATAATTTTAACTTTAATACATGTTCTCTTAACCTATCGAACAGCTTTTGCAGATGTTCAAATTGCTCCTCCGGTGATTTTGGAAAAAACATGATGTCATCTAGATACGCCATGACGAATGCCTCAGTACGACCTTATACGATGGACATTAATTGACTAAATACACCCGGGGCGTTTGCTAACCCAAACTCTAAAATTGAAGAAACCAATGTGGCATGTAAAAGCGGCCTTTTCCTGATCCTCTTTGCTAAGTGCTACCTGCCAAAATCCCGACCTCAAATCCAAGGTGGAAAATCATTTAGACTTTCCTAAAAGAGCTAGAATATCATCAATCATGGCACTGCCAGCGGTTTTGTAATGGCATTTAATTGACCAAAATTCACGCCAAACTTATGCCCTCCATCCTTCTTTTCAACAATCACTATTGGAAAACTCCAGGGAGATTTGGATCTTTCGATTCCATCGTTTCACTCACTGCGTCCTCTACTAATTTTCTTTTGTGGATTGGGGTCCTGTACGGTCTTAACTTAATAAGTGTGTGATTACCCGTGTCTATCTTCATTTCAACGGTCTCCGTCTGTCCCCGTTCCTTATTAGCAATGGCTATTACCTCCAGATTACTGTTCAGTAACCCCCTCAATTTCCTCCTATAACGCTAAGGGGCTGTTATATCTTCATCCCTTATTTCATCGCTACCTGTCTTATTCCAGGCCTATACTCATTCCATACTCTCACTTGGTCGACTTCTCTCACTGAGCACGTCTGTGCCATCTCCTCTCCCTGCTTTATTTTAATAGTTTTATTGGCAGTATTGGTTAACATTAGGGGAACGGTCCCCGACCTCTTCATCAACGAATCACACACGGTTATTTCCCCTTCACTATTATCATACCTATCTGTAGGGACCACTTGGTACGGGTCACTGTTCAGCACTCCTTCTGTTATAACCTTGCCCTTCCCAGATACAGCAGTCCTAGAATACCAGGTAAGCTATAAATTTGGATGTGCGTGTAATGGATCGGAGAGCCGAGTTCCAATTCTAGTTGGGTTAGTTATATTCACTTACATGCAAATGCTCTTGAATCCTCTTCTTCTCTTCCTAGCTCTGAATTAATTAGTAGAACTTATATCAGTAAAAATCAATATCTCAAACAATTCTTCCAATCTAAAACTATTTTATGTTTTTAAATATTTGTTTTTAAATATTCTATAAAATGTCGGTACGTCGTAAAAAATCAGTCTATCAATCCTGATATTCTATACGCAATATCATTGTTGGAGATGATCTTGGTCTAGATTTATGAGTGAAAAAATATCTGCCACAATCTCTTTCTATGTAGTCTCTGAAAGTAGGTGTTAGTGTAAGCTGACAGTATACACTTTGTTTTTCGTTTCGTTTCAGGGAATTATAGTGGCTCGTGGGAAATGTCTTAGTCCAAGTTTTGCATTCTTAGCATAAAATGGTTGCCAATTTTTGTGTAAAAGGACCATCTCTTCAATTTTAGACTGAGCAGCTATTAGCCCATATTAACCCAAGAGGCCCACTTCATTTTTTATGTATATGTTGCAGACTAAATACATGTGTATTATTTTAGACTAACTTGGTCGTTATTGTGACGTCCTATATATGGCAGCTGCTGATCCAGGGTCTTGTCCTAGGTAGCGGCGCCACTTGAGACACTGACCCCGAGTGGGTGGTGTGATTTTGCAATCACGACACCGTATGTGAGTCAGTCTAACCCTGGGACATCCGCTGAAGTCCTGATCGCGACGACAGATGTGACACTCTAACCCTGCTGGTTACCACGACATCGGATGTGAGATTCTAACTCTTGTCTGGGTCGCGATTGATGTCTGGTTAGATACGGCATCAGCTTTGTCGTCCCCAGCTCGCCTCCAACGTCTGGTTACCGAAGCAACTACTTTGATCTCGGTCCAACCTACCCACGTTGTGATTTGATCTTAGGTTGTCGAGATCAATCAGACGTCGGGCCGTAGTGCGAGCCGAATCCGGGTCAAAGGTGATGCTGCACAAATGAATGTAGAAGAAAAAAGTAAAGGAACAATTCAAAGTGTTCAAATGTTGTTAAGGAATAACAATTTACTTTCTATCTGTTTAGTGGATACAGTGGTACGTCTCTCTCTCCCAGCCCACGTCTATGGAGTGTGAAACTTTTGCGTTTCTTAGCGAGTTTTGGTATCTTAAGTTGTGTTTCAATAAACGGCTTTTGGTATCTTCAATTGGTATTTGTTAAAACTGGCTTTGGTGGAAAATCAAAGTCGGATTTCACTGAACTCGCGCTTGGTTAGAAGTCTAAGTCGAAAGGCGTGGAATTCGGGCGGTCACCTGCTGCGAGGTGTTATTCTCTAACTCTCAACTCGTAACTGCCAACTCACCGGGACTGCAACTGGAATTCCAAGTGGAACTGAAAAATTGAGTGAACGCCCGGGGACGTTCGTTTATATGGACGTCGACCAAAAACCGGTGTGGGGCGGGACGCGGTCTGGATTCTACGATAATTTCAAATCACCAATAAGGACTTTCTTTGTTTTCGGACAAGAAAATTTATCACCTTCCATGTTTGGTAATCTATCGCTCTTTGTTTAGAGGGGTTCACCCTCTTTCGTGAGAAGAGTTCGGAGGAGAATTACCCTCCTAAAACTCTTCCTCTTCATACCGGTACCTCATACCAAACCCTTCGAGGGGCGTCAACAACAATTCCCTTCCTTCTCATATCTTCACCTTCTGTGAGGAGAGGTTGGAGGAGAATTATCCCCCTTGGCTTATCCTTCCTCACATTGGCACCTCACACCACCCTCCTCCTTTACCATATTTTCACCTCTGCCTATCACTTCATGCTACCCTGGTATGGGTACGGCTAGGCTGGTGTTAGCTTACATTGACACTCCGATGGGAAAGAAAAGAAAGAAAAGGAATTATCTTCTTGGAATTCTTTCCCGTCATCAGTCAAAATCCTTATGAATCCCACATTGCCATAATTAAAAAAAATCTTTTTCGATATCGGTCAGAATACTTTTAGACCTCACAGAATGTGATCGTTAAATTCTTTTATCTTACTTTAGACATCTGGTAATTGTCCAGCGCATTTATTGCTGATTCTTTAACTATTGCAATCAACCTTTAACTGGGTGGTTGTTTTCATTTGACAAGCAAAATCTCCTTGCTTTTCTAGTTTCAACTGCCCAGGTGACCATTTCTGGCGACAGAAATCCTTGCCGTATACAGCTTGCCGTCCATATCAATGTTTTTGTTTCGCTTAATTCGATTAATTCCGTTTTTCTTGTTAACCGAATTCCGTTGTCCCCCTTTTTGCACACGAAGTTGACCGACATTCGAAATTTCGAGTGTCAGCTATGCGTGTGGTCAATACCTTTTCTCTTATCAGGACGTTAATTAATGTTGACAGACCCGAGATCTGTCTTACAACTTTCCGTTTTCTTGCGAGAAAGGAAAAGCGATTATATCCCGCATCGAAATTGAAAACAAATAAAAAAAAATATTTTAACCATTCTTTGTTTGTAAAAAGAAACAAATAATGTCGCTCAGTATGTCTTTCGATCTATCTTCTCCTCGCTTTAAGTAATTCCCGTTATTAATTTCTGTGATTAATTAATTAATCAATTAACCACCGTAGCTAAATAGTGCCACATTATGCATTCACTCGAGACCGGCTTCTTATCCACATACATTGACAGAAAATCGATATAATTTTCATGGAGATCGTTGTGGATGACGCTGTCCGATTGGGATTGTTCACCGCCATGAGATTGTGTTTGGAAAACTTTAAAATAAGGTAAAATCAAATAAAGTAATGGTAAGAAAAAGTATGAAATAAAACGAAGACAAAAATAAAATTTGATAAATGAAGACTAAAAAGTGAGAGGAAGACGGAGAATAAGAAGCGAAGAAAGTAAAAGTGAATGATGAGGGAGAAAGACAATGTAGGCGGTGAAGTAAAAAAATAAATAAAAATAAATAAAGGTAAGAAAACTGAACGCGATATAGAGAAATATCAAATTCTCCAAGCCTTCCTTCCTCATTATGTGTCCAAGAAGTGTTAGCTCTTTCTGATTCTTAGTATAAGCATCATTTTTGTTGTTTCAGTTTTTCTTGAGATGTTACTTATGTGCTCTGCTAGTGGTATTTTCAGCATGATAGTTAAGTTTAAAAAGAAACAAAATCAGCCAATCAATCATTATCATTATAATAGTAGTAGATAAGTTCGTCTATCATCTGGTTCACACTTCTCCCCAGTTTTTTTTTTAAACAGGAGTAGAGTTTTATTAATTGTTTCTCGTTTAGGGCTGAGATTCCAGTTCTTTATAAAGTCTTCTTATTCTTTTTCAATTCCAGTAGGCTCTTGTGTCTTAGTGGCAATATGGGGTGAAATGATTAAAAGAAAAAAAAATCGTGTACATTATATCAATTGGCCGGAAGGAAAATTGTTTTGTTTTTTTCAGCTACGCTATAATCCAACATTAGCAATTAGAACACATTTTTATTGTCCGTGTGATCACCTATTTTCTAAAGAGATTACCGATGAACGTATTTCCTTTCGATAGACTTTTTTATAAACTATATTCGATTAAAAGAATAAAAGAGAAAACGCAAAGAATAGAAGAGAGAAAACTAGAAAGCATTTTACAGACGATAACTGAATAAGCTTATATGCCACTAAATCTTTTGTAGTGTCGGTATTATTTGCCTTGGAAATCAAAGTGCACTAAGGTCAGTAAAACGGATGGAAAATACAAGATTCAGAAGTTATAACAAAACATCTATCCTTCTTCATTTTTATTTCTCAAGAGTTGTTTTATTATTTGGATTCTTTTACAGATCGAAATCGACCGGAACAATCAGTTTGGTAGTCTAAGCAACAAAACAAACGCTACTGTTAAAAATAAATAAAAATCTTACCGACAAAGTTTAATCACTAGTGTCTTGAAGGGGGATACTAAACACGGGGGATATTAAACACGGATACTAGCTGAAGGTGATATAGGAATTTTGCGAGATAAAAACCAATTTTAATGACAAAGATACGCAGGTGTAGGTTTTAAGAAAGCTTTATTCTATTGAATATATTTATTTCTGAATAAACAGAAAATGTGGCACAAGGCCGAAATGGGGAAGGGGGAAAAGGACGATCTTTTGTCTTAACTTTAAACTTAGCTAGCCACAAACGCTGACCCAATCATATAAATAATATTCCTTGCACCAAAACAACACATTCTTACGTACCTTTCTCACTACATCCACCATAATACCTCAATGTCTCCATGAAAATACTTAGTAGTCCCCCTATGTACAAATCATTTTCTTTGAGGGGAGGGGAATAAAGCAACAATTTAAAAAAATAACCCAATGAGTATATACAATATGAAATAAAATTATTTACAAAAAACTAAACAAAATAATATTAGTAATAGGCCTCCACCCACAATAACTAAATGTGACAGGAACATCAGTTAACTGAACGAAATCAATGCTGGACTATAATAATATAAAACATTCATTCATCCCAAGCACTCACACAGACACGCACTCATTCAGACACAACAACAAATACGAAAAATCACACGCGAAACAAAAAAGCGCCCCGCATCCACCGGTAACGAGGGAGGGAATAGGAATAAACTTAAAGAAAAATAGGAAAAATAAAACGGGCCAATGAGTATACATAACCTAGCTAAGTTAAATTGAAAAAAGAAACTAAAGATTGAAAATCTAAACCTAAGCTACCCTAATTTCAGGATGGGTTGCCTGTGTTCAACCCAGAAAAAGCAATATCCTGATGCCTAACCGGCATCAAAGTGCCACTCCAAATCAGTCTCTTTCACACGAAACAAACGTGCAAGATTCACAAACGTGCAAGATTCACTTTTGCCAAATTCTGATGAAGTGAGCCGCCGTTTTCCGTTCTAATCTTGATTTTAAGCTGATGCTTACAGTACAAGATCAGATGGGAAGAAGTGATAGCCTCACCTCCATATAATTCCTTCTGACGTGTCGTCCAAATCACGACTTTCATAACACCTAGTAAGCATAAGAACACATATAGTTCAGCCTTCGTCAAAGGCGGTGCCACATTGATACAAACAGAAGAGGCCTCAATGACAAATAATTTTCCGTGCAGCATGTGAACCATGGGGCCTTCAACAAACTTGAACAACACAACGGCGCTACCACCCTTCAATGAAAGAAGGCATGACCCAAGGTTTCAACTTCCTCACCACAGCGTCGGCAGGGTGGATATTTCTCCAAGCCCACTGTGCAGTCTTTTGCCGACCCAGAACCAGGTGAGTGATGCCTCATCGTTATTGAGGCATTTCAACCCGAGCGACCAAGGCCATATTGAGCGAGCCGCCTGCTTCGTAAGGCAAAGCTCGTCAATCAGCTCATCATGAACGGCCCCCCTAACTAACACCTGATATAACGCCCTCCTCATACGATTCGCGACACATTCGATCCAGGAACCCGATGCGAAACATATATTGACGAATCTCAATGCTAAGCATACTCAGACCACATTCAGATGGATGAAGGCAACAGATCTCCCGAGAGACTCTGGCGGCCTTGCCTCCCCACAAGAAGGAGAAAAAGAGCATCACTAACGCCATTAAAGTGTTATAAGGAAGTAGAAACACTGAGTAAAGGAGAATCGGGTAGATGTGGGAAACACATACTTGCGCCCTCCCCTTTAAGGAAAGATTCCCCCGAGACCTTAGATTAATGCGATCTCGGCCTTCCCTTGTACCTCCGACCAATTCATTTCCAACTGGATATCAGGACCGAACTAGACGCCGAGAATGTTGACCGGCCTATCCGTCCAGAGGAAAGGTCCGGGAAGAGAAACGCCCTCCACGCACCCAACCGCAGACTTATCGCGGTTGATCTTGGCCCCTGTCACCTTCTTATAACCACTGATCTCTTTGCTGACTTCGTCAATCTCGGCTCTACTCGACACAAGAACCGAAACATCATCAGCATAGGCAGAATACATGGGTGAGGTGGTAGCACCAGGTAGGGCAATTCCGCGTAGGACCGGAATCGTCTTTAACTTGCGAAGGAAAGGTTCCAACGCAAAAACGTAAAGCAAAGGCGAAAGGGGACAACCTTGACGAATGTAGTGAGACAATACGAAAGGCACCGATCATACTCCGTTCACCACGGATCCAGGATCCAGGTGCGAAATTACGGCCCGAAACAGGCCGCCGAAAGGACAGACTGGAGAAATCGATGCTCAACCGTATCGAAGGCCTTGGACTGATCTAAATTGATCAGCGCGGCTTCACTGTCGACTTGCTCGATGATCAAGCGTACCATATGAAAGTTGTCCTGAATAGTCCCACCCTTCACAGCACAAATCTGTTCGGAGCCAATTAGACTAGAGAGGAAAGCCTGCAAACGAGTCGCTGAGACCTTAGACAAAATCTTTAACACTGTGTTTTAAATGGCGAAAGTTACCTCACACATCCTCACCGTTTTTGTTCTTACATAAAAACTTGATTACGCAGTTGGGGTATATACCCCTGCTTCATCCAGTTGCCGAAAATTAGTGCCAGCAAGGGAACAAAAACGGGCGACTGCCTCGAGTACACTTCGTACCATCTAATCCCGGAGATTTGTCCAGGCCAACCTGTTTCAGCGCTTCCTAGATTTCCGACTCTGTAATGGGATCCTCGCACATAGCCGCTTCAGCTGCCTCAAGGCAGGGAAATTCGGCTAAATAGGCGTCAAACTGAGCAGGGCTCAGGCCGGGTTCCCTGGTGAAAAGTCTCTGAAAGTACTCACATATGCCCTCGTTTGTAGTCATTGTCCGTTTATCCGGCAATGTGATGCATGCGATATATCGCCGAGTTGCACTTCGAACCTCCTCTGCACGCAAGTTCAGCGGCCATATTCGTTGCCTCAGAAGACATTCTTTTTAACCTATCCCTAACTACCAGAGCTTGATTCTTATTGATAAGGAAGGAGGCCAACTCTGCCTTAGCTAAAGCTACGTCCCCACTATCACGGGTTTTAAAAGCCGTTTGCGCTGCTAATCTATCTAGATTGAGCCGACGACTATAATTAGCAGCAAACGTTTAATTTTAGATTTAAGTTTGTCCCACCATGCATTTCCCACCACAGACCCCGTCAGTTACCTTTGTATCATTAGTAGTAGCTGGTCCCGTTAATCCCCAAATAATGAAAAGTTCAATTTCCAGCCATCTTAACCTTAGGCTTATCTAAGTTTAACTGAACTCGGACTAGCCTATGGTCCGAATAAACTATATAATGGACACACTAAGAGCCCTACATCGACTCTTCTAAGACTCGGTCGAGGTAGCTAGAACGCACCTCAGTAGCCGAGCCGCCACTATGAGTCCACACTACCTCCCATGGGTGTTAATTTCGGTACTTATCGACAAGATCAAACTTGTCTATAAAATCTCGAAACAGTTTCGCGTCCCGATTGTTTGTACCCGAAATTGACCAAATACGATCTATATCGGGGTCATGGACGGCATTCCAATCCCCCGCTAAAACTACCCGACGAGATGACGCCAAGAACGGCTCGATCTGCCGAAACAAAGCGGGCCGCTCAAAATGCTTATGGGCGCATAATGAGACGAAGAGCCTTATCCTTTATTGTAACATCCAGCACGCAAAGTCTGCCCGCCGGATCTGCGAAGACAAGAGCACATTCAGCCTTCAAATACTTGCTTACCAGTCAATAGACACCCCTCGACATGCTGGATAGAGGGAAAAACCCCTAGACAGAATGCTGTCATGATCGCGAGAAGAAAAACGGGTCTCTTGCACACAGCATACATCCACCCCGAGGCGATGAAGGTCTTGCGAAACTCCGACCTCAGGCCTCGGACATTTATACTATCTAACCAGAGAGACATAGTGAAAACTGATTAGAGTTGCTCTCCCGGATTGAACGTGGTCGGGGATAGGACGCCGATGGCCTCTCCCATGGAGCCAGTACTCATCTCATTCTTGATGGTGCCACCAGGAGACAGGCCACCAACGTCCAGGGGGAAATTTAGCTTAAGGTTTAGTGTGGCCGCATGTGGTAACGTGATGTTTTTCGAAACATTTAGAGACGCACAAGTTTCTAATGCCACTTTAATATTGTTAAGGATGTGCTTGTGCATTCGTTTTAAATTTGGTTTCGATTCGTGAAATGAGAATTTAAAGATTTTTGTATCTTCCATTTCTCAGGTTGTGTAATGTACGTAACCGGGTTTGTAGGAAAATTTATTGATCATACCATGATCCCTTGCATGGAAATTTCTAATGTTGTTTAATGACAGTAGAAAATTTGAACAGTGTATTGCTTTGTTATTGTTCAAACACGGATAATGTTATTTACGTGCTGACTAAACGAAACACAGAACTGAACCTCTAATATGTAATGTGTAAGTCAAAGATTAGGAATACATTTCTTAGTTCCACCTATTCTAACCTTACGGTTATGACCTGCAATGCAACACAACTTGTAGTGAACCACTCTCATGTCCTACGTGACATTGGTGAAATTAGGTTCTACTCGACTAGATTTTTCTCACGGACCGTTGCTTTGTATAACCGAATACCAAGTGGATCCATCTACGATCACGACAATCTTAACTTGTTCAAGTCTAGGGTTAATCTTTATCTTCCTCACATATTCACATAAACTGTAGCTACGACTTTGTAACCTTCTACCTCAATAGGTCTTGGCCCTACTACAGACTGAAAGTTATTGTAAAAAATCATTATTTTCACTTTTAGTTACACTTGTGTTTTGTTGCTGGTGTTGGAAGTATATGGTGTTGGTGTATATGGTTTTATTTGATAATTTTTTCTCCTGTAAGTATTATTTACTATTAATATTTCAACATAGCATTTCTTTTTGCTTAGACATACGGAAATATTCTAACATAGGATGGAAAATATGTTACTGAAAGCCGGAGGCGCACTGTAATAGCGAGACATACTTTCCAAAATATAAGCATAGAGAGACAGGAAAATTTCCTTGTAAATAAGGAAAATGCACTAATCTTTTATGTAATATCAGTCCTCCTACTATATGTCAGTGAATGTTAGAGAATATCCTTACAAATAAAGAAAAAATATTCGTAACAAATATCTTGATTGTACAATGCTATCTTGAAAGGATTGGGGTAAATTATAATTTGTTTTACGATCATGGAATGAGCAATTTTTGGCTCGTCATCATTGCACGACATGTATAAAAAATTGGAACCGTGGTTTGAAGCACTATCACACATTATTGGAAAAGTTTGCACATGTCAGTATTGTCAAACTTTTAGCTGAACAAAATTAGCTGCAATCGATAAGATATATGAACACATGTGAATTGCCTAAAACTGGGAGGATCCTTTCACTTTTGCAACGACGGCATTATCTATGTGGAACAATTTCTTGGATAAATGTTGTTTCAGATGACTAAATTTGAAGGAGATCTAAATTTGCATGATCTGGAAGCAAGTATTTTACAAAGGCGAAATATATAGAAAAGTCTGAATAATATACGGAAAATTTACATTCCGATGCTTATATCATTTCACATTTCTTAAAAAATCCATCAATAAGAGCATTACTTTAGTCAGATTGTCCTTTTAGGGACCGAAGCGTGTTACATAGAATTTTTCCAATTTGGCATTTGGAAGAAATAAAATTGATTTCCTAAATTCACAAAGTTTTGGATAAATGTTTACTGAATCTAAAACATTTTTTTTTTAAATTCATGAAATTTTTGTAATACTTTAAAGTATTACAAAAAATATAAATTAATACAATATAAATTAAAACCTTTTAAAATCACTAATTTTTTTCACTTATTTTAAAATTTGAACTTTTAACTGTTCCAAGACTCGTTTATTATAAAGGAACATAATCTTCCACCAATCAGGACATAAGTGATATTTCTAAGTTGTTAGAACAGGTAATATACCTTTTAATCAAGTTTAATTCTAATTAGTCATTTCCTTTTTTTCAAAAATGGGCATCACTGGCCGTTGTTTGAAAAGTTTTTCGCATCGTATTCAAACAGTTCAGCACGCGTCAAGTTGGATTTGGTCGAGATCAAAAGAACAAGCAAACAGAATGCGCGCAACGTGCGCAAGTGAAATATTTGCGTGTTTGTTTATAACGATATTTACGAGCGCGTCAAATACGGCAAACGCGATCAGGAAATATCAAACTTTCATTACAGATAGAAGCTACAGAGATTATCCCACGAATGTCGGCGGGATCGTCCTAGAAGGACAAATGACGTCAGAGCTAGGTGTGGGGAACCTAGGACATTCCGTCGGGGTCCTAACTGATGCAGATTTCCGGCCGGTATGTGAGAAGGTTTGTTCTTTTTCTCTCTTTTTCTTTTTCAGACCTAGATGTCAATTAGGATAGCCACTCTGAATGTGAAGAGCTTGAGGGATCGGGGTAAGGCGGCCCGCCTGCTCCGTGATCTCTTGTCTTTCGGCGTGGATGTCGAAGAGACCCACTTTGTTTGCAGTGTCGATGCTTGTGTGTTGGGGAACGTCATTTATTCAGCATATGGGGACCGACGGGCCAGAGGAGTTTCTTTGCTGGTTAGACGTACTCTTGATGCGAAGGTGGACCTTGTGCATACCGATGCCGAGGGTCAGTTGATCGTGGCTGATATTGCCGTGAAAAGTGGTTCGTTTCGGGTCGTTGCGGTTTATGCGCCCAACGACCAGGAGGAGGGGGTTTCGTTTTTTCGGCAGTTGGGGCCGTTTCTGGTGGATTCTAGTCTTCCCACTCCCTTAGCTAGAGAGCTTCTTGATTTTGTCCCATGGGCAGAATACAGCGGCCTCTCTGTTTTTGAGGTTTGGACCGGCCATACTAACATTAGTTAGATTTAATTTGATTTGTGTTAATATTTCAGTTTGTTATTGGATTCATCTCCCTCCCCTCTCATTTTTTCATCACAGATTTTTATATATAATTTACTATCATTACATTTTTATGACATGGGGCGCATTTTATAGGTTCCCCTAGAGAGTATGTGGTATTATGGTGCATAGAGGATTGATTGGTGATGGACGAGTTCTTGTGTTGTCTTTGTGGTTTATGCGGTTGTCGTTGCGGTATATATATATATATATATATATATATATATATATATATATATATATATATATAGTATTTTAAGATATATAAAAGAAAGTAAATAAAGAATACACAGAATTTCTCAAGCTTGTCGCGTATACCATTATTGGTAATGGTAATATTAGCCTTTTCCCTACAAATAAACATTTGACATTGATTAATCGAGCAAAAATTTCGGTCGAAATTTATTAAATCTTTCTCTTTTAAGAGAAAGATTTTTTAAATTTCCACTAAAATTTTTCTAAAAAGTATTAAAACACTTTTTAGAAAAAAAAAACAGGTTTTCCAAGACCAGTAGCTCTTATTGCTCTTTGCAATATTGATGGCGGTTTCCTTCCTAAATTTTATTTTAAGTTTTATGGGATGTTAGCATTTTGATCATGTCATTCTTTTTTCTCCGACTTATATGTGATATCTATTTCTGCTGTTGATAGTTCTCTCGTGGTGTAGTTTCTGTCAGTTATTTTACGGTGATTCTGCAGCGCCAGACCACAATGTTCAAAGGAGTATGTTTTTTGCCAAATAGCTATAATCGGTCAAAGCCTTTTTCAACTTTTTTATTACTAACTTGGAAACATCTTTTACTAGCTGATTGGCGTTGTGCCAAATAAATTTATTTTAGTCAATAACATTAAAAAGCGCTCGGTATAGAGGATTGTTTAGCCTGCTTATACCCTATACAATTAAACGAAAAAATGAAGTCAATCCTCGTTGGTTGTAAAATTTTGTGCTACATCAGCCACACATAATATATTGAGCGTATTGCCGTTGGACAGTGGTTAGAAAGCTTATCTAG
This sequence comes from Acanthosepion esculentum, assembly GCA_964036315.1. Classification (NCBI taxonomy): domain Eukaryota; kingdom Metazoa; phylum Mollusca; class Cephalopoda; order Sepiida; family Sepiidae; genus Acanthosepion; species Acanthosepion esculentum. The sequence continues at coordinate 101,017,362 of OZ038478.1, forward strand.
TAGACAATTACCATTGAGGTGAATATATTATATTCTAAAATTAATATTGTAATAATCTATAAAAAATATCAATAATGTACACCAACTTCAAAGATTCTTTTCTTCGTATTTAACACCTTACTGCACCTGTTGTAGAGAAAATCCAATAATTTTTGCGAAATTTTGAAATTGTCCTCCTGAATTATTACTTGTCCGTCTATTTATTTTTGTTATTATTTTCGACATTTTTCCTTGTATTGTATAGTAATTTAGTGCAAGGCTATTTACTGAATTATCGAGGAAAGTTTATTACTGGAGTTGTGGGGAAAAGTAGTTTTTATCATATCAATGTCTAGTTAAGTCATTGAAGTCAACGGCTTCTAAGTTTTGGACACTACGCGACTGATAAATCATGTCAAATACAATTTATTTAATTTTCAAAAAATATTTTTTGGCAATATGTTCACACTTGTAATTGTGGTAGAGACATAACTCGCCGAAGCAAGAGAAGGCAAATTGTCTGAAAATGTGCTTGTACACATCACAGACCAGCGAGGCGAACTTCGGAAAATCAATGTTGAAGTGACAAAGCGCATGCGTCATCGGCGAGAACGAGGCTAACACAAGCGAGAGATCTCGGTTTCTTGCCCGAGACCGATGAAGGATAAAAAGAGCTGACTTTTTTGTACTATGAACAAATAGCAAAATTTGAAAAGTATTTAAAAGGAAATGAATTTTTAACAATTCCCTTAGATGTTGTGAATGTAAGAATAATTTCCCTGCTGACCTCCGACATAAAAAGTCGGAAATTCATTCTCAATATCGCGCCGAAAGTTTTAGCTAGGAGGTCAAATACTATTCGGGACATTCTCCTAGCTACAGAGCAGGAGGCGAAACAACTGGCTCGACGTGTTCTGGCAACTGCAGCTGTACGACTCCAGACGGAGTAAATGTTCACACGGCAGACAAATGGTTCATGGGGTGCCCGTGGACATCTGTCAAGACCAAATAGAGCCTTCTTTTCTAAGTACGGGCCTGCAAACTTCAGCAAATCAAGAAACACCACCGGATATATGGTGTTGCATGTCATACTAACAAGGCAAGCATTTGGGGAAATCCCAAATATCATATCATGCCGGACAAACAGTTACTGGTGGTAGTGGAGGGACGCTGACCATACAGTTGTTCTTGCGGAGCTTCTGGCCACATGTCCAAGTCATGCCCAGGTAAGAATATGCAACTTGCACTCCGCCCAACATCGACGACAACAACAACTACGACAACAACAGCATCAACAACAGCAGCAGTAGTTACAGAGAAGTCTTCTGGCGGGAAGTAGAAACAAGTGAAAGGAAAGAAAAACACACCCTCTCCTCCAAAACAGGATGTACAGTCTCCAAAACACCAGCGGCCACCGCAGGAACGGTCAAAAGTGGCGCATCCAAAGGAGTTACAGTGTAGTCCCGGGAAACAGGACAAGCAGATGCAGAAACCGTTACAGAAGATCCAGAAGGAAAAACAGCTCCCAAAACAGCAGCAACAGCCACAAAAACAGAACAAGCAACCAAACACATCCTTAAAGAGGAACAGGGAGAAAGATGATGACGTACCAAAACCTCAAATTGTGTATTCACCTATACGAGCCCAAGGACGCTACTTCCAACATAACATTAGTCGTACATTCACTGTATTTATAAAAAATATCAGCCATTTTTGTGCTGGGAGGGTTCCCGTCATACGCCATCCCTCCTTGTATAGGGCAGTTAAATTAGCCTAACCCATGGACGTCGGCGGAATCGTCCTGGAAGGACGAATGACGTCAGAGTTGAGTACAGGAACCTGGAACAATCCGTCGGGGTCCTTTGCAATTCAAACTTCTGCGAATAGGTTGACGATAGTTATCATTTTCTCGTTTCAGACCTAAACAATCTCTATCAAGATAGCCAGTTTCGATGCGCATGGCCTGAGTGACCTCTTGTCGTTCGGTGTGGATGCCGCCGCGATCAAGGAAACTAACTTTGTTTGCAACGTCGATGCTTATTTGCTGTGTAACAACTTTGTCTATATTTCTGAGATGAGGTAATGTAAATAGTGAACAACTTTTTCGTCTATTCAGCATATGGGGACCGACTAACCATAGGTATTTCTTTGCTGGTTCGACGTACCATTAACGCGATGGTGGACCTTGTTCATACAGATCTTGAGGCCCGGTTGATCGTGGCCGATATTGCCATGAAAAGTAGTTCGTTTCGGATCGTTGCGGCTTATGCACCCAACGACCAGGAGGAGCGTGTTTCGTTTTTTCGGCAGTTGAGGCCGTTCCTGGTGGATTCAACCGCTTAGTCTTAATAGGGGACTGAAATGCCGTCCTGGACCCCAAGATAGATAGGTGGCGTGGAGCTAGTGGGAGGGCGGACGATCGTATCTTGGTTAATCTGACCGGCGAGTTTGGTCTCGTCGAAAAATACCGGGTCGATAAGCCAGAGGTGGAGAGGTGGACGTGGGCTTTTAAGTGTCCTTCTTCTCGCGTGGTTAGCAACCGGGATAGAATGTTAGTCAGAAGGGCCGACATAGATTTGTTAGATTTTCCCACGTTCCACTGTTTAGGCTATTCGTATCACAAACTCACGTGTTCCCGGGAGGCGTTAGATCGTAGGCCTAGAATAGCTGTCTAAGTTCAATCTGTCTTTCCTTGAGCAACTAACGAGCGTAGTGCAGCGGGAACTAGTAGGGGCGGTTATCGGGAATAGGTGGTGGGAGAGGCTTAAGGATAGGATTAGGTCCTTCACAAACGGCACACATCAGACAAGGTGAAGGCTCTTAAGGCTGATTTCCTGGAGGCTGGGGGGTCCCTAGAGTTATCCCTAGCTAGGGAGGCCGTGGAGCGTTTGGCTATCAAGCGCTACATGGGTCAAGTAATTAGACATAAATTAAGCAAGATGTCTTCCGAAGCTGTGAACATGGGTGCAGAATTGTGTAAGGAAGAGATTTATCGAGGTTCCGATCGTTACATTCGTGAGGTCAAACACGGAGAGGCGTAATCTTGGGGCCACTGACGATATTTCGAGAGCCACTTTACCATGGAATCTGGTCTCTGTGACGAAGAGTTTCGTAGCCATTTGGCTGACTTTCCTTGGATTTCGCCGACTGAAGCAGCTAGCTGCGAGGGTGTGACCACGGATGGTGAGGTCTAGGTGGCATTGGAGAAAATCGGCAGAGGCGAGTCGTCCAGTCTGAATAGTTTGTCTTATGAATTGTACTTGAGGCTATCGCACATCCCAAATTTGACTTCCGTGTTCAACAACTGGTTCCGTCATAAGTTCCTCCCCGACCGGATTTCCAGGGGTGTGATCACGCTGTTCAGAAAGGGCAAATTTGTTGGCCTGGATTTAGATGACTATAGGCCCATAACTCTGCTAAACACAGAGTTTGGCCAATATCTTGACGGGGCGTTTGCAGTCAGTTGTCGAGACTCTGTTGGGGCCGAACAATTCAGAGCAACCTGCATCTGATCCGCACGATCATAGAGGATGTAAAAGACGACGAGCAGGCCGCACTGATCAATTTGAATCAGACCAAGGCATTTAATAGGGTTGACCATCGCTACGTGGCTGGATTAGCCACCTGTATCTCTTCCCAGTTCTGTGGTACAGGTAAACGGGAAGCTGTCGGACGCGTTTGCGCTGTTTCGTTCGGTTCGTCAGGGTTGTCCACCGTCGCCGCTACTTTATGCTTATGCTTATTCTGTTTTTGGAGCCTCTCCTTCGCCGGCGCTACGTGGAATCGCTCTCCCTGATAGGGCTCGAGTCAGGGTTTCCCTGAACGCCGATGACGTACTACTTTAGTGTCGTCCTGCAGCGATATTGAGCCTGTGCTGAAGCCGCTTGAACGGTACGAAAAGGTGACAGGAGCAAAGATTAATCGCGACAAGTCTTCCGTATACTGGGGTGAAACGAATGGTGTTTCTATAGTTGCTGGCTTCATAATTTCCTGTCCCTTATGGCTCTTAATAAATTTTGTCTGTATGTTATCTTTCCTAAACTTTGCTCCGGCATCCATTGACTCAAGCTAGCGAAGTAGGTTATGCGTTGTTTTCTTCTGTCTCTCTTGCCTTTACTACGTAATGTGAGTGTAAACTTTTACAAGCCTTCTTTTGTCATTTCATGATAGAGAAATTTTAACTGTATCTGTCTGATGTTAAGTATAAGTATCCATTTCTCCATTTTCTCTAAAACTTAATCGTTGCTCATATGCTTGAAATTCTCAGCATCCTTCTGTTGTTTCAAGTCTCTTCTTCATCTGCGAGGAGATTACCCAGCATTCACTGCCCTATAGAATGACTGATATCATATAATAGTTCAGTAAAAATAAAAAAACATTTCTTTCATGTGACAGCGTCCTTAATCGATTTCCATCCACCTGGTACAATGCTAAATGATGATCGCATAGGGAGAGTAAATAAGATGGAGAGTTTTGTTGTACTAATCTCCGAAACGACGAGTACCTCCTTCATTTCTTTGAAAATCAGCTTTCAAAATCACATTTTTTAAGGCGGCTCGAACACCACTGCCGAATAATCTCAAGTATCTCAAATTCCATTGTCGACTTTTATAGTTTTCTTAATTACTAGCAACCCGCTTTTTGTTTCATTACCTTTTGTTTCAACTTTTTAAAACAATGTCTGATATATTCTAGCTGGGCAAAAAAGAATAAATGTAAAGGAGTATCTTGCAACAGGAAAGAAAGACCAAAATCTAATTTAGATCAACTGAATGTAACAAAGAATTTCACTCGGAGAATGGACGCATGCATAATTCAACAAATAATTCAGTAAATATTGTTTGGAAATTAGCTTAAAGAGGCGAAGATGCCGTCGAAGATGGAACATCAAATATTAAACGGAAAACGCAGTAAATTGTGTTTGAGAAAAATGCAAAAGTTTCATAAAAATTCGCCTAAGACGAAATACTTTTTGACGGAAATACTACTTTGCGAATGATTTAATTAATATGTTCAACTAAGTAATAATTACAACAAGTAATATAAAGTGTGCAAAAGTATGATAGCGAGATTGAGAGCGACAGTGGAAAAGAAATGCAGGAAGATTGAAAGAAAAATCGTAAAACAGACAATAAATATCTGAAGCACATTGCTTAATCAATTTCTTTAATCGGAAAAGAAAATGCGAAGTTCTAAGTTCATTACTGTACAGAAAAAATATCAAAAGCCATAGATGAAAATTATTATTACTAATGATTAATACTGATGTGATGACGTCGATCATAATTTTGATGCTATTAATAATGCAATATGATTTCTTTTTTAGTGAGATGAGTGTGGGAAAAAGGGTTATGATATAAATAATATTTTTTAACTAGCAGTAAAGCGCGGCGTTGTTGGGGTTTTATGTAGTTAAATTGCTTTGGGGATTGAATTATTGAGCGGCACTACTGCAAACAGGTCAACAGATAGGTGTGTGAGAAGCAAGGCGGAGACGGACTTAACTGGCTGGCCCCAGAAGGATTCCACGATGCCAACTCCCTGCAGTAGACAAATTGTACAGGTGTAGATTAATTCAATAGGCGAAACCTGGCTGAGGCCAGTATAGAGATTCCAAAATAATCCCACAAAGGTGAAGAGTGATGTCTGTGATGCGTTTCATGTATCACTGCCGGTGATCAACTGTATGACGGGACTGAACACTGAAACCTAGGGAAAACGCATGTCATTGCAAGCTCCCTGTAGCGCTCAGCTATTCAAAATTTTGGGAATGGATTCAGCATCAGCGATGCATTTGCCTTCACTTAACACAATTATTGATGCCTCCGCAGCGTAGATGGTAGTGGTGTAATGGAGATGACAGTGGCAGTACACGGGAGGGTTTCACAGAAAACGCAAGCAGCCATGCGAATACACCGAAGGCAGGTGGAAGGAAGTGTTTATCTAGCGCGGTGTAGTAACAATGGGAGACAAATTTCACGGACGTTTGTAAGACAGCTAGGCTGTGAAGGTGTGGTAAGAAGTAAAACTGCTCTTGGGAATCGGAGCTTTGCGTAACGGTTTGTACTGTCGCCGACGGTTTATACAGTCCTGAAGACCGCATAGAGGTAAACTCTCAGCCGCCGCCTACGTCCCATCAACCTACAAAACCTCCTTCTAAAAGAAATTTTTTGAAGAACCCCTGGGAGTGAAGACGAATACGTCCTGGCTTCTACCTACACACGAACAGCCTACGTAAAGCTGGCCGTGGGAAAAAACACTGCTCTCTAAGGTTAATTCCTGCGACACGTAGTGTTTGGTCGTGTGATTCATTAATGGACATTGCAAAGCAAAGTCTGACGGGAAACTGCGATCAGCGGAATGTAAAGGGCATATCTGAACCCGACGGAGATAGATGCATGCGCGGTATGTATACAGTTTCACTCCTTCCGCAACCGGTAAGAATTGTCTCTTCAATTAAATTTGGTGCCAAAGACTTAACCACCATGCGTGTACCATTGCACTGTTTCGGGGGAACCAGGTTACGAAAAGCACAATGGGCGCGCCCACTTTCAGTCTCAGTGTGTGAGGCGAAAGCCCCGCTGGTTCTAAGGAATTCAGAAGTTCGACTGGGTAGTCCGTAAGGTTGTCCGGGTCGGGCGTCGTATCGATGGATTTGTAGATGTAATTGTCCTCGGGAATGCACTGCAGGAGTTGCTCATTAATGCTAGTAACTGTGGTGTGCTTTGTTGCAAGAACAACTCTTTCAGAGAGCCACTCAAGGTCTCAGTAGTTGGCACTAAAATGCATCTGAGCTGTTAATGTGTGCCAACAACTGAACACAGTGTTCCCACGTTAATGTAGTCTTCTGCGTTTGAAGGCGTTCGGCCCTCCCCGAAGGCTAGAAGGCCCCTTGAAAAATCAGCGGACACGTTGTCCCCAGTAGTATGAGCTCACATGATGGTGGTCAGGTGCAATGACTGGACATGGGCCCAGAGGTTGGACAACTTAAGGCACGCACGAACAGCATCGACCCTTGTCCTTTTAGGAATGACAGGCAGGGTTTGTCGAAAGTCACCTGACAGAAGGAGAGTCAATCCACCCATGAGAGCAGTGGAGTTCCTAAAGTCTTGGCGGGACCTATTCAACACCTCGAGTGCTTGTTTGTGAGCCATAGTGCACTCGTCCCACACTATGAGTTTACAACGTCTTAATACGTCAGCATGACCCGAATCTTTAGAAATGCTGCAAGTTAGAATTTCGGTCTTGGCAAGGTCAATCCGAAGTCCAAACATAGAGTTCGCCGTCCGTCCGCCCGACAGGAATGTGGTCACAATCCCGGATGAGGCAACAACAAGCGCGATGTCTCCTTGCCGCCTGATTTCAGCTAGAATTATTTTTGTAACGAACGTCTTCCCGGTGCCACCGGGTGCGTCTAGGAAGAAGATGCCACCGCGCTGTTGTCATCAATCACCGTGGTGTAAGCTGTTCTTTGTTCAAGTAGGAGGCGTAATTCATTCTCTCGGACATAGCGGTCGAGGTCAGCATTGCAATAAGACGTTTCGCGCAGTATTTCTGGTGATAAGTCGGCGGTGCCATCTCGCACTGGCAGAGGTAGCCCATATGTAGTTAACGCAGCTTCACCCATTTCAAGAGCATGTCTTCCATCTGAATGAGCGCCCTATTGTAAATAAGATCCGTGTAGCCCAACTCGGCTGACGGGCATTGCTGCTGTGCCGCGTACAAAATGTCTTCCGACATGAAATCTTTGTACCATAAAGCCGGGGGTCACTTATTTCGCATCTTACTATTAAGATCGCGAATAAGAATCGAATGGTTTCAGGTGCCTGTAAGAGAGCTCCCTCTGCCATGGCAGCATCCCATTGAGCAACATCCTCCAAAAGGCCAAGCCTCCCAGTAGGTGTTGCACTCGACGCCTTCAACAGTGCGAATGGCCTCGAAGCTTGTCGGACCAACAACCTCATGAAGCAGGGGCCGGAAGAAGAAGCAATCCTGCTGATTTGGTGACAGTGTAGACCCGACCAAGGCAGGTGTTAAACTTAATGCCGGTGTACCCGTCAACTCTCTGGCCAGACTTCCTGCGACTCCAAATATTGTTCGCCCAAACGTAGTATGATGGAACTTGTGGATATAGCAAAGTTCGAGCGAACTCGTCATGAAGGCACAACTTAAAAAAGGCTGTTAAAGTTGTATCTTTCGGGATTTCGACGATAGCTACCGCAGTTCGTTCAGTGAAGTGAATCCGCTATCCGTTCTCTAAGTACACTGCCATCTATACGATTGCTGGATGCCTCTAGTGAATTGGGAAACCAAAAACGGGCCGAAAAGCCTCATTGCTTCTGAGGTACCGCCCAGCCAAGTACTGGGAAACTTCGTCCCGGCCGTTATCCCCCTTAACGCTGAACATGGCGGCATCGCTGCCCTTTTTGACGTACTTACATATGTATTTAATGGAGCGGACAGAATTGCAGAACTCAACGTTTATATGACCATTGAATATTTGTTGTCAACACGGTGCCCCCCAACTTGCATCGTTCGCCCGCCCCTGGCCGGAGCCCTTCGCCGGTACAAAGGATGTCCGTCCTCATCCGTCCTCAACAAATGTCATAGGAAACCCCTTAGAGCACGGTGCGCCCTTTTGACCGTAGCCTGGACCACATGGCTCATGGACCATGTGGGATCTCACAGCCTCGAATAGGTCCCTGTCTTCATCCGGGTCTGAAATTTCGGTAAAAATCGACGCTTCTCAATTTGACTGGCGTCAATTTGTGTAGAAAGCCAAATGAGTATGTGGGCACAGCAGGTTAAATCCGAAGTATTACTGGCCAATCGGTTGTGCTAATCAGCGAGCGTACACCAATCAGAGACCGCGTACTGCACTCAGCCAATGAGATACCGCTATGTGAAACATTGTCACGCGTGCGTGAATAACAATCAGCTGTAGACTCTGTAGTGTAAATGTCTCAGTTGAACATACGTTTGATTGGTGTATTCGCAAATTCCGACGAAGACATGATTGTATCGACTTCCCTCGGGTATTAGTTGGTCACAAAGGTGCTCACAGGGCAAAAGTTTTTAATTGTCACAACTAAAGCCGATAAAGTTAATCAAAATCCCAAGCAAGTTGCAAAAACATCGCCAAATTCAGGTAAACTCGATTTGAAAGTGAAGTCAAAAGGGGTATGATTTCATCGATTTTTATTCGATAATTGAAACTGATATTGAAAACGAAAGTCAGCACCTCAATACAAGCGGAAAATAATATGCTTAACGGGAGTTTTGATGAAAATTCTTCGCCATTTGCGAAAAATATAGCCAAAAATCCGCCTGACTGGATTTGAATTGGAAGTCAAAAGTGGCATTATGTTATCGATTTTTTCCGATAATTGATACTGAAAGGTCAGCAATTAATAACTGTTGATAAAACTTATACTCAACATGATTTTTGTGAAAATTCCTTGCAGTTTGCGAAAGACAGAGGCAAGAATCAGCTACATTCAAAATTCCTGATATTTAAAGAGTAGTATATGGATAGTTCCAAGAAATACCACTAGTATGAAACTAATTTAATGCCTCGTTGTTCTAAGAGTAGTTGATATGTGGTAACCCCAATATACTAGTGTATCACCCTAAGTGATGCCAAAAATGCAAGAGCATCAGAGCGATCAGGTACATCAGATGGTTGACAGAGAAGGTACCTCATAATAACCAGGTACACCAACGAGCTTCACTGTATGTCAGTAGCTAATCCCGGCATGTAAACAAGTGGTTGGTCCTCTGTTGCATTTCGGATGTGCAAACGCGGGAAAAGTCAATGTCAGGAAGAGAAAGAAAATGCCAGATCTGCGTTCGAAGAAAAATATATGAAGCCATACACATTCACGCAGACATTAACTTACAAATTCCAGACGTGAATAAGCAATCATTTTATGTATGAAAGATAGTCTTGTATACTTATTATTCTTGACAATGAAATTACACAGTCGTAATTCAGAATTATATTATAGAATAACATCAGTTATGAAACCACGTATTAATTAACCCATAATCTTAGCTTAATCCCAAAATCAGAGACACGGGGAACATAGATTTTGCATATAACTCTTGAAAAATTCGCATGCAAAAGATCATTCGATTTTAGGTACCACTAAGAGAACTTTTTTGTTCAATATATGGAAACGGTAATTGTTATTTTTTACTTTCTGTTTTTTGGGAGCGACATTAATATTACAGGCGACGTTATTATCATCGTTATCATAAGTTAAGTGCTTTGCGGGTAGTGAGGGTGGATTGGGAGGGTGATATCAGGAGCATTGTTAACTACCAGTATCTGAGGGAGGTGGTGAGAAGGGAAAGTATAGTGAGAAGAATTTCTTGAGCTTTGTTTATCACTCAACACCCAGTAAAGTGGCTATAGAGGCGGGCGTGTTTTGCAAACAACCCACTTCCAGTCATCCTAGCACTGCTGTGGAATAAGTTTTAGATCCTCCTTCTCCTACGAGACAAAGCAACATCGAGGAAAACACTTACGTAGAAGTTCAGTGTGTGGTGACAATACAGGCAACCGTTTATAAAATACCTTTTAATTGTAATATGAAATGAATGTATTTTTTATGAAATATCTAATTTCTTATAGCGGTAAGTAGTAAGCATAAAATATTTTAGATGCTCAGTGAAAATACCGAAATTAATATCTGCGAACGGTGATATTAAAGCCACTGTTCATTCAGTGTGCGGTGACTGTCATGATATCAGTAATATCACTGTACGGTGATAATACACGGAGTCATTTTTGTTTTATTATGTTGCAGTTGTTAAAAGATGTTTCATGAGAAAAAACATAGATAAAACAAACGAAAAACAGAAAAGTTTGAACGTCTGATATAAGTGCATTATTCAGAATTATCTAATGCAAGTGGGGGACTTAATAATTGGAGATGGGATCGATTTTTTTCCCCAAAATAAATTGCCCTTTTTTAAATATAGGGGATATTTTTCCATAGTGTAAATATCATCCACTTAATAGCACCAATCTCAATATGATTTCTGATCACATCAAACTGAAACAGCGGTTCCAGTACGATCACCGAAATTAAGCAACTTCGAACCTGATCAGTCCCTAGAGGGGTGGCCGCTTGGGAATACCAGGTTTTGTAAGATTGGATAATAGCTAGGACTTGTTAATCGGAGAGGCAAGTTCCAATATCCCTTAGGTTCATCCCTTACGTGTAAAAAAAATATGCATCCACCTCTACTTCCCCTGCTATGATTTAATTAGTAAAACTTGTATCACTAAAACTATTATTATTTACAAAGAAAAATTCTTACTTAGATAAGAATTCTTCCTGGATTTCAATAATCTGCAAAGTGTTGATAAGACATAACAAAACTAATCAATCAATTTAATCAATCGATCTAAATAAAGTGTTTCTTGATTGTGAATAAATTCTAAATATTTAAAAAACTATTAACTTGGAGAATTGAAATAGAATAAACATTTGTGAAAAAATATATACTGTTGAGTAAAAAATCATGCTTTAAATCGGAAGATTTGATACTATCAGTTAAAGTAACATATTGCATTATTTAGGAACCTTTGTGTTTGACTAGTTAAATAATATTGGATGCGGATATCATGTGAGAGAAAGTCTTAATCTTAATCATTTCAAATGAGTAATTACAAATATAATGGTAGTTTTGAAATAAAAAGTTAAGACTATCAGTATGTTAACCAGTTACTTGAATACGACAGTGGTAAAAGAATATTTATAAATTGTCCATTTGGACAACCATATTATGATAACGTGAAATTACTAGCTTCAGGATTTGCAAAAGCATATGAATATCTCATAAATTTATTAATTCATTAAATTATAGGAGGTCTGATGAAAAATTGTCGGGACTGTTACTATGGTAGCGGATGTACGCAGAGTGAAGCCGTTTGGCAGAGATCGACTTTCGGGTATACACATTAACTTATGACGTTCGCACTACCGTTCTTTATAGCAATGCTAAGAAGGAAAGTGTGCAGAGTGTGGTCCTCTCATCACTCCACTGATGTTCCATCAGTAACCATGGCTTGTGCAGCAGTTTTGAACCAAGCACAATGTTTCCCAGGTTCGACAGCCACCATATTGCCCAGATCTCAGTCACTGCGACTTTTTTCTCTTCAAAAACAAATCGCATTTGAAAGGAACACGATTTGAGGACGTCGAGGAAATCCAAGAGAATGCTGCTAGGTAGCTGCTCGCTATCACACAAAAGGAGTTCCCGGAATGCTTTCATCAATGGAAACGACTCTGGATAAAGTGTGTGACTTCAGAAGGAAACAAATGCCGAATTGATATGTGTTGTTTTCTTTTTATAACACCAGTCCCAATTCATTTATTAAAGTATTTAAAACTTATATTTTTATATAGTGTTTAAAAAGTTAAATTTTTTAGATAATTATTTAATTGTCAATCTAATATACATTTTGCTGATATGAATTACCAAGATTTATTTTGTAAGAATACAAAATTGTGGCACAAGGCCGAAGAAGGGGAGGGTCGAGGCTGGTCATCACTAACTATCTTATACCTAGCTAATCAGATTCCCGACCCTTTCATACATTACAATTTCTACATTCACCAAAAGAACTCGTCCGTCAACTTTCGATCCACCATACACCAAAATACCGCTTCCTCACAAGGGGGGGGGTCTACAAAACGCGCCCCAAGCCATGAAAATTTGATGATAAATACTTTCACTGGTGAAAAAATGAGAGGGAAGGGAGATGAATCCAATAATCAACTAAAATATTAACGTAATTCGAATTAAACATAACAGATGTTAGTAGGGCCCGTCCAGTCCTCAAAACAGAGAGGCCGCTGTATTCTGCCCGTTGGGAAAAATCAAGAAGCTCTCTCGCTAAGGGAGTGGGAAAGGAGAAAATATAAACAGACATGGGAAATTTGAAAGCTGACCCAGTCGAGATGAAAAAGTGGGGTTAACAAAATGGGGAGGTTGGGAATCTCGACTTGGATCATAACAAAAGAGAAAGCCGGGAACAGGCCAGGAACAACATTTACTCACTTTAACTAGGTACACTAAAGCTTGTCTAACCTAACCAAGGGGAGGGCTCCACAGAAAACCACCCCGATGTGACATAGGTTGACCTAGAAGAGAAAATCAAGGCTAGCCCCGTTCAAATGAACCAAGCTCGCCTCAGTCACCCACATTTCGCTGAAGACTGTCGAACGTAGACGTTTTCTATCAGTTCTAATCTTCATCTTGAGCTGAAGCTCAAAGAATCGGATTAGATCCTGATGAGAAAGACGGATGCCTCGCAAGACTTCCTCCTGTCGCGTCGTCCAAACCACCATTCGGGCCGTGGCTAGCAGCGTCAGAAACACCATTCGTTTCACCCCGGAATACGGGGGCGACACATAATCACATGCGTTCGCGCTATCAATGGGCACAAGCTTTTCGGGAGCGAGACGAGCCATCAACTCGCCGACATGGTCCCATAAGGGGCGGACCCGGGGTCAATAGTAGAAGGCGTGCGAAGCCGTTTCTTCTAAACCAAGTCCACACCATTCACAATCTGGCAAATCCGCCAAGCCCCATATGAAAGCCTTGTCATTGAGAGGCAGTCGATTCCGAGAAAATCGCCAGGCAAGCGAAAACTCAAGGTTACTGAGGTAATCCGCCGCTGGCACCCAAGACCAGTAAGAGCGAAACCCATCCTCCGAGAAGCAGAGCGACCCCCTCCACTAACAGAAGATAGAAGATCTTCCTAGGCTGTGAAAGTTCACTGGAACGGGGAACAGCCAACAAGGCCGACCGACACTCGCAAAGGAAATCCGATTTATCCCGGGGTTTACGATGACGTTCAACCCGCGAGATGGGGAGGACTGATAGTAAGGAAAGGGAACGCGTTCCTGACAATCCCCTCCATTATCGAGTCGCCTCCTGTCAACGCGTGGCGTAGGAAAGCCAACCTCGAGGCACGTTTGTGGCTCTCTAGGTGTGGCATTCCCATGACACGGACATTGTACACAGACACCTCTGTCGACCCGATTCGCGCGTCTCCTCCATAAAATGGAGAATAGCGAGCGCTCGAGCGGCTTTCTGTGGTTTTACAGAGAGGAAGTACGGACAATCGATAAAGAACAAGAGGGAAAATGTATGTAACACACACACCTCCGCCCTGCCCTTCACGGACAACCTCTGTCTACGCCAAGTATGATTTTCTTCAGCTGGATGTCGGTTCCAAACCACACTCCAAGAATGCTGAAGGGTCCCGGAAGATCGGCCTCCTTCCAGACACCTCACCGCAAGCCGGACGACTTATCGCGGTTAATCCTGGCCCCTGTCACTTTCTCGTACCGATCAATCGCCCTCTGTACCGCCTCGATGTCGCTGCGGGACGTCACGAAAGCAGATACGTCATCGGCGTACGCAGAAACCCTGGCTCGAAAACGAAGGAACGACGATTCCGCGTAGGGCCGGACTGCACGGCTCGTCCTTCAGCCGGTGAAGGAGAGGCTGCAACGCTAAAGCATAAAGTAGAGGCGACAGTAGACAACACTGACGAACCGACCTAGACAGAACAAAAGCGCTTGACAGCTTCCCGTTCACCTGTATCACAGCACTGGGGGAGCGATACAGGAGGCTAATCCAGCGGCATAAGTCAGGTACGAATTCGGTGGCCTGCAGGACAGCAGCAAGGTAGCGATTGTCAACCCTATCAAATGCCTTGGACTGATCCAAATTGATAGTTGCCCCTCACAGAACAAGAGACTCGGCAACTGATTGCAAACACTCCTGCAGGATCTTGGCCAAAATCGTTAACTCTGTGTTAGTAGAGTTATGAGCCTGTAATCATCTAGTTTCCCCACAACGTCCTTACACTTTTTCAGCAGCGTGATCACACCCCTGGAAAACTGGCCGGAACCAGTTGTTGAACACCACAGTCAAAATCGGGACAAAGATGTGCGACAGCCTCAAGTACAATTCATAGGGCAAACCATCCAGACCGGGCGACTTGCCTCTGCCGACCTTCACCTTCCGTGATCTCTCCCTCGCAGTTAGCCGCTTCAGTCGGCGAAAGCCGAGGAAAGTCAGCCAAATAGCTGTGAAACCCGTCCTCACAAAGACCAGGCTTCTTGGTAAACCGATTCTCGAAATGCCGCTGAAACGCCTCGCACATGTCATTAGTGGCCCGAAGTGTGCGTCCCTCCAGGCTATCGACTTGACGAATGTAACGATCGGAACCTCGACGTATCTCTTCCTTGCGCAGATCTGCGCACATGTTCACAGCTTCGGAAGACATCTTGCTTAACCTATGTCTAATTACCTGGCCCATGTAGCGCTCGCTATTCGAACGCTCCATGGCCTCCCTAGCTAAGGCTATCTCTAGGGGATCCCCCCAGCCTCCGCCCGAGAAAGACTAGCTCAAAGTGTCTTCACCTTTTCATCTCTATCTAGGGCGAGCCGTGGTGAAAGACCTAATTCGACGCTTAAGACGGACCCACCACCTATTCCCGATAACCGCCCCCACTAGCTCCCGCTGCACTAAGCTAGTTAGCTGCTCCCGGAAGTCCAGCCTGTCCAGTAAAGACAGGTTGAACTTCCAGTAACCAGCCATATGGTCTAATGCCACACGGTCACAAACGAGTTTGTGGTCCGTATAGCCCACCCATTTGAACGTAGGACAATCTATCAAGTCTACGTCGGCTCCTCAAACTAACATACTGTTAAGGTAGCTAACTACCTTGTCACAAGGCCAATTAAGAGCCCACGTCCACATTTCCCCTTTTGCTGATATGAATTACCTTTATTTTAACCTAATGCAAAACCACCCTATTAAAGCAACCATTAGGCTTATTACATATGGCCTATGGGATTGATTTGCCAAACTTCTTTCGATAAATATAAAATACATAAATGAAAACGTTTATTATTAGGAAAACATATTAACAAACTTTGATGATAATGTCAATGACGATATTGATTTAGTGATAATATCTGTGATGCTGACTGATATCTAATTGGGTTGATACGCGATGATTAACCAGACAGATTCCCCGTCGACTGTTAATGCGTAACATAAAATCAGTATTATAAAATATAAGGAACATCAAAATTTAATATTGATTAATTTTATTGATCTGTTTTTTACAACTTATCAACCCTTTGAAGGTTATTTAAAACCATAAAATATCTTTAGACTATCAGATTTTTTTAAAGGAGATAATATTGGTTTAATGATAAAAGCCTTACTAATTAATACATAGCTGGGGAGAAGAAGTGTATTCATTCCTATCCTAAGGTTATTTGAGTGTAAGTGAATAACACGACCACAACGCGAATTGGACTCGGTTCTCCGATTAACAATTTCGAGACATTATCTTTTACACCACCCACACATCCAAGCTTACAGAATAGGATATGCCTGTAAGCTTCAATCTATATGATGATTTAATAAGTGTTAGCCCGTTTATAGATTTCGGTAATTGATGAAATCTTTCGTAAAACGTTCTGCTTTAATTATTGCACACCAAGCAATGCTATAAAGCCACTAAGATGCAAATCGATGCTGAATATAAAAGATACTGAGAAAGTTTTACTGATGAGAAAGGACAATAAAGTGAGACAATGACGATTAACGATTGACGATTGCATTTAAATTTTCGTAGATGCAGGTGACAGAAAGCAAGAAGTTAGAATAATTTGTTACAGGTGAGAATTCAGAGAAAGTACAATAGAAGTTGCGATTGCATTTACAAATTTCGACAGGAAAATGTTGAAACTCTACTGCCAAACTAGTACTACATTTAAATTCATGACATCCAGATACCAAAGAGGAAAGCGATATTTATTCTGTATAAATTGCAGAAATGTGGCACAAGGCCGAAGTGGAGATTAGGGAAAGGACGGTCTTTTTCTGTCTTAAATATAACTTAGCTAGCCGCAAACACTGACCCAATCGTACAAACAATATTCCTTACACCAAAACAACACATTCATACGTACCTTTCTTACTACAACCACAATAATACCTCACTGTCTCTATGAAAATACTAACTAGTCCCCATATTTACAATTCAGTGTCTGTAGGAGGAGGGGAATAAAATAACAATTCTAAAAACTAACCCCAATGAGTATTTACAATATGAATACAAATTATTTACAAGAAACTAAAGAAAAATAATATTAGCAATAAAACCCCCCACAATCACTAAATGTGGCATAAATACCAGTTCACTGGCCGAAATCAATGCGGGGCTGTAATATTATAGAACATTCATTTATCCCAAGCACACACACTGACACGCACTCATTCAGAGACAACAACAAATACGAAAACATTCACACGAAACGAAAGGCGCCCCGCATCCTACATGCGAACTGACATCACTAACCACCTAACGAGGGAGGGGATGGGGAATTAAACTTAAAGAAAAATAGGGACAGAAATAAAATTGGCTAATGAGCATACATACCCTAGCTAAGTTAAAAAAGAAACTAAAACATCAAAAAATAAAACCTAAACTAGCCTAGTTTTGGGATGGGTTGCACTAGTTCAACCCAGGAAGAGCAATATCCTGGTGCCTAACCGGCATCAAAGTGCCACTCATGGTCAGCTCATTTCACACGACACATGCGCGCAAGATGCACCCACCTTTTGCTGAAGTCTGATGAAGTGAGTCGCCGCCTTTCCGTCCTAATCTTGACTTTAAGCTGATGCTTAAAGTACAAGATCAGTTGGGAAGTGGTGCACTTCTTGCCTCCATAGAATCCCTTCTGACGTGTCGTCCAAATCACGACTCTCATAACCCCTAGCAAGCAGTGGAACACATATTGTTCAGCCTGCGTCAGCGGCGGTGTCACATTACTACAAAGGAAGAGGCTTCAAGGACAAAGAACTTTCCTTGTAGCATGCGGACCATTTCACTACCAGGCTGCACTGAAAGAAGGCGTGACCCAGAGTCTCGACCTCCCAACCACAGCGACGGCAGTTTGGATATTTCTCCAAGCCAGCTGTACAAAGTCTTTTGGCGACCCAGAGGGCCCCACGATTCACCATCCAGGTGAGTGATGCCTCATCGTTATTGAGACATTTCAACCTAATTCCGAGCTCAATCAGCTCATCATGAACGGACCCCCTGACTAAAACTTGATATAATGCCCTACGAGACAACGCCTGGACGTTGGAGAGGCCATCCGACGCCCGTAAGTGGCGCTTCAGAGCAATACGACATTCGCGATAGAAGGAGCATTCGGCTCGGGGTAAACGGTGGGCTTCCTTCTCGTACGAGTGAACACTTCTCAGGGATGGGAAGTTCTTACGGGCGTCTTCCTTCCAGAAGTTCTTTTTCATATATTATTCAAAGTTAATCATTTGTATAAGTCACTTTATCATGGGTAGGGGTTATTACCTCATTGCTTAGAATCATTTATTCGTTCTAATGCTTAAAGAAATTACAATTATGCATTGATGAGAAAATGAAAGATTAACTACGTTTCAGTGCTTCATGTTTGTCAGCCTATTGGACAGCCCGAGCCGTGTGTTGGTATCAGAAACAACAAAATCAAGCAGGTATGGAAATTTAATTTTTTGTATATCATAGTAACAGACGGCAGAATATATGACCTAAATACAAAAATGCAAAAGAATAGAAAATAAATGATTTTCCAGAAATTGAGTAAGGTATTCAGAATCGGAAAATGTCCTAGGAAACAAAGAAAAGTGTGCTGGCCTACTATATAATATCCTGCATTGCAGTAAATGTTGGGCAAAAATACGTGGTTTTGCCGATGTGCGCTGAGATCACCATGGACAGAGTATGTGAAGTCATGAAAAAAACATGAACGACAAGGAAACTTATAGTTAAAATCAGAAAGAGACTGCTGAAAATTTCTAGGACACTTAATGATGAAAGATGACAAGGATAATTTATCATTTACATGACAAAATTAGAGAAAAGTGAAGCGGATAATCAATTTGACAGGTTTCAGTAAATGGTGAGAAGAACAAGGATCATAAAACAAAAACCGCTCGTAAAGGTAAAAGTGCTGCTGACAAAATAAAAGACAAGAAGCTGTGAAGAGTCATGTTCATCTACCACGTGAAGGAATATGGTATACAGTGAGATAAAGCTATATGTAGATAATGATTCTGTTTTTTACAGCTGCACTTTGATTTTGACTCTACACAATTATAATCTATAATCTATCTTAATCCTATTTTTTCTTTGTACTAATAAGCTAAACAGTTATGGTGACAGTGGAATTTTTTTTTATTTCCATTTGTTTTTAATGAAATTTGTTTTAGCAAATTTCATTATTTAATTTTATGTTGCGCAGCGAAAATGAAAAAACAGAATTACTGATAGGACAGTGCTATTAAAAGAATAATGCCACTGTTTCCTTGAGGCTCATATTATTCAATTGCAAAAGTATCTAAATAAAAGGCCTGATAATACAGGCTTAAATCTAAATCCTAAATTTTCGTCCACGTTCCTTGTCCAGCATTAAAACTAAATGTTGATTTTCTTACAATAAAATATCCCTGTTTATAACTGCCACGCTCTATTCATAAAATTCTCCATTTGTGTCTATCGATATGAAGATGCTAGTCTAATATAATCACTGTGTAACAACTGTTCACTTCTTTTTTCTATATGATAACTCTTACAGGTTTTACATGCATACGCGCATGTCAGATACAGCTGAAGGAAATAGCTTAAAATACCAACGATTTTCATAAAGAAAATTACTAATAATCCACACCCCTGAATTTTACAGGTGAGCAATTATAGCAAGAAAGGCAAAGAACGATAAAATAAGTTTTTACAGCAGCAATGTTAAATTATATACGGTTCAATATAGTAAAAATAATACCTTCAGAACGAAATAGATAGATAGATAGATAGTAATGGAATATTAGATGTTTCCTCATAAAGGATCATTTGAGCTAGTAGGCAGTACTTCTGTCGGCTGAAATTCAGAAAATATTTATCTTAAAACAACTTTTTCAGGAAAATAGGTTTTCCAAGTCCAGTACGTGTTATCGCTCTTTCCTGTATTGTTGCGGGGTGCGGGTCCTTCCTAAACTTTTTTTTGAAGTAGTGTCAAATGACAGCATTTTGATTAGGTCATTAATATCTCTTTGAGTTACATGGGTCAACTATTTTAAATGGTTGAAGTGATTTTGTTTCTGTTATCTGGTACAGGTCGTTGTTAGTGATTCTGTAGCGCCAGTCTAAAAGGTCCAAAGAAGTATAATCTTCGCCAAAACTAGCTAGAAAACATTTTTAACCGTTAAGCTGAGAATTCGGTTGTATACAGCTTACGGTTGAGTTATTTCTGAACTGGTTTGGCGTGGCATCCATACGAAGGTTTCCATCTGAGGAGGCTGTTTAAAAACATCGAGATATGTAGACTGAAATATGAAAAATAAAAAGGTAAATATATCGATATTTAGTTAAGAAATGAAAAAATCTGCAATGTTATTGATCCTGATCTGGCTTCAGTTACTTTCTGACCGCCGTAACGTAACTTTTCTGTCTTATCTATATATATTCGGTTGTCCGGAAAATTCATAAAATACAAAACTTATGCCATTAAATTCAAATAAATATGAACCATTTTTCCTTCAACTTAAAGATTTCAGAATTTTAGCTGTTTCATTGGGGTGTTTTTTATGTCATCCAAAGAATTAACATTTTTACCATTTGCAAGGAACCGGATGGCAAAAATGTATAGATGTTCAGAGTTATGTTGACTGATTTAAAAAATGTTTAAATACCTTAACTCTAGAATAAATATTGATTCTAAAACCGGACATTACTTTCCGAATAACCTAGTAGATATGCATCTGTTTAATACTTTGTTGTCCTTACAAGTGTATCAACACGTCACATGAAGAATGTTCGATAATAAAACATAAATAAATGTAAGTTTTTACAATAAAAATAAATGTAAATTTTAGCCTATCATAAATAAATAAAAAACAAAAACAATATGACTTTAACCCGGGTAAAAAGTAAGTTACAATTTTCTATTAGTAATGATTCATAATTATTAAAAGAAATAAAATGCATCAGCTCACATAAACCCCCAAATTTAACCCTTCCAGATAAGACCCACCACGCCGCATACATTCAAGCGAATCACCCTCATTACCTCCGTATTTCTTTAGTAGGGAGTAAATTTCACTCGGGTAGGTCGTTCCCAAGAACTGTCGCTTGGTGGAACAGAAACTGAGGAAGATGTTTTCGCACAACCTTCAATTCTAGTGTTAACCGCCATCTTTCACACATTTCCACATAAACTACGGCCCTTACTCGTATCGATCACACAATAACCGCCTTCAGTAAAACTCTACTTTGAGTAGTATTTGGGTCTTGTATAGGATGAAAAAAAGAAACTGTCAATTCAATTGAACACAACATTGTTAAAAATTATTGGCACGTAAATCTATTAGCTCAAGATTTACACCACAGCGTGTATTTTTAATCTTAAGCCTAAAATGTAAACAAAATTACGGGATATTGTGGTAGCATGTTCCCTTCTCTTACCTTCAAGCTAAACGAATAATTGAAGAGGAGAATTCGTTATTATGATGTTTTCGATAATAGCACTTGTTAATAATCGTGTTCCCTGACTGAAAATATTGAAGAAAGCAAATGTTGATTATTTGTTTCGTAACAGGAATTTTATAAATTAATTTGGGACGTGTCGTGAAGGTAACTATAATTGCTCTTCGTCGTTTCCCTTCAGGCGATTACGGCTCTTCGCAACTTCCTGTTCTCTGTAGCCCTTAGTAAACTTTCACTTTTTACCATATCTCCTAATCCCTATTCTGACAACCATGTACATAAGACCGTTGCTTTCCTCTGTCCCTATTGCCTTCATTGTCTTGTGAGTGTAAAATTTTCCAAAATTCTCTCCTCCTTATGTACCCAAGAAATTGGAATCTTGTTCTTTCTGATACTATATATGTGTCCTTTTTGTTTCTCTTTTCTTTACAACTACGTCATTGGTTATGTGTTCAGCTCATGATATTCTCAGTATATCTTTGAAAAACAACAGTTCTGTTGTCTCGAGTCTCTTCTCCATCTTGATGAGATAGTCCAGCATTCACTGCCAAACAGGAGTACTGATATTGCATAACATTTCAATGCTATTTTCTATGTTTCCAATTAAATTTTTCTGCCTCTTAATATTTTGCTTAACTTTTGAAAGTCATCTTTCGTTACATAACGCACTTTCATATTGCAGTATCGTATTTTCCATCCTCTCTTAAAACATTTCCTAGATATTTAAATATCTGCACTTGTTTAATTTCGGTATCTCCAAATTGTAATTCGCGTGTCTCCAGTCCAGTTGATGTTTTGTCCTTTCTTTTAGCTTTCCCTCACTACTTTCATTTTGAATTATTCCACCACAAGCGAACCAGTAACGACACTAAGATACAAGGGGTTACTGAGTGTGAACGAATAAGAAAAATGGAAACATTATAAAGTAGCGATAACAATAAAAGAAGAGCAATTAAGAAACCAGGATGGAGTAATGGATAGCGACTCGGGTTGAAGAATCGGACTGTCGAGTTCGAATTCCAATGGAGTTCATTGCATTCATTTCCTTGATAAAACTATGAATCCTCTCCTTCTCCCAACTATGAGTAAATAGCAAAAGAGACCGGGCCCTATAGTATAGTTTTGGTTGGCAACCAGTCTAAAAGAAAAACCCTGAATCCAAACCACCTGCTGCTTTGTATGTCCTACATCTTTAACCTCTGAGAGGAAAGATGGGGTAACCTCAAAATCCCGGGTGCAAAAGCTATTGTACTATTCTCCCTTGAATGTAACCATGAACCACAATCGTGAGATGGATGGAAATAGTGACCACGGCGGCAGATAATGCGCTAACTGGTGATATTTTAAGAAGACATTAGATAACGATTGACATTGCGTTTGAAATTTTTGAAAATCAAATTTGGCTGTTCTGTATGAATTCCTGTTTCTTCTCTTTCTGTGTCTGCTATCATCATTGTGTAATTTGCATATCTAAGATTTTGGTCGGCAATACTAAATCCTGGTAGAACTTCTAATTCTCTCACTATTCGACGATAAAAACAAATGGTCAAACATAACCCATGGAAAGTGGTCATCTTACATTGAATGAAGGTTCACTACAATCTTAAACTTCCGTCTGTTTTATCTTACAAGTTGTATTATTAATCTGATTTTAATGTTACATTTTATACGACAAGTACCGAAGGAAATAATACCTTGAAGGTTTTCAGCTCCTTATCATATGATGTTTAATTCAGAAATTGTTTACAGCGTATTCAAACCTGTCAACATAAATTTCGAGGCCAAATTGAATGTTCTTAATTGCTTTCTTGGCGAGTTACTGCCAGCAGATTAATTCTTTCTTTAGAATTTTTGGCGTTTCTTTGCCATTTTGATGGCCTCCAGTATATAATTTTGTTATTTTTCTTTTTTGCATTTACAGTAGTGGTGTATCTTAGCAATAATGGCATCTGATATTTTTACTCTCAGATTTGAATTCTTCTCTTAAATTATCAACTTAGAAATCGATCTCTTACTCTGTGAGACATCAATGTATTAAATGTCCACTGCAGATTAAAAAGAAAATATGTATCGACCGAACTGCGACAACAAATTAAAACGTTTTATTCAAGAAATAAGCTTGATTTTTCTGGAAATATGTTGTGCTTATAGATTGATATACGTATATACCTGAACATTTAAGATATACATAAGTTTTTCTTTTCAGATTAATATCATATTGAATTTTCCGTTTAAATCTATTTAAATTATGGATTAAATCTATAATCACAAGTTTAACTTTAATCATATTTAATGCACTTAACGCAAATGTCTAAAATATTTGCACGACTATATATTGTCAAGAAGTACTCCGGAAACTTTGCATTAACTTAATAATTATATTATATAATAATGGCTGATATCTCGTAGCCAGATATGCCCGTCTGCCAAAGTGGCTAACAAATCCATGTTGCGGACGCCTGCTCAGGCATATTTGCGGTTTATACTGCAAATATACTGAGCGGTCCTTAGTTATTGTTTCTGGCGTGATCAACAGTCTGAATAAAGTTAGTACACTCAAACCTTTCGGTCACGATGACTAGTACAACCATAGACAGTTTCCAAGTAGTACCATCTACCCAGTTCTACACCCAAGGATCGGCTCATATCCGTGGTATGTTTTTCAAGGACTTAAGGGGATCGCCTCCCCATTCTGACATTGAGATTCGAACCTTTTATAGTCTTGAAACGAACTTTCTAAACCACTCGGCCACATAATGATTAGCTCAGATTTATAAAATTGTTATGAACCTCAGCATTCATATCATTATTAATGTGAGTGGTATGGCAGGTCCTGACGGTGAGGTTAGAACTGGCGGTACCAAGGAATGCAGTTCGTCCGAGAACTATCCATAGAAGTAGCGATAGAGCAGTGATCGGCTTGCCACATGCCGCCTGTGAGAGAGAGATTGGAGGGTAGAGAATAATGCTTCTCTGACAAGGGCTCAGAGATTCTTTTGAACTCTATCGAAACTGGAAAGTGATGACTAGGCAGCTCCAACACAAATATGACAACAGTACATCATTTTAAGAATGATCTGACACTTGTAAAGGTAGAGGATAGCACGAGGAGTCAGGTACTTACTGGAGTGATACAGGGAATCGACCATTTTTCCTATTTTAGATTTTTAAGCAGAAAAACGGCACATCGGAAAGAAGTTTCTGTTAGGGAAATGTCGTTAGACTAAACTAACTTAAAGAATAAAGCAATTTCGCGTTCAATTTTAAAATTACTATCAATAATGTTGTAGTTTTCATTCAACCTCCTCCCGATAATAATCCTAATTTCGTATGGCTATTTATGCGTATATTTTTAAAATCTGAGAGGAAAATACTCGCAGCAGTGAAAAAAATAAATTAAAATGTCATTAATTGCAGCATATAATCTTGTATCATCATCATCGAAAAAATCTTACAATCTAAACATATTTTCTGTCTTTAAATAACCTGTTGATAAGCCGTAGAAAAACGAATCAATAAATCAATCATTATCTATACATTATTTTCAGTAAAACTCAATAATTGTAAATCTCTATTGAAATTGAGACTATTGATTAGTATATTGATCAATTTAGACTATAATTACTTAAACCATAGTAAAGAAATGGTTTAAGGTGTCGGTGGTTCCAAGTCAACAAAGTAATTATCCTATCTTTAAAAAAAATGCAAACTTTAGTTTCCTATCAATAGAGAACGGTTAAAACCCGTCTTATATATCCGTCCGCAGATCAGCATATTTCCAACATGATTACAATTTTTTTTTCTTTAGGGAAAAATATATTCTACTCGAAACGATTCGAGTATGAAATACAAATAAGTCAATAAAAGAACGAAAGAAATCTCACACTGAGGTAATTGTTTTATTCGTTTGTTTGTTTGTTTTTCTGTAGATGATCTTAGACGTTGAGGGTTAGCACATTTCGATTACCTCCGGAAATGGCTCTCGTAACTGACATGAAACAGTAGCCACGGTAACAAGAGGATCTGGTCTGTGCGTCTCCTAATCTTTGTGTGGAACTTTGAACAATTAATCCCACTGTTTCTCTATTATTGAAGATGGCTGCTTTATCTTTATACTTGCTGTTCTTATTTTTTCTTTCTGTGTACTTTATTGGTGCTCACCTTTATTTATTCGGTCAGTGTTTTCTTTTCTTCTCTTTGATTACGATTATTCTTTATTCTGAGATTGCTATTTGTTGTCTGATGTTTTTTTCTTTTCCTTATCTATTTTCAGATTGATTCATCTCTTTAGGTGGAAAACTATTTAAAACACTGATAGAACGAACACGGAGGTAGTCAAAAGAACCTTTAAAACGTTACTATATTCGAATGACAAGAAGATTGTGTAGAAGACTGTGTTGATATAATTACTTCCGGTTAGATTCACACTTATTTCGTAGACTGAGGATGTTTTGAGTTGTACTTCCGAAACAGTATCTATGATTCAATACATATGACTACTTTTGGTCGTAAATATTCATTGTACATTGCAGTTGATCACATAGATAATTACGATTTAATTATCACAGACCGAACATATTCATTGAAAAATAATCGTGACTATTAAAGTCCCCCAAAAGTGATTAATTCAATATAATAACTAAGTGATAAAAGATGAATATTATTTATTAAAAATGATAGTATCTATATATATCCAATTCAAAGTTGTAAAATTCAAAGTTAATGCCTCGAAAAGATGATGGTGAAATATAGATTTAAATTGGTAAATATAGATATATTGGTAAATGTAGATATGTCTGTAAATTCCCTAATCTCCATTCTGAATATAACAGGGACTTCAATTAAAATATTTGCATTTTGTTACAATTTTAGTGACTGACCATAATGAGTTACTATTTCTGTCTGAATTTCTGTGATGAGTCCCCATATAAATAGTGTAAATAATAGGTTAATTGTGAGTTTATTCTATGACTATCACTCTGTTGTCACGGTTACTCCATTAACACTATATTGACTACCATTTTAAACAATATATGCCTATTAAAACATCGAGGTAATTATCCGTTGTGTGAAAAAATATGTTTTGAGTATGTTTTCTAATTTGATTAAATATCTACTTATCTCATATAAAAAAGTCTTTTTAACAATTAAAGATATTCACATTCCTTTTCAAATAAGTTTTGTTTTGTGTTACTTATATAGGTTCTCCCGTTGAGTTCGACGTATGAAGTTCCGACGACCACCTACTAATTATCTGCATGCCTATGACGAGTGAAGTGTGCGGAACTAATTACACAAAACAAAACATTGTACTGGTTTTCTGACAATAGCCGGGGCCGAAGAGGTGGCTTCACACTTTTCCCAAGGTTATCTGCGCTTAAGTGAATATAACGGGTCCGATTGGAATTGTAACTTGGTTGCCCGACTCCAATTCCAAGTCGTTGTCCATTACAACAACTATACATCTAAGTTTATAGACCCTGTAATTCCCAAGCGGTCATCCATCTATGTACTGACTAGGATCAACGTTGCTTAGCTTCAGTGCTCGTACGAGAACCGGTGTTTCAAAATTACAGATAATAAGGTAAAGATAAATAATGCAGGAATACTGAGAAAACCTTCGGCAATTTTACATTAATGACATGATAAGCGAAGACATAATATTTCACAAATGATGAAACCTCAAAGTACACGAAATATAAAAACAAAATCTATTGATAATGATTTATATAATTAAAAAATACTCAAGCATTGGACTGTTTATATTTAAGCATTCACCAGGAAGCAGGAAAATATTCCGAATATATATATATATATATATATATATATATATATATATATATAACCAGACGATTCTTTCTGGCTGAATCGTTAGCATCACGTCAGTTCAACTGATAGTTCTCCATCAGGTTACAGGCTTGAGCGCGTATTTTCTACGAAATATCCGAACATTCAGGATGGTATTTGGGGAAAAATGTATGGAAAGTGTAAAAAGATTTTGTTAGAGGCGTTTCGTTCTTTAGGGCTTTGATCAATCCTTGCGCACGAACGAGAACACACTGGGAATTAAAAAATAATTTTTAAAATATTTGCTTTGGGTGAAAAAAGCAAATATTTAGTAATCCCCAGTGGCTCTTGTTTGCATTCCTTCATTTTTCTTTTGTTATTCCTCTGGCACAATTCCTATTCGTTTTCACGAAGCAATATGCCAAATTATATCTTTAAATATATATATATATATATATATATATATATATATATATATATATATATATATATATATATATATATATATATGTTATATCATAGCATAAAACGCACTTTAAATATCAAATTTTTCAAGTCTAGAAAGATTTTTCTATCTATCTATGCAAATATTTTTACCAGTAACAGTACCTCTTCAACCTTCCAGTTACTGAAAGAAATGAGTAAGCAGGTTTCCAATCTTATATATCTGTATCTTGGAAATTTCGACACTTAGATCAGTGACTGGCAAAACGGAGATTAGAAAGCATGACAAACCTTATAACTTTATTAAGAGCTACAATCGCCCACGTTCTGAACGGTTACCGCACAGAGAAGAAGAAGTAGAAGAAGATGCTGATTAACTTCAATATTTTCCCGATAACATCTTCACAATTTATAACATAAAAAAGTTATTGTTTTTTTCCTAAATATTTTTTATTGTTCATCTTTAACAAGAAATATTTATAAATTGTTTTTCAATGTCAAAGAAAGAACTATACCATCTCTTATCCTTCGATTATTAGATTACAATGTTACATATCTCAATTTTTGTCCTTGAAAATCCCATATGCGTTTTATTTCAGATCTACAGAAGAAGACCTAATCGAGTTTAGATTTCTTCGAAACATGCTTTTTCGAATTATGATATATATATATATAGATCAGAACAGGTTTTTGCTGACATACGATTCTTCTTTTACTGTCGGTCTTACATTTTCACTTTTTTCTTGTTATAATATTTTTATATTTTTAACGCATTTTAAAAAAAAATAATTTTACCTTTTGTAATACATGAAAAAATGAGTGAAAGTGGAAATAATGAATTGTCCAGTAATAATTAATTTTTTGAATGCTTTGTCTCCCTGGTGGCAAATCTTACGTTAGTAACCGTTAGTTTTTCTACTTTATTCAACTTCCAGTATTCATTCCCATTCAATTAAAATACAAGAATATATAATAAAAAAATATTAGTGTTGTGGATTCCGGGATAAAATCCGGTACCAATAATAATTAACGCCAAGGAAAATAAATGTATAACGTAATAATACAAACTGGTAATACAGGTTGGTAGTTCCATTAATGCGGGTTAGTAGACAAATATATATATAGTTCTTTTGTATCGACGTATCGCTGTATGACTTCTTACTGAGTCTACGTGCTCGCTCACTGTGACTCTTGCCTGCTACGTTCGTACGCTCTCGTTCGTTCTCGTTCGTTCGCTCGTTGTTCTCGGGTATTCACTAGCAGTAGTATACGTATACCTTGGGTGAGTCCATTTGCGAAAAAAGGGGAGGACCCCTCAACAATAAGACAAATGAACACGAGGACAAACTCAAACATAATGCAACACTGGCATATATATATATATATATATATATATATATATATATATATATATATATGATAAAATATAGTTTTAAGGTATGCTGTATTTATGAGTAAAAGTAATCAATATCAAGGATAGGACGTATGTAAATATAAATAACGTTAACACCATGTGGCGACAGTCTGTTTCATGCTTGAACGCAATCTTCAGGTCATGAAAGAGATTTTCGCTATTCGGTATTGACTTCAGTGTCAACTTTAAATTTTTTTCAAACATGTTTGTTTCAATAATATGTAATTTATGTATATAATTATATACGTTTTCAAGGATTCTGTTTTGTGCATGTAACAGTTTTTGGTAAATTCTGGCATTTCCTCGTTAAATTCAACCCAGGTGCGATCATCTAAACGGTCAAACGGTCAATCATAAAAAATATACTCATAACACATTTGTGTTATGAGTATATTTTTTATTATTATACGCACTTCAATAGTCAACCCCCTATGGAGAATGATAGCTTATTGAATTATTGAAAACGAATGGAGCAACATTCGAAAGTAGACGGAAAATATGAATCTTGGTCAATTTAGCGATTTTATAATACAACACTTTCGGAAATTTGAAAAAAAAAATTCAAGCAAACATTTTTAAAGGATTCTTGCTGCTTAAATACACCTGATTAATATATATATATATATATATATATATATATATATATATATATATATATATATATATATATATGTGTGTGTGTGTGTGTGTGTGTGTGTATTGCGGAAGTATATAGTGAGAATTATATAAATAGGTAAGAAACAGGGAAATCATTGCAACATAAATGTAGAGTAGGACACAAAGAAAGTTACGTAGAGAGGACGATAGATAGATAGATAGATAGATAGATAGATAGACAGATAGATAGATAGATCTCAAGTGAGATTGGGAGTGATTTCAACGAGCAGGGAGAGATCGATAGACAGATAAATAAGCAGATACGCAGACATACATTCTGTTTTTCTCGTTTCGTCTTCGTTTCTTATTTTCCCTAACGCATACAAATGTTTTATGGCGGAATATCTGGATGCGATAATCTGGATAGAGTGATCTATACAATTGACAGATGTTTCATAGATTACACAAAGGCATATTACACCGTATGACACAAAGATCTATTTGATCTGTTAGGTAAGCTTGATTTATACCGGAAAATATTAGAATGATGCAGAATATTTATTGGGATTAAACCGCCTGCATACGCATAGAAAATGAATCGAGCATGTACACAAAAATAGAAATAGATGCATCTTCTCAGTAGAGTTATTTCCCCTATAGACGGAAGCGATCGGAAGAGAGAGAGATGTTCTGCCAGGATTTATTATTGGTGGGCACAGAACCAGTGATATATGCAGAGGACATCGTATTAACACAAACAGCGAGTGAGATAGATAGATAGATAGATAGATAGATAGATAGATAGATAGATAGATAGATAGATAGATAGAAAACTACTGGTAATTCTAGGCAAGGTAGTAAAGGAAAATGAGAGGAATTAAGTAAACATCAATTATAAGAAGACAGAATATATGCAAGCGAGACAACCCAGTATGCGAACTACGAACTGAAGATAACCAAATCGGGTAAGTAGACAACTATCTGACGATGGAATATCTAACACAGATAGCCGATGACACATTGCAGTAGCGAAAGATAGCTTCCAGAGACTAAGTAGAATATTAAGAAATGCGAAAACATTCATTCAAATCAAAGATAAGAGAGTTCAACAATAATATCTATCCTGCGATATAACAGTGAATGATGGTTAATTTCCCCCGCAGATGAAGAGGAAACATAAGGCAACGGAGATGTGTTTCTACAGAATGATACTGAGGATACTATGGACAGATGTGACTAACAAAGATAGTTGGATGAGGATAAGAAAGAAACAATTGAAATATCCGGGACAGACATTGAGGAAGATGGCTTGGAGAATCTGACACTTACAAGAGAGAGTAAAAGTAAAAAGAGCAGAGGGAAGTAACGAGTAACATACCTAATGTGTTTGTGTAAATTGATGTTAAAAGGGCAGTAAGTGATAAAAAATTGCATAGGGCTACAAAGGATACGAAGTTATGGATAGCCATGATATTCGCCGTTCTGATGGGACACGAGCGATAAAAGAAATTTGTACATTCTGAGATATAAAGGATGAAATCCCTTATGAGAAGTTACGTATATTGGCCTAAAATAGGCCAGACTATACAAAATTTGGTTAAGTTGTACAGAGACTGTGCTCTAGATAATTATCAACTGTGAATTATCTATTCTGGCCTAATACTGATAAACCTTGGTTTAAGTTGCATATTGATTACGCGAGACATTTGAATGGTGTGTATTACGCAGCAATTTTTCAATATACCCTGAAATATTTAAGTGCAAAAGACTTATTTCCACTATAACTGTAAAATCTCTGCATGAACTGTTTTCGAGATTTGGTGTTCCAGTTACTATATTGTCAGATAATGACAATTAACTTCGAGTGACTTAAAAAACCTTTGCAAATACTTTGCAGATCAACACATAACAACGCACCATACTACTCCAGATCAAATCGTCAGAATTAACGTTTTGTTGAGACAGTCTTTAAGAATTTATAGATTGATAACTAACAATACATCATGGACTTTACCAAGATAAAATTGTGGCACAAGGCCGAAGAAGGATATAAAGATAACTATCTTATACCGAGCTAATCAGATTCACGACACTTTCATACATTACAATTTCTACATTCACCAAAAGAACTCGTCCGTCAACTTTCGATCCACCATACACCAAAATACCGCTTCCTCACAAGGGGGGGGGGGTCTACAAAACGCGCCCCAAGCCATGAAAATTTGATGATAAATACTTTCACTGGTGAAAAAATGAGAGGGAAGGGAGATGAATCCAATAATCAACTAAAATATTAACGTAATTCGAATTAAACATAACAGATGTTAGTAGGGCCCGTCCAGTCCTCAAAACAGAGAGGCCGCTGTATTCTGCCCGTTGGGAAAAATCAAGAAGCTCTCTCGCTAAGGGAGTGGGAAAGGAGAAAATATAAACAGACATGGGAAATTTGAAAGCTGACCCAGTCGAGATGAAAAAGTGGGGTTAACAAAATGGGGAGGTTGGGAATCTCGACTTGGATCATAACAAAAGAGAAAGCCGGGAACAGGCCAGGAACAACATTTACTCACTTTAACTAGGTACACTAAAGCTTGTCTAACCTAACCAAGGGGAGGGCTCCACAGAAAACCACCCCGATGTGACATAGGTTGACCTAGAAGAGAAAATCAAGGCTAGCCCCGTTCAAATGAACCAAGCTCGCCTCAGTCACCCACATTTCGCTGAAGACTGTCGAACGTAGACGTTTTCTATCAGTTCTAATCTTCATTTTGAGCTGAAGCTCAAAGAATCGGATTAGATCCTGATGAGAAAGACGGATGCCTCGCAAGACTTCCTCCTGTCGCGTCGTCCAAACCACCATTCGGGCCGTGACTAGTAGCGTCAGAAACACCATTCGTTTCACCCCGGAATACGGGGGCGACACATTGTCACACGCGTATGCGCGATCAATGGGCACATGCTTTTCGGGAGCGAAACGAGCCATCAACTCGCCGACATGGTCCCATAAGGGGCGGACCCGGAGGCATGGTAGAAGGCGTGCGAAGCCGTTTCTTCTAAACCGTTCACAATCTGGCAAATCCGCCAAGCCCCATATGAAAGCCTTGTCATTGAGAGGCAGCCGATTCCGAGCTAATCGCCAGGTGAGCGAAAACTCAGCGTTAATGAGGTAATCCTCCGCTGGCACACATAACCAGTAAGAGCGAAACTCATCCTCCGACAAGCAGAGCGTATCACGTAGGGGATCCTTCGCGACCCCCTCCACTAACAGATGATAGAAGACCTTCCTTGGCTGTGAAAGTTCACTGGACTGGGGAACAGCCAACAAGGCCGACCGACACTCGCGAAGGAAATCCGATTTATCCCGGGGTTTACGATGACGCTCAACCCGCGAGATGGGGAGGACTGATAGTAAGGAAAGGGAACGCGTCTCTGACAATCCCCTCCATAATCGAATCGCCTCCTGTCAACGCGCGGCGCAGGAAAGCCAACCTCGAGGCACGTTTGTGGCTCTCTAAGTGTGGCATTCCCAATCCCCCATGACACGAACGTTGTACACAGACACATCTGTCGACCCGATTCGCGCGTCTCCTCCATAAAATGGAGGATAGCGAGCGCTCGAGCGGCTTTCTGTGGTCTTTACAGAGAGGAAGTACGCACAATCGATAAGTAACAAGAGGGAAAATGTATGTAACACACACCTCCGCCCTGCCATTCACGGACAACCTCCATCGACTCCAAGTATAACCGGCAGCGTCGACCTTTGCTCGTACTTCAGACCAATTTTCTCCAGCTGGAGGTCGGGTCCAAACCACGCTCCAAGAATGCGGACAGGACCGTCCGTCCAATTGAAGGGCCCGGGAAGATCGGTCGCCTTCCAGGCACCTAACCGCAAGCCGGACGACTTATCGCGGTTAATCATGGCCCCTGTCACTTTCTCTGTACCGCCTCGATATCGTTGCGGGACCACACGAAAGCAGATACGTTATCGGCGTACGCAGAAACCCTGGCTCGAGCCTTTCCAGGAACGGCGATTCCGCGTAGGGTCGGACTGCACGCCTCGTCCTTCAGCCGGCGAAGGAGAGGCTCCAACGTCAAAGCATAAAGTAGAGGCGAGAGTGGACAACCCTGACGAACCGACCTAAACAGAACAAAATTGCTCGACAGCCTCCCGTTCACCTGTATCACAGCGCTGGGGGAGCGATATAGGAGGCTAATCCAGCGGCAGAAGTTAGATGCGAATCCGGCGGCCTGCAGGACAGCAGCAAGGTAGCGATGGTCAACCCTATCAAATGCCTTGGACTGATCCAAATTGATCAGCGCGGCCTCATCGTCGTCTTTTAAACCCTCTATGATCGAGCGGATCAGATGCAGGTTGCCTTCAATTGTTCGGCCCCTCACAGAACAAGTCTGCCACGAACCCAACAGAGACTCGGCAACTGACTGCTAACGCTCCTGCAGGATCTTGTCCAAAATCTTTAACTCTGTGATTAGCAGAGTTATGAGCCTGTAATCATCTAGTTTCCCCACAACGTGCTTGCCCTTTTTCAGCAGCGTGATCAGACCCCCGGAAAACCAACCGGGGATGGACCCCTGCGGGAACCAGTTGTTGAACACCACAGTCAAAATCGGGACAAAGATGTGCGACAGACTCAAGTACAATTCATAGGGCAAACCATCCAGACCGGGCGACTTGCCTCTGTCGACTTTCTTCAATGCCACGTAGACTTCGCCTTCCGTGATCTCTCTCTCTCGGCGAAAGCCGAGGAAAATCAGCCAAATAGCGGCGAAACTCGTCCTCACGAAGACCATTTTCCTTGGTAAACTGGCTCTCGAAATGCCGCCGAAACGCCTCGCACATGTCATTAGTGGCCCGAAGAGTGCGTCCCTCCGGGGTATCGACTTGACGAATGTAACGATCGGAACCTCGACGAATCTCTTCCCTGCGTAGATCTGCGCTCATGTTCACAGCTTCGGAAGACATCTTGCTTAACCTATGTCTAATTACCTGGCCCATGTAGCGCTCGCTATTCGAACGCTCCACGGCCTCCCTAGCTAAGGCTATCTCTAGTGGACCCCCCAGCCTCCGCCCGGGAAAGACTAGCTCTACGCGTCCTCGCCTTTTCAGCTCTATCTAGGGCGAGCCGTTTACTGAAATCCGTGGTGAAAGACCCAATTCGACACTTAAGACGGACCCACCACCTATTCCAGATAACCGCCCCCACTAGCTCCCGCTGCACTAAGCTAGTTAGCAGCTCCCGGAAGTCCCGCCTGTCCAGTAAAGTCAGATTGAACTTCCAGTAACCAGCCATTCTCGGCCTATGGTCTAACGCCACGCGGCCACAAACGAGTTTGTGGTCCGTATAGCCTACCCAGTGGAAAGTGGTACAATCTATCACGTCTACGTCTTCTAACTAACATTCTCTCAAGGTAGCTAACTACCTTGTCACAAGGCCAATTAAGAGCCCACGTCCACATTTTCCCCTTGGGCTGATCTACCCGGTATCTATCAACGAGACCAAAATCGTCGATCAGATCAACTAGGCTACGATCGCCTCTTCTTCCACTAGCACACCGCCCCCTATCTAACTTGGGGTCCAGGATGGCATTCCAGTCCCCCATTAGAACTAGGTGCGTTGAATCTACTAGGAAAGGTCCCAACCGCCGAAAAGACGAAACCTGCTCCTCCCGGTCGTTGGGCGCCTAAAAAGCAACGACTCGGAACGGACCACTTTTCACGGCAATATCGGCCACGATCAACCGGCCCTCGGCATCGGTATGCACAAAGTCTACTCCGATTCCTCAGGCCATTTACATTCAGCGTAGCTATCTTGATAGACATCTTCTAAGTCTGCAAAAATAAAAAGAATAAGAGCAAAAACCTACTCATATACTGGGTGGAAATCCGAAGATGACAACACACCGACGGATTGACCCATGCTCCCTGTCCCCAAATCGGCCGTCATACGACCGTCCATGACAATACCGCCGACGTCCGAGAAAATATAGAGAGGGATGGAGCAGCACAGGGATCCTCCCAGAACAAAAATGTCGAGGTTGGAATTTTTCAGTTCAAATACACTCAAGTTTGTGCAGGCCTCCTTGGCCTCAAAAAGGTGGCTCCAAATTTTGAGGTAGCCCACGGTATCCCTCACTAAGGTAATCACTCCAGGGGCGTGAGGAAAAACTTGCTATCTTGCCGTCGACCTTGTCCATCTTTAGTAAAAGTCCCAAAAAAAGTTACACTCAAAACGTTTCGTCTGATTTCACACAGTAGAATTCCGGGGAGGTAACCACCAAATAAGGCATATATCTGAAGAAGGCCATGAATTACAACAGTCGAAACTGTTAAAGTATAACAACCAAGATGAAAATGAAAAGGTGCATAGTTATTTGCGATTTGTTCATCATACTGTAAATAAGTATGCAATGGTCGGATACTGTTCGTTTCCGAGCGCACCCGTCTACCAGGACGACTTGCAAATCCCTATTACAGACTCTCGCTCAGCTCATAGAGTTCACTGGGTTTATACTACAATTGCATGCAGAGCGGAACGTAGTTATTGGGAGAGAGTGCATAATCTGGCGTGAATAATTATTTGAACAAGGCCAGCCGGCTCAAACGTTTGCGTTTTCTTGCTAGTACAACCATTGACAACTTCCTATCGGTTCCATCAACCCATGGTATGGATTTCGGGCACATTCTAAATGATTCCTACCCAGGTCGAGTCACCTCCTGACAAATCGACGATGCTGAGGTTTGGACCTGGTTCCTGTGGCCATAAAACAAACGTTTTAACCATATGAGTACTAGCCCAATAAATAAGTAATTTTTGAATGATCAAATATATAGATGTCGCTATAGATCAATTAAGCCTGGTCTTGAAAATAAAACAATAAAAGAAATAAAGTGCTTGAAATTTCAAAACACAAATCCCAGAAAACTACAAAATATTGAAAACACAGGTAAGATTAGAACAATTTGGTGTAATGGCCAACGGTTCGGAATTAGAGCTGAGATCGAATTTCGAGTTCTTGAAATTCTAGTTCTGTAAACTTCAGGGTATTTTAAGAAATTTGTGCAGTGTTATTCGAAGTATAAAGTCATATTAAATGAAAGAAAATTCATTGATCATCCAAATTAACAACAAATAGATTGAGGGAGCAAGTGCGAAACATTTGCATATAACGCGGGTAAAGATTTTGCAAGTTCTCTATTACAGTGATGATATCTTTTAAAATATTCTGGCTGTTAATGGTGAGAGAACCACACTCATAACTGCTTCATCCCCGAATCCTGTAAGAATTGTACACATTTATATTAATTGAGATTTCTTAGACGTTTACGGAAACTAAAGAATGGATCTGAACAAAGTTAAGTTAGGTAAATATAAGATGCGGAAAAAACATTGTAAAAAGTAAGGTCGTCAAACATAAGCAGATTCAATTAAAAGAAAACAAAGAAAATGATAGAAACATTTAGAAACAGTTATTTGTCAGATGTACCCCCAAACATGATTATATGTAATTAGTTACTATTAAATACATAGGCAACTTACCAGTAACAACTCTACGCTAGGATATAATCTTTATGAATCTTTATGAGTGTGTGCACCGGTGTGCATATATGTACGCAAATGTGCTTGCACATTAGTGTGTAAATAATTATAAACGATTCGGAAACAGGGAGGCACGAACGAAAGATCCAGTGAAGATGAAATTGATTAATTATATGTTCTTGGGTGAGCTCTACAACAGTCGCCCTCGTCTTGTCTTAAACTATCGATATCTGCATGCTAACATACAGGAGTAAATATAGAAAAAGTGTGTTAATGTATATATTTACAAAGCTTCGTCAATCGTACATAGGATCGAACTCTTGTAGGCAATCGCTGGACAGATTCAGACAAAGCGAGTCAAAGAAAACGAGAAGAAGTACACGAACGAATGGGAGAAAAATAAAGAAAGAGCGGTAGAATATGTTGGGTTTTTGTTTTTTTTCTTTTACTGATGATTGAAAATCTTGGAGGCTCTTGTGGTTGGGTAAATAAGGATGGCAAATATGTGGCGAGGGTGCGCTGGTCATTTTACTTACAGTAAGAAGTACTTGACTGGACAATCAACAGATTTAATTCAGTTATTGACTGACTGTCATGGACACAAGTTTCATTTGTCTGATGGTGTCTATTCACAGTCAGAAACAAAAGGATGAAAAGGAAAAGAAAATGGAGAAATCATTGTGCTTCACATGTGTTTGTACATAATTAGAGATGTGTACATGTGTATGTATATGTAATTCCACAACATATGTATACATACCAGCAAGGAGAAATACATACATTTACGCAGGTGTATCTGTGTGACTTCATGATGATGTACAAATATATGTTCACGTGTCTCTTGATGGGCGTCTCCGTTTTGTGTTCGGTTTTGAAGGCTACTAGTTATATACAAGCAAATGTATATTCAGGATCTATGCACCATTGTGAATGTATCTGTATGCATATAGATATTTATACACAGTGTTCTTTTCTTCACACAAACACACACACACATATATATATATATATATATATATATATATATATATATGTATATATATATATACCGGGTTAAAAAGCAAAATTGTCCAAAGCGTGTAACAGGAAAATCGTCCTCGTGTTAGATTAAGTTTTGAACCGTTGTATCTTAGAAATGATTACAGATATGTTACTGGAATTCTCCAGGATTTTTTATAAAACTATTGGAATTTATTTTGAGTAATACGAATGTATAATTGCTCTCTAAGCTTAACAGAAGTCTCGTGATAAAATCGATCATAAACAAAAATGACACGTTCATAATTAATTAATCATAGCTAAGGATTGGAAGATCATGAAGGATTGAAATAAAGTTCAAATACATACACACACACACACACACACACACACACACACACACACATATATATATATATATTGTTGCAGGATCATTTTCCAACTTATTCAAGATGTTCTTCAAAATTTCTAACTCTTGAACTTTCTGTCCTGGTGTAACAAGTTGTCTCACACATTTGTACTCTCATATGTGAAATTCCTCTCTCACGTGCCAAACCGCTTATGGATTTAGTTGGATATTTTCTAATTGATCTCTTTAGCTCCAAGTTGAAATGATGACCCTTCTTGCCTGTTGTGACATCCTGATCCAGTTTTTCTCCCTACCGTTCCCTCTTTTAAACTTATTCGACGTTCCTTGATGGTTCTTGAATGGAATTTGGAGGTGTAAGCCAGAGTATGATCAAATATATAGATGTCGCTATAGATCAATTAATACAATTGTTATTAATACAGAGTTCGTGCCATAATTAATACAGAGTTCGTGCCATTACTGAAGGCCTCAATGAACGCTTTTCTCTCAACTTTTCTCAGTTGAGAAGACTGTGGAGCTGGCACAAAACGATTTGAATCTGTTCTCTTTCTATCTGAATAACTCAAAGGTATTTTCATTGATTCTTACAGCAAATGGTGTCAAGATGGCTAAACCTGGAAAAAAGAAACTCAGTTTAGTGGTTATTACATATTAAACTTTTGTGTGTGTGTTCATTTCTATGTAAAAACGCAAATAAATGATAGTGATTTTAATTGTATGCGCATCTATGTATGCACGTTGGTATTGATGATGCTTGCACATCATAGACACATAGGTTCTCATTGTCTCTCTCAACCTCGTCTTTATCCGACGCTTATAAATGTATATGTACAAAATACGTGTCATAAATAATGTACGAATATTATATGCACAAGTGGTGTATTTCTCTAAGAATCATATATTAGCAACCACACACACACACACATACACACGCACACACACAGACACACACAGACACACACACATACACGGGTTTTATAGAACGGCTGCAAATAGAAAACCTCTCCTTTCACAAAACAATATTGCAAATCGTTTAGAGTGGAGTAGAAACCTACAGAGCTGGTCTCTAGAACAGTGGAAGAATGTTATTTTCTCGGACAAAACATCTTTTACCTTATTTCTGACATCTGGCCTAGTATACGTATGGAGAAACATTTGATCCAGATTGTCTTCTTCCAACTGTTAAACATGGAGTAGGCTCTGTGATGACCTGGGGGGCTATATCTTGGAAATCTGCCGGAACAATGGTTTCCCTTCATGGCAGAATCAACAGTCAAGCCTATCTAAAACTTTTATCAGATCAAATTCATCCTGTAGTCGCGCAACTGTTTCCGGAGGGAAACGCCATCTTTCAGGATCATAATGCACCTATTCATAAAGCTAAAATTGTATCTGACTGGCACGAAGAACATTCTAGTGAATTAGACCATCTTATCACAGCACTGAGGGGGCGATACAGGAGGCTAATCCACCGGCAGAAGTTGTGTTCGAATCCTGCGGCCTGCAGGTCAGTAGCAAGGTAGCGTTGGTCAAGCCTATCAAATGCATTGGATTGATCCAAATTGATCAGTTCTGCCTCATCGTCGTCTTCTACACCTTCTATGATCGTGCGGATCAGATGCAGCTTGCTCTGAATTGTTCGGCCCATCACAGTGCTCAGGATCCAACAGAGACTCGGCAACTGACTGCTAACGCTCCTGCAGGATATTGGCCAAAATCTTTAACTCTGTGTTTATCAGAGTTATGGGCTTGTAGTCATCTAGTTCCCGCCCAACACCCTTAGCCCTTTTCGACAGCGTGATCACACCCCTGGTGAACCGGTCGGGGACGGACCGCTGCCGGAATCAGTTGTTAAACGCAACCGTCGAAATCGGGACAAATATGTGATACAGCCTCAAGTACAGTTCATCGGGCAAACCATCCAGACCGGGCGACTTGCCTCTGCCAACCTTCTTCAATGCCGCGTAGACTTCGCCTACCGTGATCTCTCCCTCGCAACTAGCCGCTTCTGTCGGCGAAAGCCGAGCAAACTCAGCCAAATAGGTGCGAAACTCCTCGTTGTGGAGACCAGGCTCCCTGGTAAACCGGCTCTCGAAATGCCACGGAAACGACTCGCACATGTCGTCAGTAGCCCGAAGAGTACGCCCCTCCGGGGTTTTGACTTCACGAATGTGCCGACCGGAACCTCGACGGATCTCTTTCTTGCGCAATTCTTTACCCATGTTCACCGCTTCGGAAGACATCTTGCTTAACCTATGTCTAATTACCTGGCCCATGTAGCGCTCGCTAGTCAAATGCTCTAGGGCCTCCCTAAATAAAAGGCTATCTCTAGAGGATCCCTCCCACCCAGGCACTGCCGAGAAAAACTAGCCATCCCATCTCTATCTTGGGCGAGCCGTTTGCTGAAATCGGTGGTTAAGGACCTAATCCTACACGTAAGTCTTCCAACCATCTATTCCCAATAACCGTCCCCACTAGCTCCCGCAGCACTGAACTAGTTAGCTGCTCCTTGAAGTCCCGCCTGTTCAGTAAAGACAGATTGAACTTCTAGTAACCAGCCATTCTAAGCTTACGATCTAACGCCACCCGGGTATAAACGAGTTTGTGGTCCGAATAGCCTACCCAGTGGAACGTGGGACAATCTAACAAATCTACGCCGGCTCCTCTAACTATCCAGGTAGCTAACCACCCGGGTAAAAGGCCAATTAAGAGCCCGCGTCCACATTTTCCCTCGGGGTGATCGACCCGGTATCTATCGACGAGGCCAAACTCTTCGATCAGATCAACCAGGCTAGGATTGCCCCTTCTCCCACTAGCTCCCCGCCCCCTATATAACTTTGGGTCCATGATGGCATTCCAGACCTCCAATAAAACTAGGAGCTTTGAATCCACCAGAAACGGTCCCAACCGCCGAAAAAACGAGACCCGCTCCTCCTGGTCGTTGGGCGCATAAACCGCAACGACTCGGAACGAACAACTTTTCACGCCAATATCAGCCACAGTCAACCGGCCCTCGGCATCGCTATGTACAAGATCCACCTTCGCATCAAGAGTACGCTTCAACAGCAAAGAAACTTCTCTGGAATGCCGGTCCCCATATGCTGAATAAACGACAAAGTCGTTAGAAAGCACGCACGCATCGACGCTGCAAACAAAGTGGGTGTCTTCGATTGCGGCGACATTCAGGCCGAAAGACAATAGATCCCGGAGCAGGCGGGAAGCCTTACCCCGATCCCTCAACCCTTCGCATTCAGACTGGCTAACTTGATAGACATCTTTTAAGTTTGAAACGACAGAAAAAGAAAATACAATTCACCTATTCACCTACATGAAATACTCCCTGTCCGCTCTACAGATCGCTTCCAGACCTGAAAACAGTTCCTTTTCCTTTTCTCCCGAGATGGGTGGGGAGGGGGAAGAGGTGAAATGTGTGAGGGGGTATGGATAACGAACAGAGGGAAGAATTAGAGGGAGAGTGGGATGGAAGATGGGAAGGGGATGAAGGGAGGCTCCTTGCTTTGGCTACGACTACTGTTTCTTTAGGGGAAGCAGGGACGGATAGGGACCTGGTTTTGTCCATGACCCTATCCAATCTACTATGCCCGGAGTGCTTTTGAATTGGCCTCCCCACTTCCTCTTCATCCTCTCTACGTCTCTTCAGTGATGACGCCCGGAGTAGAGGCATTTTGTCCCCCTCCATTTCTGTCTCATTTCGTTGCTGCTTTTCTTGCTGTTGTCGTTCTGGGCTGTTTTGCTTTTTGGGTTGCTACTCTCTTTGCTGTTTAAGAGGTTTCTTTTGTTGTTGGTGTCCTTGACGCTGCGGCTGTTGATGCTGCTGCTTCTGCTTGGATTGTTCTTTTTCCTGAAACCTTTCCTGGCTTTGAGGTTCTGGGCTGCCAGGGTTTTCAGGCTGGGTTTGCTGTTGCTTTTGTGGAGCCTTCTGTTGAGAGACAGGACTAGACAATTTTTTTCCTTTTTTTCCACTTCCCTCCACTCACCATCAGGATGTTTGGCAGACAAATCAGCCTTTTCTACTGCTGCTACTGGGTTAGGCTGTGGTACTGCTTTATTGCCCGGACACACTTTGGACATGTAGCCTAAAGTTAAGCATGACTAACAATAAGGACGCCGGCCCTCCACAATTATCGGCATCAATTTATCCCGACACTTTAGGATGTTGGGAATCTCTTGAAAACACAAGGTAACATACAATACGAAATCGCCGGTGGCAATTCCAGATTTGCTCACGAAAGCAGAGACTTCCTCAACCGGTCCATATTGGGCAAAAAGGCCCCTAACTTATCTGCACTAATGTCGACGCGGATTCCATGCACCGTTATTTTAGTCCCTCTAGTCCCCATATACTCCTTTTGCAAACGGACTGTTTTTTGTGGTCAGAGTGCTTCCTGCCAACCTTCTGGCTTCCTCTTTTGTTGCCAGAATGCACTGGACCTCCTGGCTAAAATCTGCTGACTTTTCAGGGCCTCTTTCATTGTCTACTGCTGACGCCGATAAGCTTCCGCGTTCCTATATCGGGAGTCAGCAGGTGCTGGTTTTAACAGCATCGATTGCCTCCGGTATTGTTAACAGCTCGTTGCCATTAATATATTTGTCATACTTGTTTTTGGTCTTTTTTGGTCCTCTTTTCAGACCAAGCCGTTTTTTCCGGCGATGATAAATTGCCTCGTTTGTGCCTCCGAAGCGTAGGCCAAAATAAATAAACGTTTGCTTTATTTTTAAAAAATTAACTGAATAAAGTCACGGGAAGGTCATAACTCGACAAAACAAAATAAACGTCAAAAAACGAAAGAAATGTACAAAATAAATTAAAAATTTTAAACTTGACAAAACAAAATAAACGTTGAAAAAGAAAGAAATCAAATTAAATAACTGAAAGTCAAAAATTTCAAAGCTTTCACAAAAATAACACACAGAAAAAACGAAAATAAAAGGCTTAACTTAATGTTAATCAAAAGTTCTTTCACATCCTCGCCTGGCAAAACTTAGCTGGACAAACGTAAAACTCGACCTCGTCTGACATCAATAAATGTAAACCAGTAAACTATTTAGCACTGAATTCGACACCACACTTTTTGTTTTTAATAAGCTGTTCACAAATTGAAGAACTGTAGGTATAATGGATGAGTTCATTTTGATCAAGGGTATGGTTCCTGATTTTACTTGGTACGCGCTTTTTAATTCTTGCATCCAGTCTTCCCTATGTTGCTGACTCCGCAACCACTATATTTATAAATAACAGAATTTACTTAATGAGGAAGGAGAACGTCCTTCCAA
Organism: Acanthosepion esculentum; assembly: GCA_964036315.1. NCBI lineage: Eukaryota > Metazoa > Mollusca > Cephalopoda > Sepiida > Sepiidae > Acanthosepion > Acanthosepion esculentum. Next base: position 101,061,369 of record OZ038478.1, read on the forward strand.
CTTTTTAGATGTATTGGTGCATCGTACTCCAAAATCGTTTCTGACAACAGTATATAGGAAGTCCACTTTTTTGGGGTTATACATGCGTTGGGATTCCTTTTTCCCAAAGAAGTGAAAGATAAACCCCATTAAAACTCTAACTCATAGGGCATTAAGGATCTGTTCGAAGGAGTTCTTGGACATTGAAATTGATTTTGTAATGTGGATTTTATGTGACAATTGGTATCCGCCGAATGTTGTTATTTCCGTCATTCGCGACAAGATCGCTGATTTCAGAAAAATTAAGCCTATTAAAGTGGCAAGATGTCCTATTTACGACTTCCTCGGATTGGAGCAAACCGTGAAAATCTATCACATTCGAGCGTTCGTAAGTATTATTTTTCTACTGAGGTTCGTGTCGTATTCAAGACCAGGCCGATCCGCTCATCCAGTGTGTATGTGTGTGTATTTATACTCACATGGAATGTGATTAAATGAGATTTACTTTTTAACATAGTAACCCTTGCGCTCCGGAAAATTCTCTCATCGGTGTTTCAGTTCATGAACCCCACTAGAAAGAAAATCTATCCTGTTGGTCACATATATATATATATATATATATATATATATATATATATATATATATATATATATATACGAGGGTCATTCAATAAATAAGGCGAATTATTTGGTATAAGGTCTTCTAATACAGATAGAAGCTTACTTTTTTTTTTACTTCTTTTTCACATGGATTTAATTTCTTTTAAGCTCCAGGATTGAACAGCGGTCAGTTATCAAGTTTTTGGTTGGTGAAGGGTACAAACCAGTTGAAATTCATAGGAGAATGTCAACAGTGTATGGTGCCACATGTTTCAGCCAAAAAATATCTACAAGTGGGCTAAATTGTTTAAAGAAGGACGGAGCAGTGTTGAGGATTAAGACAGGCCTGGGAGGCCTACAGAAGTGAGGTCTCCTGAGGTGATCGAATCAGTCAATGACCTCATTCAGTCTGACAGAAGGGTGACAGTGGATGACATTGCAAGGACTTTGAGCTTATCTGTTGGGACAGCACACAAGGTCAGCTGCCGGTGGGTTCCAAAGATGCTTACTGCAGAGCACAAACAGCACAGCAGCCCAAACGGTGCAGACCATCAACGAGCTGGGCTGGGAACTGCTCCCTCATCCCCCTTACAGCACAGACTTTTCCCCTTCATACTTTCACCTGTTTGGTCCCTTGAAAGCGTTCACGAGAGGCACGAAGTTTAAAAGTGACGATGAAGTCAAAAGTGTTGTGAGCCACTGGCTGAGACATCAGTCGAAAGATTTTTACGCTGAGGGAATACGGAAGCTTGTGCACAGATGGGAAAAGTGTGTGACTGTTGGGAGACTATGTTGAAAAAAAAGTAAGCTTCTATCTGTATTAGAAGTCCTTATACCGAAAAATTCACCTTATTTATTGAATGACCCTCGTATATATATATATATATATATATATATATATATATATATATATATATATATATATATATATATATAAAGAACGTTAAACATAATATAAATGTCTTTAAATAAATTGTCGGACTATATCCAATTCAAAAATATATGACGTCATTTGTTTACATTTGATACGCTAGAGCAGATATGAATAGAAGAGATTCATGGAAGATTTAAGTTTAAAGATAATAAAATCGACCTTGCTAACCAGACGCGCCTCTGTGGCCGAAAGGTTAAGGCACATCACGCGAAATGATGGTTCCGTATAGGATACAGGATATATATATATATAATCAGTTCATCTCAGGCAAAGAGAAAATGCAGGTAATAGTACGCAGGGGGTTACAGAGAGTGATAGTGAGGGAAAAGACTGTGTGTAGTCGGGATTGAGGAAACGATAAAAGAATGAAAGCAGAAGATTGCGCTTGGCTTTGAATTTTTGAAGACTGTATTTTTAAGGGAACGGATTAAACGGAAGCTATTTCCAAGTGTGCGAAAAGAAAATATTGGACCAGAAGTGGTGGTTACTTTTAACTATTTTGACAGTAAAATGGTAGGACCTAGATATCAACATAGTAGGACGCTTAAATTCATGTAGTCGAGTCACGGGGATAATTCCAGATACCAAATCAGCATTGATTACATTGTAAATACTTCTTTGGATTTTGTCAACAACCCCGAGATGAATAGCAGGAACATTAAACCAGATATTGCAAAACTATTCAATGCACTGATGAATGGTAGCTATCGATTCAATGTAGTTGTTACACTTCAAATCAGTTGAAAAGGTGATGCCAAGAAGGTTCAGTGTGCCGCTCACCAGGAGTCTAACATCAGCCATGCTGATGGCAGGCAGTAAAATTTCTATATGGTAGTTAAATGAGAGGAGTTTCGTTTTGGAGGCCTTAGACTTTACATGCCATTTTCTGTCCCAGTTAAACACTGCTGCTTGGATATCCTTTTCAAGAACAGCGACCAGGGTAACATTGTCAGCTCTGACGGCTTTGCTATTGAGACAGGAGTAAATTATAATGTCATCTGCATAAATGCCTACTTGGGAACTGATGACATCAGGAAGATAATTGATGAGGATCAAAAACAGCTAAGGACCTAGGATACAGCCGTTGGGGAGACCTGCATTCGTATGAAAGGATATGGAAACGAGCTCATTCTAAACTACCTCCTTTTCCGATTTGATAGGAACAATTGAATTAAATCATCCTGTAATATTGTAGCTCTGGAACTTACGCAGAAGACCAGAGTTCCAAAGCCTATGATGCCTTTGAAATATCTAGAGCCACCACACGAGCTTCGCCGTTATTATCAAGAACTTGATATACATATTAAGGGGATGGTCGTTAGAACATCAGCGGTAGACCTGTCAAAACGGAAGCCATATTGTTTGTCAGAGAGTAGGTCGTGACAGGTAAGATGCTTAACTTGATTATGCTATTATTTTCACTGCGTTTTACACGTTCTATCCATTTTAGTTGTTGCTGCTGTTGTTAGTCCTCAAGTCATGTGGTTTGTGTTACTTGGCATAGTTATTTGTGAGTTTGCTTCGCCATTTCAAAGAATGGTCAAAGAAAGATGTTCTTTGTTAAGACCCTCAGGCTTCACTCGCTCAAAACCTTTTTGTCACAATCGTTCTTAGAAAGCAGTTGTATACAGCTAAATGTTTAGATATTTCTGAACGGGATTTGCACCATGCGTGTCACCCACATGAATGTCTCATATCTGTGGAGGCTATTTAATTATATGTCTTGAGTTTTTAGTATGACGTTTTGATTTTGTAGCAGTTTGAGGCGTAGAAGCTAAACCTCTTCTGGCCCAACCTACTATATGTTCAATAATTTTTTCTTGTGCTTAATCTGTTATAAGGCCTAGATATCTTCATCCTGAAATTTTATATTGGCTTTCGAGCATTCCACTTCCAGATCATAGTTTCTGTTTTGAGGTTTATTTTAAGTCCTATTTCATGTAACAGTTGTTAGAAGATGTTGATTTTCTGTTCAATATCATTCTTATCTCAACTATGAATATCTGTCATCAGCATAACCTTTTTCATCATCATTATATTAGCCTCCGGAAGGAAAGCAGGATCGTTTACTTATATTAGTAGATTAGTTTGAGATGTGCACATCTCACATATGTATCTGTAAATGCGCAGGGTATAGTCTAGGAAAAGATTAAATAGACTGGGTCTTTTATTTTCTCCTCGTCTGACACCTGATCAGGTTTGAAATGTTTCGATATTGTGGTCCTCACCAGAGATTATGTAGATTGATACATATCTTCTATTAGATCGATACATTCAGTGGATTCGGAGCATGGACAGCGGTTTCTAATGGATACGAAGAGGAAATCTCTATTGATGTTGTCATATGCTGCTATGAGGTCAACAAAGCAGGTATACAGTTTCCTGTTAAAGAGTTGAGCAATTTGTTGGAGTTGTTGATGTCATATATGCCATCATTGTATTCCTTACCAGAAGGAAAACCAAACTAAGTCGTCAAATGTTAACTATCATAATACGATAAGATCCTAGTTAATATGATGTTCATTAATGCTTTTACCGTGTTAGTTCCAATTGTCATACCTCTGTATAAGTGAGGGTCTTGTGGGGTACCTTTCAGTTTTCATAATATATTAATGAGTAATAAACCAAATTTTTGGGGATACCCTTCTGATTGCAGACTTCATACAATAGAGAAACATATTGATTTCCAGGAGAAAGTAAGCTATTCTCAAATGTTCTGCCTCAATATAGTGTGATACTATATTATCCTTTAAATTTTTAATAGTTTTCTTAATTAACTCGTGAGTTGGTTCATTATTGTTTATATTTCGAGATGAGCTGTTTAATGAGTTGAAGATCTTGTGGTGAGCGATTTAATGTGATCCGAATTGTTTTGAGACCCGGTAATTTCTTCTGCGAAGGTTTTGATTATAAATGTTGTCAAATTCCAACTGAGAGTAATAAGTTTGGAAATGCATGAATCCAGTTGAATGCATATTCGCTGGAATGCACCGATATTTAACGGCTGAGCGTGTGAGTCATTTTAGGCCAATTCCGTGTAACCAGAAAAAGAGCAACTGAAAACTATTGTTAATTTAAACATTCACTTGGTACAATGCGCGCGCGCGCGCGCACACACACACACACACACACACACACACACACACACACACACACACACACACACACACACACCATTAAAGAGAGAGAAATCGAGAGAAAACACATTTTATTGAATTTATATACCTATGAATATTGTCCTTTTTTCCACATCTTTAAATCGACTAATTTCAGAGTCATATGTTATTTCTGTTTTATTGTCTGAAAACGAGACAAAACAGGCAATATAATCTGGAAATGAGGATTTATGCCTCCGTTTTAAAATTTTTCTTCAAATCCAACCAACATTAATTTTGGTCTGAAACTCTGGTGTGAAGCAGTTTACAATATTGCCATTATTTCATCGATTATGAAATATATGTTCCACCAAGTTTGGAATACTTTATATGTATTAAATTAAATGATGTTATTTTATTTTACAGATTGCTATTCAAGTGGTACAATTCTAATCAATGACATTGTAGTTCTTTATATTTATATATACACTCGATCAAATCTTAGCACTTATATGCAAATAGTTTAATGGTTAGTGCCTCGGAAAGTGAAACTGATAAGTTTTATTCAAATTCTAGTTGATTCTGATTCATTCACTTCGCACTACTGAAATTGGAAAAGTCATGAATCCATCTTTCGACAGTTATGGGTTAAATAGAAGGGCAGATTAGCTTTTTAGCCTTGTTAGGGTGAGAAGAACGGATTAAACGTCAATTTTAAAAGTTACAGAATTATGGTTATCATCAATAAGAAGATTCTAACACACGGATTACATATTGGAGATGGTAAATCAAGCGAGTAAAAAACAAAAATTAAATATCTATGAAGATTTTTATAAGGTGATGGAAAATGTGACAGCGAAATCCGAATGTGCATTAGGATAGCGAACAATGTCTTCCAAAAGTTATACAACGTATTAAGAAACAGAAGAATATCTCGTTAGAAATAGAAGGGAAGAGTACTTAACTCTTATGTAATATCTGTCTTCTTCTATGGCAGTGAATGCTCTAATTCTCTTAACAGTTGAAGAAAGAATTTGAGGCAACAGAAATGTGGTTCTACAGAAGGATACTGAGATTACAATGGATTGAATATATGAGTAATGACCATGTTTTAGAGGAATAGACACAAAAAGAACATTTACACTTCACATCAGAAAGAGACAGTCGAAATTTCTAGGGCATATGATGTGAAAAGAGTGCTTGGAGAATTTGACAGTCACATGACTTATTGACGGTAAGAGGGATGGAGAAAAGCATCGAGTAACCTACCTAACGATTGTGTAAATTGTTGGTAGAATAAGGAGTTAGTGATAGTGAAAGACAGGAAATTGTGGAGAGCTATTTTTTGCCTACTTCCTAAACAGATGAGACACATAGAAGAAGAAGAAGAAGAAGAAGAAGAAGAAGAAGAAGAAGAAGAAGAAGAAGAAGAAGAAGAAGAAGAAGCTTGTTTGATACAATCCAATTCTGATAAATTAATATGTTGGGCGTCCTTCACAGGTCGCAGCCAACATGCGTCTTCTACAACGCTTCCGTCAACCTCCAACGAAACCCCTGTGGCGAGAGAACTTGCATCGACCCATACCTCATAAGTGTGTCCGCTCGTGCACCACTTACCGTGCACAGGGTAATTCTGGCGTATTCTTAAAAGCTATTTCGGCACTATGACGGACAAGACATTTGACGTCAAGTTGATACCCGTGTTTGATGGTTCAGTGACCGGACAAGCAGTTACTGAATGGATTGAGAAGGCTTGTTTGTGACCTGTGTGGAATTAAAAAGGTTGAACGTGTTCTTCCTCTGAGGTTGACGGGTGGAGCATTTTCTGTTTACCAACAGTTAAGCTCAGAGCAAAAATCAGATGTCGAGCAGATAAAACGAGCCTTGCGGATTGCCTTTGCGCCGGATCGTTTCTTGGCTTACGAGCGGTTCGTGGAACGCCGAGTGCGCCCGGATGAATCCGTCGACGTGTTTTTAGCAGACTTCAGAAGCTAGCAGGTCTATTTGGCGGGATATCCAAGCAAGGACTAGCATGGGCGTTTATAGCAGGGTTACCAGCGCACGTCAAGCAACTACTGCGCGCGTCTTCCAGGATGGAATACATGAATACAAACCAACTATTGGACCGAGCGCGAGCCATAATGAAAGATCAAAATACAACCGAGGAAATGGTTGCAGCTAACATTTCACCAGGCGGAGCTGATAAACATCCAAACATTAAACGTCGGGAGGGTATGCGTTGCTATCGATGCTCTGGGTGGAATCACGTTTCCAGAGACTGCCCAGTTCTACGAGAAGATGCTCGCCAGCCACGCAGGTCACGCGCAACAATGCGTTGCTTCCGGTGTCAAGAATTAGGCCACATTGCTTCATCGTGTCCGGGAAAAGGAGAAGGATTTTTGGCTACTGTGTTTGGTGGAGAACGTGTTATTTTTTCTGACTGGTTACACGCATTGTGCTTTGTGAGATAGTATCGGCGAATCGAGTTTTCGGCATTTCTTTCTGCCCCCGATATTCGAGTCTGTACTTACAGAGATTTGTTCTTTGTGTTGTGGAAGTAATCTGCTGCAAATACTTCCTTTGCTTTCAGAACGCTTACAAAGATACAACAACAACAACAACAACAACAACAACAATAATAATAATAATAATAATAATAATAATACGATACTAAACATACAATGCATTTTTTCGATAGTCTGCCGATTATAATATGCTGCCGGACACCGAATCCTTACAATATATTACATTTCTTTCTTTTACGGCTTAGCAACCTTTTGCTGGTTATTTACAGCTAGAAATATTGTAGAAATATAGATATAAATATTTAAAGATAATAATTTGCTAACACAAGTCCTACTAATTAATCCATAGTTGGGAGAAGAGATGGGTTCATACCTTTCCCAAGGATATTTGCTCGTCGAGAAAGACAATCATTTTAGGGAAAAGTGAAGTCTGAATTCGAAATCCATTCGAAGAAGACGCACTCACCCCTGCCACGGTTGCATTACATGTGGTACCGACACAATTTAAATGTCTTACTGGACTCGTCATCTTGCTAAGCAACATTAGAGACATAGGTTGTGCGTTTTCTAATCAGATCAGTTGTCTATTTTTAATATTCTTGTATGGTATACTGGGGAAGCAATATTGTGTTTACCATCAGCGTTATATTTTTAATCTTCTCATTAGGCTAATGATTACTGGCGCCAGAAATAGAATCGACTAAGTTAAATATAGCGTAGTCTGTTGTGTTCACTCTTGTTCTAATATTCTTTTTAAACCCGTAAATTCTTCCCAGAAGTGCTTTTAATGATAGCGCTGTCTGGGGTAGTTGCCAGCCGAAAAGTAGGAAACGTCGTACTGAAAACGTGGAAAAGCAACGGGAATGTACCCCATGTTTGCCAATGAGTCATTAATTATCAAGAAATAAAGGAAAGGTTTTTTTAGTCGTCCGAATGCGTCCTGGAGTGAAAGGTTGTTCAAAAATATGATATACAGGGGGCATCGGTTGTGTGTTTACCGATCATAAAAGATGTCTTTTTTTAGTCTTGCATAATAAACTGGGGGAAGTGACTGCGTTAAACTTACCAATTGTTTATGTCTGAGCTTTCTGTTATGCTATGTTGCCATGATTCGAAGTGGAGGTAAACAGGTTAAAGCCACGGTCATGATTCAACATTCTGAAGAAACAATGTAAAATCAAATGTAGACGAACTGATACTACAGTTTGATCGTATTAATTTCGCCTGGATTTATTGAGATCGATCAATATGTAAATAATAACATTATTTTATACAGGGACAATGTCAGTTAAATAAATGTTAAATACTTTTTGAAAACTAATTTTAACGTTGCGTAAAATGTAAATAAATGAATCGTTTATTGTTTAAACGAAAACACCCAGACTAACGTACAATCAAATACTCAGCTCTGAAGTTACATTCGTCTCTCTTGATTTTTTGACTCTGAAATGCATAAGCATTTCAGAGTCAAAAAATCAAGAGAGAGATTTTGCTCATCTTTCAAGCAAGAAATGGTTGCTTGCTTGTCTACCTTGAAAATGATATTCATTTGACACGGAAGCCACTAATGAACTATTTTAGAAGATATGCCACTCTCTCTATGAATAGTTGTCATAAAAGTGCTCTAATAGTTATATCACTGCTACTTTTAATCTGATGAAGACTAAAAGGAAATAAGAATTGTAGAAGAATATTAAATTAAGATATTTCGAAGCAAAAATATATAATTTTGAGTGAAATAACGCAAATAATATTCTAAGTAAACAGTGAATTGCGAAATGTGTGAAATAACGAAGTCGGTTGAATGATAATACTGGGAAGTCACTTTTATAATCTGCAGCAATGAAAAAGAAACATAATGGAATAAAAAAATTGAAGTTATTTCCTGAGTTTTTTCAGCTACATAGATTCTCCATTAATATATTATGTTAGGAAAACTTTTGGATCACCGCCACAACACACATATACACACACACACACACACACACACACACACACACACACACACACACACACACACACACACACACACACACACACATACACACACACGCACGAACGCACGCACACATATATATGTATATATATATATATATATATATATATATATATATATATATATATATATAATTAATACAAGTAAGATGTTTGTTACCAAGCTGAGTGATGTTACCTTCATCATACCGACTTCAGAGTTTCGTAGACGGACCGCCAAGGAACCACTCCGTCCACTCGTCAAGGGTTATCAGCAATTGACTGATTATACTTTTCGGATATTGTTTTTGTATATCCACTTTTAATTGGTGCTAGGTTTCTTTTTTCTTTCATAATGTATATCTGCGTTCGTGTTAGCTGGCCCATTTACTCGTCTGCGTGTATGTGCATACGTATAGAATGTTTTTGGCTTGTCCTTTTCGTAGTTTTTCTCATTTTACACTCACTCCGTATTGTGTGTTTTTTTTTTACTTTTCTCTCTTTTTCTTTCAGTTCTGTCTCGTTCTCTCTCTCTTTCTCTTTCTCTCTCTCTCTCTCTATATATATACTGAAATAAAGCGTGAGAGAGCGAGAGAGAACGATAGATATATTATGTGGAAATAGAAATCAACACTGAATAATGAGTATCTGTAGGGCACATTGAAACTGGAAACGCGGTAATGATTACTACTCCAATAATGACTATATTGATATATGTTTTTATCTTCAATTATGCAGTCTTCACCTATAAGGATAGTACGTTTTAAACAATCTATCTATCTATCTATCTATCTATCTATCTATCTATCTATCTATCATTGGAAATCATGCGAGAGGTACGTATGTGCGTAGCCCTGAGCAATAAGCCATTCTCAACTTGTGGCAGCATCTGATTTAACATGCACTATGGATACCATGTGGTTGCATTGGCGTGCGTCTATTGTGACACTATTTTGACACTAGTGGTATGAAATTAGGATTAAAATTGGTTCATGGGAAAACCCTGTAGGGACTGGAGAATTGGAAGTGTTAAAAGCATTAAAAGTGTCAAAGTGAAGACATAAATTCAAATATGAAGAGAGAGAAAAAATCAGACATTTTTTCTTTCTGATAACCAGGAACGCAGAAATGAATAGGAATGTAAAACGTAAATCCGAAAGACAAATGGAATTCTTAGATTTCTCAAAGCCAGTAATGTAAACAATGTGGAGTGCCGTTTTGTAAACATGCAAAATGTGAGAAAATTAGATGGGTCATATTGGAAAATTGACAAGAGATGATATTTTTGGAGTCAAGGACATAGGAATAATTTATAAACACAAAGTTTGTTATCGGGAAAATATTGTTTTGAACTGATCGCGGGCCGATTGTCATCAGGATATAGAAAGGAATGATAAACAAAGTTTGTTGCCGAAGCATGTATTGCTTTGAATACCTGACAGTCTTGATGGAGAGGTTAGTGTCGTTTCTCAAAAATTGGAGAAAATTATTAATTGATATGAATATTGATGAATTCTGAGATGCGGCGGGAATCCGGCAAAATACATATAAACAGAGCGCTTAAGCGACCCAGCAATTAGGAGCGAGAGACGGCAAGAGACGCAGACGAAACGAGACGTGACAGCAGTGGACAAAGGAGCTTCTGAACCCCACCTAAGTGAAATCCGGACCGTTCTCCTTTTTTGTAGATTGGACCCGATCCAATTTTTTTAAGAAAAAGCCAAAGTGTTACGATACAGAGTTTAAAGGGAAGGGTTAATTTTGTTGTATCAAAAACTATATAAATAAATTGAAAATTAACCATGCGACCTTCGTTATTTTGTTATATTATTTTTATTTTCGCCCGCTGAAGCGTTCTTTGTCCTTTTGTGGCACGGTTCTACAACGGTCTGACCCAGCATTTAAGTAAGGACGAAATTCATTCTCTCTGTTCTGTGATCAAGGAACGTAAAGTGGGACATAAGTAGATGAAAGAATGAAGCAGAAAGCAGATAACCAACCGTTGACCGGTGGCTGTATTGACCAGCGTGGGAACAACCCAGGATCGAGTAAGGCCGGCCATGTTATACTGTATTACGTGCCTAAGAATATTGTCTACGGCTGTAGGAATGTTCATTTGGCCATAGCTGCCATCATCGTAGCCTCAGCGACAATTCATGTCTAACATATTAAGTAATTATTTGAAATGTCCATCCAGCGCAATATATATATATATATATATATATATATATATATATATATATATATATATATATATATATATAGAGAGAGAGAGAGAGAGAGAGAGAGAGAGAGAGAGAGAGAGAGCGAGGGAGACAGACAGACAGAAAGCTTCACAGTCAAGCAAGATGCTATTGCCATTAACGTGATTATTAAGCGCTCCGTAGCGGTATAGTCAATGCATTCCAGATCAGGCGGTGGTTTCTCTTGCAAAGAAGGGCGCAAGTTCGAAAACAGCAGGAGGGTACGATTTTTTATTAGGTTTTCCCGAGTGTGCATGCCAGTAGACGAAATAATCACAGTTTAAAAAAACGGAGCGCGTACTCATAATAGGGTATCCACTAAAATAACGTTTGACGTAATACAAATAAGTTTGTTCATATATATATATATATATATATATATATATATATATATATATATATATATATATATGGTTGGAAAGAAAGTACTCACCATCTGTAAATAAATTTGATTGATTGATTCCTCGAATATAAAACACGTTTTATAAATAGGTTAGCCATATGCGCATCTAGCCACTTCCTGATAGACAAAATTTTTCATATAACATCAAAAACAGAGCAATCTTTTTTCCAGTGTAGTCCTGTTTTTTCAGTGTGTTAACCATTGACATTTGCTTTGCTTATGATTGCAGAGGAGGAAAAATGTCAGTGACGAGCCATGACCAAATCTTTGTTTAAACTGGAATAAAAATCAGATGTTGAGGAACTCATTGACTAATTTTAGAAACTTTTACGACTTCACAAAGCCTTTTGATAGTCGATGTGTGATTTATTGTGACTATTTTGATAATTCTCATGCAGAATGTTCAAGGGTTGTTCATTCTCAAATACAGTTTTCAGAAGTTTAATATATCAAATTACATAAATTTACAGAATTTGATCATCCAGTTTGAGGAAGTGTTTAGATTGAGAGAAATCTTTGATAGATATCTTTTTCGATCGTAACTCGCCAAACCATTCTTGGAATGTGCGGTTACATAAAGCTTAATTTCCATAGATAGAATGAATGATTCTTGCTGATTCTTTTGCTGAAGAACCTTTTTTAAATTCATACAGCACAGTATTTATAGAACTTGGTCCCCCAGATAGCGAGAAACATTTGAGAAAAAATGCCCTGATTTAAACTGGCCGCACCATTATGGAGACGTCTGGACGCTTAAAGCTTAAGTTTTATACTCAGAATAAATATTTATTTCCGCTTCCTTTGCCTATAAGTCCCTTTTAAATTCATATACTATACAGTGCCCAAATGCATTTTAAAATAGTACAACCGATACATAATGTACCCACTCTGATATTAAGTAACAAACTAGACACGTTTACCTTAAAATTAATGATTGCTATATGGATCGAAAAAGTATCCTCAAAGTGAGCATATAAAAAATGAGACATAACTTTCTTTCCAGCCTTACATATTCAATTGTATCTCTGAAAATCTTTGTTATGCATTATGATTCATTTTTCTGCATTCATGTCTTGCTATCAATTATTCACTTGTGTAAATTATATTTTTTACACTCTTGAGAAATCTGGACAAACTACTCTCTTAACTGATTGACATGTCACTAAATAATAATTCTTTTCACCAACAGATGATAAACGATTAATACAATAATACACTTTCCTTATGCGATATAGTTATGCCTGAATAGTTGTCCGTTATGTAATTGTAGTTATTATGATAAAATTCGCTTCACATATGGAGGAGAAATCGTTTCTTTCTGACAGGAGTTGTTGCTAATGCTTATTTCAATGCAGGTCACAAAACTTGATAAAATCTCAAAGGTCAACTCACGGTAAACGAGAATTACCGAGGATTTATCTCCTCGCTCAGAACGTCTATTGGGACTCATCCTCACTTCAGAGTTTAGTGTAACTCATATATACGAGCTATTGCTAAAGATTCTGGAGAAATGGTTGGAACCTTGTACAACTCCAGGAAGAAACTGATTTCTCCTGCCATCTTCTGTCTTTACAAGAGTTAGATCAGAACAGATACGGAGTCTTGTGTCTATATCTGGTTAACACTCACATTCTAGTCATGACAGAGTTAAAGCATATAACTATTTTAATTGATTTCCATTTGAATTTAGGTTAAAATAATTGTTACTAAGAAAAAAATGAAAACTATTACTTCGAAAAATCTGTTTAAAAAAAAAGAAGCAAACTCGAAATAGGTTGTCGTAAGAATTGCTATCATAATTATCATCTTAATTTATCATTTATTTTATTTCAAATTTTAATAATACACGACAAAATAACGAATCCTGATTATTATTTCAGTGACAAGGATTTTAACAGATTTATTTTCAGTAGCCATATCAAAAAAGAATGAAGCATGAATTCAAGTTATATTTTTCCTGAAGATCATTTCGGCGTTGAACCCTTTTTGTGAATCAGCTATCGATGTTTTAATATTTTTTTAATTCTAAGAATTTTTACAATTATTGTCATGGTTTTTCAAATGATTACCTTTCCACTTGCTCATTAACAAAAAAGCAGGGGTAATTCCCCTTTTCAAAAATACAGTTTTTCATCCGCCCTTCCTTGGCCTTGATTCGAACAATGCTTTTAATGTTGTAAACGTAGCAGTGACATTACAATAGCCAGCAACTAGTTTGACACGAACACATCCGCTGATCTTTCCATGAAATTCTTTGCTCCTTTTATCGATTTTCCTCCCACAAACAGTAAACCAAAGATTGCACTGAATTAAATTAATTCTCTGAATAGTTTCACTGTCACAAGCATAGGTATTTAATACTTGTATGTGCATGTGTGTGTCTGCGTGTATGCGCGTGCAAGCTTTGATACTGTGCCAATATATGAAACAAAGGTCACCAAGTGACTGAAAACAATTTGAAAAGGGAGTGAATCTGCCTCGTACTGAGTGCCCCTGTGCTGTAACTCTATATCTGAATCAGCTAAATTTGGTAGGTATCTATAAGTTAAAAGTTGTTTTTTATGTTCATCTACAGTAGAATGCTGAGAATACTATGGGCCGAACATGTGGAAACAAGAAGGACACTTATCAGAAAGAGAAAGTTGAAATTTCTAGGGCAAATAATGAGGAAATAGAGATTGGATACTGACAGGCAAGAGAGACAGCGAAAAATGAGACATAATCATGTAAATGGACGGCAATACAAAGTTCATTAGAGATGACAAAAAGATAAAAGAAGACAAGGAAGAAGTTTAATTTAGGCTTGCTTTAGATTTTAACATAAGACAAATATTAGTAACTGATACCGAAATACTACATAGCAATCACTACAAAGAAAGGCTAGAAATATTCGAGCTATTCTTATAGAAAAACATGAAAAAAACAAAAAGAACCATAACCTGCATGAAATAAACTGCCATCTCTAACAGGGAATTGTTAATTAGTGAATATTTTTTATTTTACTAAAAATAAATTTCTTTACTATTTACTTTATTAAAAGTAATTAAAAATATTCACTAATTAAGGTTTTAATCCTTAATATGTTACATTTATTCGGTTATTATAAAAAAGTTGTTTTCCTGATGCTGAGTTGTCTCGGTCCTGAGTTGTCTCGGTCCTGAGTTGTCCCAGCGCTCAGTCGGCGATCTTGATCAGTCCCTTTCGGCTCTGAGATGTTACAGTATGTAATATCCACCATGATCATATCACTTTATCAATTATATTCACACCGTCTAAAATATCAAACCTTTATTGGTTTGTTGACATGTCAACCTGTCAGGGTTGTTTGCGACAGCATTAACTCAGTCTTTTTTCATAGACAGTTTTCATCGTTTAGAAAACAGCTGAAAAATCCTACCTTCCTGTATTTTGTTCCTTATTTCATTCATTTTAATTTATAGAGGGATTGATCTTTACAACTTCACTTTTAATACAAGACACACATCAATGAATTATGTTTTAATACGATTATGTAATTTAATTAATTTAATTATGTTTTCTAGTTGCCCTTGAACATTGTCCATGGACTTCTTTGCAGTTTGCGGCTACGCGCCGGTCATTCTTTTGAATTTCCGGAGTTATTGGATCATTTGAAGGCTATTCATTTATTTATAATAATCCATTCCTGTTATCTAATCAGTTTCTTGATATTAAGATGAAGTTCATATTATTATAAAAAAACGATTAGACAACCGGAAAGAATCATTAATGAATAGACATAATGAATAGACATAATGTATGTATATTATTCAATAAAAGACACACACACACACACACACACACTCGCTCTCGCTCTCTCTCTCACACACACATACATACATATATATTCTTTATGGGTCAGAGTCGTGGACGCCATACAGGAAGCACATCAATCAACTTGATGCTTTTCATAAACGCTGCCTTCGTTCAATATGCAGTTATACACGGCAGAACAAAATCTCTAAGCCCGATCTTCTCATGAAATGTGGCGTCGGTGGTATCAAATCCTTTCTGGTGCAATCACAGTTCAGATGGGCTGGTCATGTTATCAGAATGAGCGATGATCGGATGCCGAAAATCCTGATGTATAGCTAACCTTTTATGGTAACCGTAATGTAGGCCGTCCTTGGTTACGTTCAAGGACAAACCTAAATACAATTTAATTGCTGTAAACATCCCTATACAGGAGTTCGAACTCGCAGTTGAAAACCAAGCAAACTGGATAAACACCTGCTACCAAGGTGTAACTAACTTTGAAAAGAATCGTCTCAACCATCTGAGAGAATTAAGAATTAACACTAAATCTCGGGCTAATACATCAACTCATATGGCGGTCAACCCTTCAGTATGCTCTTTGTGTGGATTTGTTTGCAAATCCCGCGCAAGATTCTTGTCTCATACGAAACATAAAAACTGAACTGAAAGACGTCGAAAACGACGGGTGAGTCCATCATCATATATATACATTGAATTCGATCGACAAAAACCTTTAATATTTGTATTCATTTTTGCTTGTATAAGCAGTTACACAAATAAAATTCAAGAAGAGATTCTACAAATTCATATATTTGGTCTGAATATACCACTGCTTATAAGCAAACCATATTCGCCCGCGCGCAGATACACACACACACACACACACACACACACACATATATATATATATATATATATATATATATATATATAATTTGTTTTTCATCCAGATATTTAACTTAAAACTAATTTTGCCTTTCTTTTTGATATAATTTATCTAGATATAAATTAATAAATCATATAATTTTATTTACAAACTGAATTGCTGATTTTCTAATTAATTTAATTAAGAATTTTCTTCTCTATTTACCGCCTAAACTCTTCCTGCATAATCTTCTCATCTTAAATCAAAAATGTCATTTTCTTTTCCTTTGTAAGTGTTTTAAAGATGAATTCTCTGCTTCGGGAAATTTTATAGTTTTGTATTAAATTAGATTAAAAAGAAAGAAATATAAAAAGTAAGTCTATTACTCCTCCTCCTGCTACTACTACTACTCCTGATAATAATAATATCCATACATACACTCGCATGGGTTCTTTATGGTGGCCTGTTTACAAAGAAATCTTGTAAATGTTACATCCTCTTTCATATTTGTATTAAATAGTTACAATAAGCATGCATGCATGAACTGAAGGCAAGGACAATGGCAGCATTAAACAACTTGAAAATGAGACAGTCCAGAAGTCGTTGAAGCCACTGGCGTTTTATTGAATACATTCTTTCTTTAGTATTTCAAGATATTTTTGTGTAATTTGGTAAATATATCTTTTAAAATGAGATGTCAGTATTATTTTCATTTTTGCGTAATATAACAACAAACGATCCATCGCACCCTGTATATATACGGGATTCTCCCGTCCTTTCCGACGTATGAGGTTACAGCTATTCAGTTCTTAGAAATGAACGGCGAGACAAATCGCACATATTATTGAATTATAGTGGTGAATTAACCTTTTCGAAGTGACGCATACAGAGAACTTTTACGCATAGTGCCAGAAGGCCAACAAATCACCCTCCTCAGGTTTAGAATTCGTTAAATGCTACCATATGCCATAAGATTCAGTTTGACTATTTAACCATAGTTCGGTGCCGGTAGAAGAAATGGATTCATATCTTTCCCAAAGCTATTTGCACTTAAGTGAATCTAACGAAATCGGCTAGAATTCGAACTCACCTTTTCGATTGTTCAATCCGCTATTCTTTACTCCCCAATGACACCCATTGTATTATATACCACACATGCACACATTCTTTCTCTCTCTCTCTCTCTCACACACACACACACACACACACACACACACACACATATCTATCTATCTATCTATCTAAACGCACACATCTATATATATACACACACACACATATATATATATATATATTATATATATATATATATATATATATATATATATATATATTGTATATTTAGGCAGCAATCCTTCTTTTATGCAAGTTTCATTAAAAACGACAGACAAGGTACTACGGTTAAGTTTTTTATTTAATTTTTCTTGTGTACGAACAAGAGTTTTCTTTGCTGGTCAAAGGGTGTGTAAGAACTGTCCAAATGTTTTATTTTTCCGAGCGCATTCGGCTATACCTTTAGCCATTATCAAGGATGATTTGATTTTTCAGCTTAATTGAGTGTGTGCATTATGTATATGTCTTAGTGTGTAGTAGTGGTGTTTTAATTTCCAAATACGGTTAGCACGTTGTAGTTTTGTTCGTAGTTTGTTAAGGGTAGGCTTTTTCTTTTTATTATTAAAGCCTCCATTATTTTTAACCTTTTTTTACAGGTGGAAGCAATTAATATATTTGTGTTTTCTACTAGTATATTTCTAATGGAGTCTGGTAAATTTTTGTGTGTGTTTAAATGGGTTCTAATGGAGCTGTGATCGGATATGTAAATGTGTTTATATGTGTGTGTGCATATTTAGATATGTATGTAGACATATATATCTGTATATGGGTGTAGATGTAGGCATGTATGTATAATCAATCGGAAGTCCGGATGGAGAGAATGGACTTTTTTCATTTGTCTTTTATGTTTTTAGCATGAATTCATCAACATTCCTTGTGTTGGTCAAACGGTCTGTTTTGGGTTGTTATTTGGGATGAGGGCGGGATGGAAACATGCCGCCCGAGAATCATTTAGCCAGTCTGATAGTTTTATGGAGGCCTCTGGTAGGTGTGGGCGTGTGTGTATTATTTGGTCCTTAGGTAGGGAGTGAGTAGGGTATGTGTGAGCGTGTATACTGCGGTGTGTGTGTGTGATCACTTGACTCATTAAAGTGTGAGTATGAGGTGATGTGCGTACGTGAATAGATCCGTGTGAGTGTGGATGAGTAAGTTGTGATTTGCAGGGTTATATATTAGAACTATCTATATTGTTAAGTTTATGGCTTGGCCCGGCTAGACAATATGTTTCCGAACGCCGTCTGCACTTAGTTTCATAGAATCCTAAAATCTTTCTAATGTTATCTTACCTAAACTTTTCCATTATCTCAATTATAGCGAATTTAGCATGGGTTTTGAAATCGGTTTTTCTAGGCGTGTGTATGTATATATATATATATATATATATATATATATATATATATATATGTGTGTGTGTGTGTGTGTGTATGTGTATGTGTGTGTATGTATGTGTTGTACACTCTTCCTGTATATCTTCGGACGTTTCAAAATACGCACTCCTTTCTCACTGAAACCCTTCTTTAAATATTCTCTCTGTTAAAGGTTAATGCCCCCTCCACCTTTGGACCTCCCTGCCTCTCTCGTCTGTTACACCTCTATATAGATCCCATGTCCTCCAAAACTCTCACACATATACACTTACTAATATTTTCCCGGAGTTGTTTTTTCTGTTTTCTTTTTGAATCTGTAGGTCTGATGTATTGGATCGTTTTTACGATTCCAATGGAATAAATTATGACCATGGAATATTAGTGTTTAAGTCTTTTTATTATATATATATATATATATATATATATATATATATATATATATATATATATATATATACATACAGACATATATATATATATATACATATATATATATATATATATATATGTCTGTGTGTGTGTGTGTGTGTGTGTGTGAGAGAGAGAGAGAGAGAGAGAGAGAGAGAGAGAGAAAGAGACAGGTTGTATTTAAGTGCCCAATCTTATTTGAAAGCATTGTTTTTTGTAAATAATTTCATGAAGGTTCCTGTAAGTTGATGGCGTATAGAAGTTGTAGCCACTGTCTGTTATTATCGAACATCTATTGTTTTTAGATAGACCCCCATATCCACATATATTCTAAAACTACATAACCCAGGGTACTTGGATAAGTATATTACATTTTGGTCAAAGGCGATCCCCTGGGGGTACAAGTGAATTTTTTTCCCTTTGATTTTAATTAAATTTAAATTTGAATAAAGGAATGAATCCTATCCAAAATATAGAAGGAGAAATCTAGAAGATCATTGAGTAATAATGAAATGCATCATTTCTCCACAAATTATGATAATGATTTAAAATCAATCATCATCTTCTTACAAACATTTTGACAAGCAGCAAGGCGCAGGTAATTCGGCTAGTGTATATATATATATATATATATATATATATATATATATATATATATATATATATATATATATATATCAGTTGTATGAATATGAGATTGTGACACCCTGGTTTTCACGTTTTTGCGATCATCAGACACACTGCCTTTAAAAAAATGAATGGGTTTGTCTTATGATCACAAAGCGTGAAACCTCCTGTCATAAGCTCATATACATACAACGGAATATGTTAGCTTTGTCACTATCACTGATATTGATCGCTTTCCATTAATTACTGCACATATAAAATAATATATATATATATATATATATATATATATATATATATATATATAATATCGACGAACGATTATGCTATCTTGCCGAAAATGAAACAACTTTGGATTAAATAAATTTAATCACTTATATCCAAATTTACTCTGATTTCACTTTTATGTCTTATATTTAGTGTCACAAAACTTAGGAAAAACAAAAACGATACAAAAAAACAAACTAGGAAGCGCCTTAAGAAATCAAGTACATTCGATTTTAAGTATTTCACGGGCTTCCTTTCTCGTGACATTATCGATCGCTTCAAAAAACAGCTTTGAATATTTTGAGGGTTGCATGGCTTTGTGTATGGCTTTCATTCGCTGATTCCGAAGAAATCAATTTATTTTATTTTTTAAAGTAATTTTTCAATTTATTACCTAATTTGTTTCCTTAAACGCAGACGTGAGTCTTCCAGTTGGTCAATGATGTCGGCATTGAACTCCAGAAAGCATCGATTTAGAAGCGTTGGCAACCTACTCATATAACCTATATATATATATATATATATATATATATATATATATATATATATATATATATATATATATATATATATATATATATATATATATATATATATTAGTCTGATATATATTTGCGTATTCCATACATAATATATGAATATATGCACGCATACATAGGAATATATTTTTATTACTTTAAACATTATTTTTAGTGGACTCTCTTATTTGAGTAAACTCTCCATTTATGTTGTTTAAACATTAATTTTATTTCGTCTACCGGTCTAAACCTTTAAGAAGGCTTATTAAAGAAAATTAGCCCACCGCCACGATACCAACCTGCATCCCCCTTTCAAGGAGAAACTGTCGTTTGCTCCATAATCAAGCAGAATGCACTAAATTCGTTCAGAATTCTTCGGAAGTCATAACTGCTCAGTTTCGAAACATAAACAAAGAAATTTCTAAAGAAATATTGGATTTTATTTATTTATCCGACATATTTTAATTACTTTAAACGTTATTCTTTAGTCATATCC
The DNA here is from genome assembly GCA_964036315.1 of Acanthosepion esculentum. NCBI lineage: Eukaryota > Metazoa > Mollusca > Cephalopoda > Sepiida > Sepiidae > Acanthosepion > Acanthosepion esculentum. The sequence goes on from OZ038478.1 coordinate 101,082,557, forward strand.
ATATTGACGTAGATATTCTTTTGATCTTTTTAACAATTTTTATTTTATTTACTGGCCTGTACATTGGAAAACTTTTATTAAAGTTGCGCCCTTCGAATACATACACTCACACATGTTATCCATACAACCGTGCATATATATATATATATATATATATATATATATATATATATATATATATATATATATATATATATATATATTATTATAATTATTTTAAAAAAATGTATTTGTAACCAGAACTCAACAGACTGGAGAAAGCTTGGGTCAATATCTTCCAATATTTCATATTCTAGCGAAGAACTGTAAAATAAATGATGTTACCGCTCAAGTTTACAAAGAGGAAGTTATTATAGATTCCTTTAGTTATCCGTACCTCCTATTCGGCAGAGACTTCTTGTAAACAAAACGTTCATTCTCACAGAAGCTGGAAACCAAGCGCAAAGAATAGGAAGTGCTATCCTAAATTCTAAAGCTTATTCTGCTGTTACCCAAATAAGTTATGATCGGCGTCGGTATTGGAACCCATGACTAATGCCTTAACTTCTCATCAAGAGGAAAATAAAAAAGTAGGAGGAATCTCTGGCAATTGCTGCTAGCAAATCACTTTTAAAGAAAAGCGCTCTTCCTGCGGAGGTACTAGGCACACTAGAAGTTTCAGGCTCGATGAATGAGTTGCTACAATTGCAAGAGGAAGGTATTTTCGCTAAAGTCTGTCGTTTGAAAGCTAATATGTTTTCTGCTGTATTATCCATCATGTACACGTATCTACTAGGCTAGAGGGACTTTCGAAAGCCACGGTAAAATGCCACGTAAACAAAAACTCTTATCGCGCTCGCAGATTCGAGAAGTAGTCATAGTTTTATTGACACCGAGATAGCTCAGTCTATGGGATTGGACGTTAGACCTAATTCTACAGTCAGTATGGCTTCGTTTGACTTGTTATTAAAAACTGTAGTAAAATGTTGAGAGACTCTTACGGTGGGTACAGAAAATTGCAAAAAGAATTATCCTTAATGGATAATTTAGGTGCTGATGTGATCATTGAACAAGTCTTTCAAGGCCAGCACAAAAGTAGCACTTTTATGAAGGCGACAGACCACTTCTAAAGCTGTGTGGACTAGCTAGGATTTCACCTCCTCCTCTGTTTGAAAATCTGTTGCCTGACTATAGACCTATATCTGTGAAATCCCGAAGATTCTTTAGGAGGCATTTATAAGGAAGGAAATAAAAAACTTGTTGGGATCAATTATCACTGAGCCCAGTAGATCTCGAGGGACAAGAAACGAAAAAAAGGTTAGTCATAGATTATTCACAATGAACAATTTCACCTTAAAAAAGGTCTATCTTATGTCTAAGATTACAACGATGGCTTTGGAAATAACGTATAATTCGTATTCTAAACTAGATCTAAAATGGGCGTATCATCAAATTCTCCTACGTAAAGTAGACCGCCCTTACACGGCTTTTGAATCAGATGGGAAATTGTATAATTTCAAAAGGATGCTGCTTGGGATCATAAACGGAATGGCTGGGTTTCAAAGAATTTTTGGATGAAAGACTTAAAGGAAAAATTCGCATTTATAGATGACATGGCCACAAATTGGTAATAATGAAAGGAAACATGACACTAACTTGGCAAGATTCAACAAACTGATTGATAAGTATGGTCTCACCTTAAATCTACTCCCATCTGAACGAAACCACTCCCCATTAGAGAAAGAAGCTAACGCCATTATAGAAGCAATCAGGGAAAGGAGTCTTTGCCTGAAAGGTAAATATTTTATTCTTCTCACGGATAAAAAAATCTCTATCCTACATTTTCGATAGGCATAAATTTTCGAAGACTGAAAACGTCAATATTCAACGCTGGCAAATTGAACTTTCCACATACAAATATGGTATCAGATATCGAGCGGGCATCAAAAACGCATTCCCAGATGCGTTAACGAGAGTAAAATGCGCTTTTGTGGTAAATATCGACCGTAAGGAATTACATAATAAACTATATCATCCTGAAATATTAACAATGATGCACTTTATCAGGTCGAGAAATTTTCCCTACTGAACAAAGAAAGTAAAGAGAATAACTGAAAAGTGTAATAGGAAGTGGTAAATTAATCCAAGCCACTTAACCGTTTGTAAATTGAATATAGATTTCAAGGGACCGCTTACTTCAAATCGAGGAGGAAATAAGTATTTATTAACTATCATTGATGAATACAGTTGTTTCCCTTTCGCCTTTGCGTGTAGGGACATTCCCACGACAACTGTATTGACTTACTTAAGTAAATCATTTTGCATATTTGGTATGCCATATGACATACACACTGATAGATCACCTAGTTTTATGTCGGACGGACATTTTTTCCAGAGAAAAAATAGCTACGAGATCTAATGCGTACAGCCCACGGGGAGACGGTCGAGTGGAGAGACTGAATAGATCTCTGTGGAGGATGATAAACTTAGCCTTAAAATCAAGATGTTTACCTGTGAATCAAGGGGAAACCATTTTATCCGACGCTTTCCACTAGATTCTTTCCTTACTTTCTTACCAAGAATTGTACTCCTCTTGAACAGATGTTTTCTTATCCAAGAATATCTATCTCTAGAAGATCTGTTGCTTCGGGGTTGATCATGAGAAACTACGTTCAGAATAACAAGTGCAAACCTACTGTGCGAGAAGTTGAGATGATTCAGGCGAATTCCAATTACGCTCTTGTTAGGTTACCAAATAGAAAAGAAAGTGCTGTTTGTGTTCAGTGATTCAACAAGGAATCTTTAACTTCCCTAGCCCAAACACTAAATATCCCCCACCAAAATCCTCTAAGGCGCTCTAAGCGTATCACCCAAAAAATTAAGCGACTCAGTATCGAACATAAAAAAAAATAAAAATAAAAAATAAAAATTTAATTAATTTGTTTAAGTTGTTTTTAAAAAAACTGAATTACTTTTCTTTTGCCGAAATAAGATATACCAAGTTTACATTGTCAAAAAAATAGTTGGAGAGTATATTGTATTCCTTATGCAAATATCCACCATATAAAGATTAATAAATCTAATTTTTGGTCTTTTGTGGCGCCGATGTTTCGTTATATAAATGATCAATTTTCGTTCGGTAATTATTCTTTCAGTTAACCTTTGACCAGGGATTTGTTATACGAACAAAATTGAAATTCTCACAACTAATTACTCAGATCCTCGCATATTTATTCGAGTATATTACATTAAATAAAATGCTTAGCGATATTGACACATAAAAATGGCATACAGGTTCAGTTTGTTTACGAGCTTCAAAAGTAAGACAAGCTCACCGCTTATTCATGCGGCCGACGGTCGACTAAGACATTTTATTCGCATACATAAAACAACGTACATCTATTTCACATACATTATCATACTAACGCAATTCATTCGGTTGTACTGTGAAAAAGGTTTTTACTTTGTAATTCATTTCTTGCAATTTGAAAGAAAAATAATACTCAAATAATATTTAAATTTGAAAAGCCGTTTTGAAGATTGTCTTATTTCTTAGATTTGTACACGCATAATCCGATATATATATATATATATATATATATATATATATATATATATCCACAGACAGACGTATTACTTTTTCCGGGTAAAAATGACGTTAACTAGAAATAAAAAAGCATTTCGTCTTAGAATATGCTCGAACGCAGTCAAACAAAAGTGTGCGCATGCAAAAGCTTCTTTTGTTTTTTTTAAATCAAGGAAAATGCACTAACCCGAAAGCAGATTTGTATATTTTGAAAAAATTCAGGGAGGTGTGTGCAGGCCAAAGGGATCTAGACGACCATCGGTATCGGAAGGTATCATCAAAAAGCTTTGGGAAACATTTGTGCTAAGCCCAGGAACGTATGTAAGAAGAACATCTGTGAAAACCCAAATTCCTCGTATGACATTGGCGCTGAAGAATATTACACGCTACAGTGTGTGTTTGGCAGGTGCTGAACTACTGACATGACGTGTGTCGTGTCATAGGTGGTGCGCAGAGAGGACATTTGTGAAGTTTTGTGAAATCGGTTATAAAATCTACGTCTTTCTGAATATCTTGATCGAATTTTGATAAATAAATATTTTATTGTTCAAAATGAAGCATATTTAATTTCGGTTGGCTGGGAAATGTAGTTACTCAGATATTCACAATTTAAAAGATGTCAATTTTTGTGGGGACACCTTTTGTATATATATATATATATATATATATATATATATATATATATATATATATATATATATATGTCTGAGTGTGTGCGTGCATTTAGTCCCTAAGCTTTAATTTACAGAAATTGCATCAATTACAACCTATAAGGTCTCTTTGCTTAATTATTTAATAATTTGTTTCTATTTTTCGAAATCTTTTTACACATCTGGATGATAATTTTGGATAACGTGTTCCTAATTCATGCTATGAACAAACAGTAACAAAAACAACAGAAAATTGTTTAGAAATCATATTAGGAGACATATAAGCGTATTATTCACTCGCGCACTCACTCTTTTTCTCTCACACACACGCACACGTATATGCACAATCATATATATGATTTTTACCTGATATACAATATTTCACGGAAACGACATTTATGTAGTGCTTCTTTGCCATTGAGAAAGAAAACACCAAATAATATATGGTTAACATAACCACATATTTTTTTAATAAGGGTTTATAATATACATTATATTTTCACAAAATACATATTTCATATTTTATCTCTGGATAGAAATAAAGAAATAGAATATATATATATATGCGCACGCGCGTCTGTTTGTCGGTATGTGTGTGTGAGTGGGTTTGATTAAAATATAGTTTTTTCTTTCTATCTAAACTTGTTCTTTCTTTCTTTCTTTCTTTCTATCTATCTATCTATCTATCTATCTATCTATCTATCTATCTATCTATCTATCTATCTATATGTCTAGTAATAATTAATTCTTTTCCCCAAACCCTACAGTTATTTACTTCTTCCAACTTGTGTACGCAATTTCCAGTAATTTCACAGACATTTTTTTAGTAAGTAATCTTTGATAATAAACTTCTTTGAAGCTCTTCACGATGTTAGGAATAACGAAACTCAGCTTATTTGAAGCTGGGCCAGTTCTTCCGGAAACATTATCTTTTGCTTCTCTCACTCGAGGCGTGTTACAATGTTTCGTCGAAAGTTGTTTTTTGTTTTCTTAATGTGATCTTTCTTTGCTGCAATTTGTTTTCTTCTGCAACGTATATCTACTGACTGCAACTCTTGTTTGAATTATATTATTCACACTAAGACTCAACACACTCACTCCTTATCAACTTATTCAAATCATTAGTCCGTCAGTGGATTCCAGTCCCGAAACACATCAAAATTCCGATACTCCGGGCTACTAATATATTTTTTTTTCTCGTTCATTTTTTTTTGTTTTCCGCTTTACTTTTTACCTTCTTAATCCAATAAACCTTTGAATTTTTATCACCTTTTCCTCTCAGTTTTTCTCTGCATTTTATTTTATTTTTAAGGCTTTTTCTTACGAATTTCCTTTTTTTCTGACCGCTGTTAATTGATTGTTTCTTTTTTGTTCATTTTGGATTTCTTTTCGTTTAATTCACATTTTATTTCTTCTCTAAAGATCTCTTTCTTTCTATTCCATCGTCATCTATTCAGTGTATTCTTTTTCTTTTTCTCAATACTTATTTTAGTTTTTCAACTCTTCTTTTTCTTTATTTGCAAATTTCTTCCATTTCTTTCTTCGTCTTCACTACTTCAAATATTTGTCTTTCTTCTGAATCCCCTTCTTTCCTGTATTTTACTCATTCGTATCTTGTTTTCTTCTTGATTGTAAATAGGAGAGCCGAATTCCATTTCCAGTTGGGTTCGTTATATTCACTTACGCGCAAATATCCCTTGGAAAAATATAAATCCACATCACATACCAGCCGTGCATTAAGTAGTATGAATTGTATTAGTAAATCATTATTATCTTAAAAAAGAACAATACTTAAAATCTAAAAATATTCTCTGGCTTAAAATCTAAAAATATTCTCTGGCTTAAATTGTTGATAAGCCATAAAATCAAATCAATCAATTTTTTCTTTTTTTAATTTGTTCTTCTTTACATGTTTTTATCTTCATCGTAGTCTTCTTCGATTTGTTTCTTCTGTTTCCCTTCCCTAAATTCTTTCCTTCGACTTTTTGTTTCTCATTATTTCTCCTTTCTTTCAACTTCACATTTTTATTCTTCTTAACGAACTTCTTTGCCTTTTACTTCACTAATTTCTCTTTTGCGATTGCGTTTTCCCGCTTTTCCTGCAATCTTCTTTCTCTATAAGTTGTATCACTTTTCAGTTTCTTTGTTTAATTATCGTTTCTTTTTCATTTAGTTTTCAATTTTTTTAAAAATTGCTCAACCGAATTTTTTAACAACTTCACTTTCTCTTCCTTTTTCTTTGTATCCCTTCTTCATTTTTTGACACATTTTTTTTTATCAATTATCACTTCCGTGAGTTAAAATATATTTAATTTTATTTCTAATATAAAGATGGAAACTTGAATGTCTCTTGTTTATACACAATCTAATCAACTCTTTAAAGATCACTTCATCAAAATTCTTCATTATATACAAATAGATTTCTTTGTATACATTCCTTTGTGTTTCTACCTCTATTTCATGTTTTTGCTTCGCATTCTTAGACGATATCACTTAGACATATTTTAACATTTTTCTTCTTCAGATAGTTTTCAATTAACATTTATTCTACTTCGCATATTTTACTTCACAATCTTTTTGTAATTTACATTTTTCTATTTTGTATTGATTTTCTACTTTTCCTCACTTTCCTCTTCATGTTTAGGCTACTTCATCTTTTTCTACTAAGTGATTTTAATTAAAGAAAATAATATTTTATGATGTTCATAAAAGATATCGATTTTTCTATTCTAAAGACATTAGCATTATTTTGACCTCTCTCTTATTCCCTCCCTGTTTCTTTTTTTCGTTGATCATGTTTCGTGGATAGCATCCTTCTGAACATAGTCAGGCTATTTAAGTTTATTTGGGAAGGATATTAGAATTATGCTGGATGCAAACCGCCTGTGGACAGAGAATGAATTCAGTAAATACACAAAAATAAAAAGGGGCTTAAGACAAAGATGTTTCTTCTCACCGGACTTATTCATCCTTTACAGTGAGGCAATTCTGAGAGAATTGGAGGCCACATTCTCAACATTAAGATATCCTGATGACACAGTGTCGTTAGCAGACACGGAAAGCAAAAGGCAATCACGCCTAAAGAACGCGAGAAAAAAAACTAAGCATCAATTGTAAGAAGGAAGATATATATGATTGTGATCAAAAGGAATAACCAAAGATGCGAATTACTAAGAACTCAAGCAAGTACAACAATTTAAATATCTAGGAAATGTTTTAACAGAGGACGGAAAATGCGACACTGAAATCCGAAGGCAGATTGGAATAGTGACAGATGCATTTCAAATGTTAAGCAAAATTAAGAAACAGGCGACGCTCATTTGAATCGGAGGAATAAAAATGCTAGACTGTTAAGTAATATCAGCCCTCCTATATGGCAGTGAATTATGGACAATCTCTTCTGTAGAAGATAATTGAAGCAACAGAAACGTCGTTCTACAGAAGGATGCTGAGAATTACATGTGAGCCACGACAAAATTTGAGAGGAAATGAAAACAAAAATATCACATAGTTAGAATAAAAAAAGACAATTGAAATTTCTATGGTACATTATGAAAAAAGTGGGTATGGAAAATTTAACACTCACGGGATATGTTGAAAGCAAGAGGGACAAAGAATAGCAGTGAATAACCTACCAACAGGGGCTAATGTGTAAATTGTTAGCAGAACAGGAATTAGTGTAAATAAATATTGCTAAGAGTTACAGGGGAAAGGAAGTTATGGAGAACCATCCTCACCCAGTTCCTGAAGTGATACATCACGTAGAAGAATACTCTTGGCTATCTCACTTCTGAACATGTAGCGTTGATTTCTTCCATTTGAAACTTGACTAATGCATGGATTAATAATGCAACACAAAATGTACTTAGAACAAAATGTATTGAAACAAGAAAGTGTACACAATATTTACATATAGTCTTTTGTATATTCCTGGGAAGACCGTTCCTGGAGAATGTGTTGACTAAGTCGCAGTCGGGCAGAGTCTCTAGTTGAATCTCTTGATTCGCTTCCCTGTCTTCCCGGTACCAAACATATTTATATCGTCGGTACTCCACTATGCAAATTAGGTGGACCCTACCGAAACACCCCCCTCCTAAGCCTTGGAATCCCTTTTGGATTTCAACTGGCTTCCTATATGGGATGATGATTATGGCTATTTCTTTGTAGATCCCATTTGCATACTTCATATGTATATGCCAATCTGCTTAATTTTAATATCTTTTCCGTTTTGGATTCACGTCCAATGGGTCCGTGAACTTTCGTTTCCTACCGGATCTTCTCGGTTCAGGAGTATTCTGCGGAGGTTCTACTTGAAAAATATCATACATTACATCAATGGGATCTTCCTCCTCATCCGGTATACTTTCTTCATGCTCTAGAACGTAACATTTTTTAAGTTGGTTCTGGTGCCTTTTATGAGTATTCTTCGGCCCTTTAATTATGCAAATCAGGTCACCGATTCTCTTATCCACTATGCCTCGCTCCCAGAACTCAACGTTGTTTCTGTAGCACTTGAAAAACACATTCTCTCCGGCGGTGTATCTTTTTCTAGCTGTATACATAGTATTCTTTACTCTATTTCTTCCTGGCAAAAGCTTGTCAAACACTGACTTAATTTTCCTAGCGAACATTAGTGCAGCTGGTGCCATGTTTGATTGTGTTCTCTGGTTTGGTGTGATTCTGTATACTTGTAGGAATTGCTGAAGCGCCTTTTCCGTTGGAACTCCTGAGGCTTTCTTCAGAGCGCGCTTTAACGTATCGTCAAATCTTTCTACGAGTCCTTTGGATCTCGGATGATACGGCGGCGTCGTTATGTGGTTAATTTGATATAACTCACAAAATTCCTTAAATTCTTCAGAAGTGAATTGTGTACCATTGTCACTCACAATACACTCTGGCACACCGAACCGTGCAAATAGTTCATGCAAAAAAGTTGTTGTAGTATTGGACGTAGGCTTTTTTCAGCGTAGTACTTCCGGCCATTTTGTAAAACTATCTACCACTATTAAGTAGTAATAATCTTATACTGGACCAGCGAAATCAATGTGTAATCTTGTCCACGGATGATCCGTCTTTGGCCATGGTTTGTGTAATATACGTGGTGCCTTAGCTGCTAACGCACACCCTTTACATCGATGAACCATGTTTTCGATATCCACATCCATTCATTTCCAATATACAAAGCTTCGTATTAAGCTTTTTGTTCTATTAATCCCCGGGTGACCCATATGAAAGTCCCGTAGGATTCTTTTTTGCAACTTTTTTGGTACTACTACTCTCTCACCATATAATAATTTTCCGTCACATATTGAATAAATCTCCTGCACTTTTTGGTCATTTGCTACCATTTTGCTTTTTATTTCTAAAATGAAATCATCGCTTTCAGCTTCTTTTTTGATTTCCTTTGATGTAACCGGTAGCTCTCTTACAGTGTTGTTTACCATGCTTTTCACCTCATAATCTGCTCTGATATTTGCAATAATTGATTCTTCGAATCTTTCTTCTTGACTCGGTACGAGTCTTGATAAAGTATCCGCATGGATTATATTTTTGGATGATAGGTGCTTTATGTGAAAATCATAATTGAGAAGAATGGTTCCCCATCTTAACAGTCGATTTGCCGTATAAACGGGTAACCCTTTCTTTGAACCAAAAATAGTGATCAGAGGTTTATGATCCGTTTCTAACATAAAATGTCTGTCGTAGATGTATCTATGAAATTTTGTTATGGCAAAAATGATACTCAGCGCCTTTTTTTCTATCTGTGAATAACTTCGTTCTCCTGGGAGTAATGCTCTCGAAGTATGTGCAATTGGTTTTCTAGAACAATCTGGCATTATGTGTTGAATACACGCTCCTACCCCGTATGAACTAGCGTCACTTGCCACTACAATATCAAGTTTTGGATTGTAATGGGTTAAAAAGAGGTCGGACGTAAGCATTTTCTTTATTTCATCAAAGGCTTTCTGACATTCTACCGTCCATTCCCATGCCTTGTCTTTTTTTAGTAGTTCATTCAACGGAGCTCTTAGATTGTACATTCCTTTAATGAACGCTTGATAATAGTTTGCGAGCCCCAGAAAACTCTGTAACGTCGCTACATTAGTGGGCGTCGGCATATCTCTAATCGCAATGGACCTTTCCGGATCTGAAAATCTGCCATTTTTGTTGATTATGTGACCTAAATACTTAATTTCCTCCAAACCAAATTCGCACTTTGATTCTTTGACTTTAAATCCAAAGTTGTGAATCTTTTTAAATACTTGATTGAGGTGCTCTCGATGTTCGTCGACGTTTGCACTCCTTACTATGATGTCATCTAAGTAGGCAAACGCAAAGTCTAAATCATTCAACATGACGTCCATAGCTTGTTGGAAAATGGCTGGTGCCACTTTAATACCAAAAGGAAGCCTGTTGTACTTGAATAAACCTCTATGCGTGTTTATCTCTAGTAACTTCGAACATTCCTCTTCGACAGGAATTTGGAGATAGGCATCTGATAAGTAGATTTTTGAAAAAATCACTCCGCCATTTAGCTTGTTAAAAATCTCCTCCGGACTCGGTAACGGGTAATGGTAGTCCTTAATTACCCAGTTCAACCCTGTCGAAAAATCAACGCAGACTCTGATTTGGTTTGATTTCTTTTTTATGCACACAATCGGCGCAGCCCATGAATTAGATTCTACTTTCGAAATAATTCCCATTTTTTCCAACCTATCAAGTTCTTCGTTAATTTTCTCTACACTTGCGAAAGGCACGTTACGTTTCTTTTTAAAAATTGGCATAGTATTTTCCTTTAATTCAAATTTAGCTTCAAACTTGTTACATCTTCCAAGACCAGGTGTGAAGGTTTCCGGAAACTTTTTCTTTAATTCACCTTTAATGTCCTGTCTTGTTTGCGTATTACTTTTTACTTTTCTGCAGAATGAGTTTAACGGTTTATCCCACAATTCGAATGTTTCAATAAAATCTATACCCATCAAGTTTTCTCCATTTTTCAGAATGAAAACTTTTATTTTTTTTACGATCCCGTTCAATTTCATGGGAAGTACAACCTCGCCTTCGAAGTTAATTTCTTTTCCAGTTGTTTTTCTCGGTAGAATAAAATCTACAAATTTGCTATGTTCTGCTGTACCTAGCTTTCTTAGTAATAGACTGACTTTTCTTGAATTCGACCAGTTTTCACAGTCTGTGTAGAATATATCTTCATATCGTTTAAAGTACGCTTCAAACGTTTTTTCTTCGTCTGGCACATAGTTGAAAGTTTCCAGCGAATTAAATATGGTGTTATTAGAATATGAAGAATTTCCTTCATTTGCCTGATAGTTGTTTAATTTCTCCAGTGTTTACTTTTGAATTTCTAAAAGTCGTTCTTGATATTTTTGCTGTCTTTCATCTTGCTTTTCTTGATATTTTTGCAGTGCTATCTGTTGTTCTTGATATTTTTGCTGTCTTTCATCTTGCTTTTCTTGATATTTTTGCAGTGCTATCTGTTGTTCTTGATATTTTTGCTGTCTTTCATCTTGCTTTTCTTGATATTTTTGCAGTGCTATCTGTTGTTCTTGATATTTTTGCTGTCTTTCATCTTGCTTTTTTTGATATTTTTGCTGTGCTATCTGTTGTTCCCTTATTAATAAGGCAAACTGTTCATGCTGACGTTGTTGACTCAACTGCTGGGATTTGAATAATTCAGATATGACTTTGGATAATTCATCCATCTTTAGCTGATAGTGTTCATGCAACAAAGAATATATTTTTAATTTGTGTATCCACGGATATCGTATAAGCTGACCAAAAAAAATCGAAACAACGTACGACTTTTTAATTTTATGTCTTGCTTTTACATTCACGCCCGTGATAATCAACTTTGGTATTTTTTCGGACTTTTTTTTTTCGTTTTCGACTTCTGTTCGCGTATTTCAATGACAACTTCTGATTTTATTATCAGAGATAATTCGTCACTATATTGTTGAACAAACAAAAAAAATAATTTTTTAAAGTTCGTTACCTTTCAAAGTCGACACGGTGTATTTGTGCTCCTTTTCCTTCCATGCATGTTTTGTAGTCGTCTTTTAACGAGTTCTACATATCCAGAAGTTCAGAATCCTTTGTCGTTACGTTAAATGTTGAACTTTTAAATTATAATTTTTTTTTCAGCCTGGGTTCTTCAATGACTTGTCCCAATTGTTGAAAACTCTCAATTATTAATTCTTTTTTTTTTCCGTATGGTTCGTTCTACTTTGTCGCCATTGTTGAAACTTGACTAATGCATGGAATAATAATGCAACACAAAATGTACTTTGAACAAAATGTATTGAAACAAAAAAGTGTACACAATATTTACATATAGTCTTTTGTATATTCCTGGGAAGACCGTTCCTGGAGAATGTGTTGACTAAGTCGCAGTCGGGCAGAGTCTCTAGTTGAATCTCTTGATTAGCTTCCCTGTCTTCCCGGTATCAACCATATTTATATCGTCGGTACTCCACTATGCAAATTAGGTGGATCCGACCACAACAATCTGAAAATGTAGCGTAGATGTCTTCATTTTAAGCACTTAACCTGAATGCTTTCGGTCTGAAGATGTAGCTTGGTTATGTTCCATCTGATAATATAGCATAGATGTCTTCCTTCTGAACATGTATCATGGATAACTTCATTTTGAACATGTAGTTTGGATATGTTCTCTTTGATAATGTAGTGTACATGTATTCATTCTGAATACGTATCGTGAATATATTCCGTCTGGAGATGTAGATTTGATTTGTTCCCTCTGATAATGTAGCGTGGACGTCTTCCTTCTCAACATTTAACATGATTGTTTTCCTTCCCAACATGTGGCGTGGAGATGTCCCTTCTGAATATATCTCGTGGATGCCTTCCTTCTGAACATGTAGTGTGTATATTTTTCTTCCGACCCCGCAGCGTGTATGTCTTCCTTCTGAATAAACAAAGTGGCTATCTACCTTGTGAACATATAGCGTGGATGTTTTCTTTTTGAACAATCAAGGGATAAACTTAAGAATGTAAATTAGGAAATCAGCGAGTAACATACTCGACGAAACAAGTAAAGGAAATAAAACTTTCCTCGTAAAGGATAAATAACAATCAAAACAGGAAATTATGGAGTTCCACCATCACCATGTGGAGAGGGATATAATAAGTTTATAAATTATATTTTTATCGTTAAAATCGTGGACAACTTTACTTTCAGTATTTATTGGAAAAATAAATTTTCAACTTTGAATAAATTGCGATAAAATTTTACTGACGGGCGCGAATATATTTCAACAATGTAAATTCTACGCAAATTGCGGTTGGATAACTATGTATTAGTTACAACATGTTATTATAAAACTGCTACAATTTTGAGATAAACGAACGCAGTTGCACTATTTCCTTCTTCGTATCTTCATGAAGTTCATGGTCGAACCGAACAACAGTTATTTATTAACTAAATATTTTTACAGTTTCTCTAAAATAGAGTTTTTATAACATATATTATACATAACTATTATGAATCAGATTTGTACTGTGATACAAATATTAATACTTGTGGGCACCTCGACGTGGTGTAATGGTAAACAAACCTGTCTTGCTAAATTATTTTACGATTGAATAGTATGTTCGATCATCAATCTGTGCGCCATCCCTTGTGCCACATCTAAATTAAACTTAGAAAAGCACTTTCCAACTGAATTTACAAGACACAAACATGACAGAAAAATATAATGAATCACTCACAAACCATAAAACTTTTTCAAATGAATCTTCAACCACAAACAATTCATCATAATTATCATCATCATCCCCTTGACTTGTAATCATAGGGCAGATCCGAATGCAGAAGTCAACCTCTTTTCCACAACGGTCTATTAACGGCAGCCATCAGCAATTCTGGTACACTCATACCCGTCCATTTGTTTTAACATTGTCCAACCAGTTTTTACGTTGGCGTCCTCTGCTAAATCCACTTTCAACGTTTCCTTGCTTGATGGTCAGTCGTGCCTTGTAATGTGTCCAAACCACACCCCTTGACAGTGGCGAGAAGAGGGTACTGATGTCGTACAAAATTTTCAACACTTTTCCACATAATTGTTTTTTCCCAATAGAAAATGCCAAGGAGTTTTTTCCCAATAGAAAATGCCAAGGAGTTTTTTCCCAATAGAAAATGCCAAGGAGTTTTCTCATGCAATTGTTCTCAAACGCTTCCATCCTTCTCTCTGTATCTGCCAACAGTATCCACGTTTCACATCCATATTGGAGAATGGAGACGACCAGCGATGTGTACAAACAATTCTCATAGGAATAAATACGATATGGCAATCGTGAATAAATAGAGAAAAAGAAATCAAAACAAGGGTTCAACAGCAGCATCATAAAGAAATAAAAATGACGCGCACCGAATGCAGTCAAGCAGCAGGAGAGTCGGGAGTAGGCAGGATACGAAAACATTAGTTTTAAAGCTATACATTCTAGACTCAAGATTGTCCCACGGGACAATAACCAAGTGGAATAAAACGTTGACTCGTGAATCTTATGACATGTAAATCATGATTTCATGGTCCGTTCATGCAGAGATTGGAAACAGGGCGAGCAATATCTAATCAATACACTATTAAAAGGAATGACATGTAGAGCAAGTCAACAACATTCTCTTATCCATCGTAGATTAAATCAATGATTCTCAATATGGGATAATTTTTTAATATTGTAAGAAGTTAGCCAAAGGAAAATTGGCGGTTTTTGAAATTCTATTTTTTTTCAACTGAGCTAAAATTATGTAAACAAAAACCGATTTATTTTGGCTTGATAAGTTGATACATAAACACCAGGAGCAATGTAGTTATTAGTCAGGATTTATATTTTCTACTACATTTTGCTTTTGTAAATAAAATGTATTTCCTATTACATGTAATTTCTATATGTGCTTATGTGAGCCTAACATTTTTTAACACTAAAAATGTGCTATTTTCTGAGAAAAATTGGCCAAAGTTTGAGAAACACTGCATTAAATAAATTCGAAATACCCTGAAGGTTATCCAGATCAACAAGTACAACATCCGAAACGTTGTGATAACAACACTAAGAGTGATTACAATAGTTAGAATGTAAATGATAAAAGTAATGATATACAGTGCAGTTCGATAAAAGTGACTCACCAGATTTTTTTACTTAAAAATTTTTCGCGTATTGTTTTTGGGCTCAAACTAAATTTTAATCTTACTAATATAAAGACCCCTTCCAAACCACCTAGTAAAAAAGTTTACTCACCCTAAGGTATTCTATTGATAATTATAATTTTGGATATAAATGAGATTTAGGGAAAAACTCTGTGCAAAAAATGTGACTCACTTATTTCCTGCAACTAGTAATCAATAGAAACATAACCGAACAGCTTTAAATAAAGAACAGTAGAGGTATAATTTATTTATAATAGGTAATATAGTTCGAAATATTTTTAATCTATTGGTCCTCCTTTATTTTGAATAACCTTTTCAACCATTTTGGCATTGACTTGATCAGGTTCTGGCAAATCACATCTCCAAGCATTGAATTCCATTCGGATATGAAATTCATAATCAAATCCTTTTTGTTGCTCAACTGCTTTCTCGAGAGCCTGTACTTTATAATACTCCATAAGTTTTCTATAGGGTTGAGGTCAGGAGATTGGGGCGGCCATGTCATAACACTCACCAGCTTCTCATTAAAGTATTCCTTCATCAATTTTGATTTGTGACAGGGAGCATTATCCTGCATAAAAATTAGCTTGGTGGGGTCGATTTGCATCCTTTCAGCAGAAGGGAGCAGACAAGACTCTAAAATTCTGTTGTACTGCTCGCTCCTGAGGGTATTTTCAATAGGTTTTAAGAAACCAGTTCTATGAAAAGAAAAGCATCCACAGAACATTATACTTACGGATGCTTGACAGTACTTACTGCTAAATTCAAAGAGCTTTCAAAGCTTCTTCTGATTTTAGATCGCTTATCCTTTGAATTTAGCTCAACTTTCGTTTCATCGGAGAAGAGAACATTTAGTAAAAAAATCAGGTGAGTCACTTTTATCGAACACCACTGTATATCTTCACACCAGAAATTCAGAGAAAATCTTTATGTTTTCAAAAGATGCCAGCTGTCTCTTTCTGATTGTAAGTATGGTTGTAACTCAAGCAGATATGCATATTTACTAGCTTCATCTTAGTGCAACAGATATGGAGTATAAGCTAAGAATCGAACATGCTAAAATGGCAATATTTTTGTGATAATCTGATCAGACATTACCCCTCGGTAGGATGTCGCATTCCAAGTGTATAGCTATCGAATCAAAACCTGTGCATTAATTTTTCCAAATTTTCCTTAGTTCCACCAATTCTAAATTCACGACTTAGGCCCGCTATGCTACACACATTGTAAACTAAATAAAATAAATACGTTTATTTAGTAGTTTATTTTGGTCTGGAATGTAATAGCTATTTTTTCCTCCAAGCAAAGTTTGCAGGTTTTGGATTGATTGCTGTAGGCTGATGATCTTTTCCTTATTTTCCATGATATTTTTGGTGTGATTTGCGTTTTGTTTTTAATTTACCAGAATTTACTTAGAAAGCATCTGAACTCATCTCAAAATGCAGACATGAAAACAATTCTTTACTACGTTACTTAAAAATAAAAAAATGAAAAGAATAAATAAACATAAACAAAATAAATATAAAAAAAACAAGTAAAATAAATTAACCCAAGCAAATAATAAACAAATTAACAAACCACTCCCGTTAGAACAGAAAAAGAAAAAAAAGTAAAAATTAATAAGAAAAACAAGTACAAATAATCAATCCCAATAAATAAATAAAGTAAATAATAAACAAATTAGCAAACCACTCCCGCCAAAATAGACTACAACAATCAATTCAAAAATTGGATGAAAAGTAGCTATAACCGCTATATAAACGATCATAATTTTTATTACGTTAGCCGAAAACTGAAAATAATAAATAAAAATATACAAAATAAATAAGAAAAACAATTAAAATAAATTAATCCATATAAATAAATGAACAAATTAACAAACCGCTCCTGTTAAAATAACCGTTAGAATAAATAAAAAAATAAAAAAATAAGCATAAACAAGTAAAAA
The DNA here is from genome assembly GCA_964036315.1 of Acanthosepion esculentum. Classification (NCBI taxonomy): domain Eukaryota; kingdom Metazoa; phylum Mollusca; class Cephalopoda; order Sepiida; family Sepiidae; genus Acanthosepion; species Acanthosepion esculentum. The sequence goes on from OZ038478.1 coordinate 101,099,903, forward strand.
TGATCAATCCAAATAAATAAATAAAATAATAAACAAATTAAAAAAAACTGCCCTCGCCAAAACTATTAAATAAACGATCTGAACTAATCTCAAATTATTTTACTAATTTACTAAAACATCGGAACCGAAAAGAATAAATGAATATATAAAATAAAAATAAAATAAAAATATCGAAAAACAAGTAAAATATATTAACCCAAATAAAAAAACACACAAATAAACCACTCCCGCCAAAAAACCGACAATGCACGACTGACACGTATATATAAATAGTGGTGAAAAAACCAACACAGGTGGCCTGACGATTGTGCCTAACATGTAACAGTCTGTCGCTTCTGAGTGTTGACTTCAATGTTCAGTTTTATATAGTATATATATATATATATATTTAGATAGATAGATAGATAGATAGATAGAGAGAGAGAGAGAGAGAGAGAGAGAGAGAGACACACACACACACACACACACACACACACACACATTGGTGTCTGTGTGGTAAGCAAGCTTCCGTGGTCTACATCCTGGAATTCTTTGCAAAGCTGAAAGTTTTTCCTTGCTTTGAGTGTTGTATATTATTTGGTATTATCAACCAATATTTTTCTTATGTTGACAGTTCTATTTTTGCTATCCGTGATCTGGGGTCGATATGTGCACGAATTGCATTTTGTTTCGATTGTCATAAATCAACCTACTAGAGAGTGTTAAGCATATTTTGTCAGTAGTAAGTATTAATGCTGTTTTTCATTATAAATATTGGAGATGCAATATCCCAGAGTGCATCAGAATTCGAGAAACTTATGTATAAGTTGCGATGTTTACATTGTCTAAATTATGCAAAAATGAAAATAACACTAATATCTCATTTTAAAATATATTGCTAAAATTTCCCCAAAATATCTTGAAATATTAAGAGTACATTTATGGAATAAAATCTCCATCAAGATGACTTCGGAATCTCTTGCATCTCTTCTGGAAGGTCACTTTGTTTCAGTTGGTGAATGCTGCCATAATACTTGCTTTTAGTTCATCTTTAGTGTTATAAAGAGTTTTGTTGGGGTAAGGAAAGATGTGGTCGCAAAAACTGTCTGACAACTATGACCGGGTTCTTCTGCGTGAGTGGCATGGTGCAGAGTCCTGTTATCAGACATAATGTCTTCCAGAAGCCACCGACTTGAATCAGAGCAGCACTACCACCTCAAGGCACTTGATGAAGGCCACCGTACTGATTCTGAGACTCTGTAGAGATGAAAGGAAGCATAATGTCGCCATCACTAGTGATCACTCTAAACACTTTCGTAATCAACATTAGTCTCATCCAAATCTTTCCGAATCCTTTGCACTGTCTTCAGATTAACACCCATGCACTCTGAAATGTTCGTATTGAATCTCCCGGCGCGATTGCCAAGCAGTACAAAATGCCGTTTCTAAATTTCTGGCGGAGTGAATTGCGTCATAGTGCTCTTTTTTCTTAAAGACAGTATCTAATACACTGTGCAGACGAAAAAATAAAAAACAAAAATGTCCGCGAAGGGAAGGGGTACCACAAATTCAACCCGGATATTATCTTTATGACCCTAAGTTGGGGTTCTATGAAGAATAAGGCGTTTAATTGTAACTAAAGGAGGGAGAAAATGGAGGTTTATATATAAAAAAAAAAATTATATATAAAAAAAATAGGTTCCCACTTAAAAGTACCAAATTCTACATACAAATGTGATATATTAACAAGATTTACAATCATATTTAGATAATTTATATAAAGTAAGAATATATTAAAAAAAAAAATTAAAGAATAAAAAATGATATATATATATATATATATATATATATATATATATATATATATATCAATTATGTAGTGCGTATTCAATTTATATAACGTAAATCATTCATACGAAAAACAAATAATGAAGCTAATTATATGGCAAGAATCACTCTCGCAAACAATATTTAATAATAAAATACAATCAATTTCGAATCCGTTAATGAATGGTATGATCCTTGTTTATAAATTCCGGTTTTATCAGGTCTTATTTTTTCTACTAGCCGGGATTTCAATCGTTTCGAACGACCATCATCAGGTAGACATTTCAGTGTGTTTTTGTTAAATTCCAGGTAATAATGAGACTTCGAAAGATAGTGCATACCGAAAGAAGTGTTTTTTTAGCAATGTTATTGTTAAATGTAAGAATAATTTTGGAGCGTGCAGTCGCGACGCTGAGGTTGAAATTTTTTTTTTTTTTTTTTTTTTAAATTTGAAAATTGTGCGTTCTTGTACTGAAGAAAGGTGGCATGAACTAAATTGTTCAATAATTAGAGTAATGTCACAGTTATTATCAGGAATTCGCACTTACGATAAAAAAAAAATCACGCGAAATGATGGTTCCGTATAGGATACAGGTTCGATTCCTGTCGGAGAACGAAAATTTTCTATGAAAATTTCTCGGACATTCAGGCCGGTAAATGTTATTTAATACTGTTTATTATAAAAAAACAGAGCATTTGCTTAAATACTTGTATCTATAAAAAGAACGTTAAACATATTATAAATGTATATATATATATATATATATATATATAGGGTCGTCATTTTATATTTTTATTTAGCGCATGCGCCGTGTTTGTTTTGATTTTGTCGACTACACATTATAATTAGGCACCGTCTGTGAGAAAAAGTGCACCATGACGCAGTTCACGCCGCCAGAAATTTGGAAACGTCAAGCAAAACTGCTTGGCATACGCACCGGAAGCGCTAATACGAATATTTCAGTGTGTTTGGGAGTCAATCTGAGGACAATGCAGAGGATTTGAAAAGAGTTGGACGAGACCAATTGTGATTACGAAGGTGTTCGAAGTTATCATTAGTCATGGCGAGGTTATGCTTCCATTTATCTTATCACTGGACCTGAGACTCGATACGCAGACCTATATCAAGTACCTTGATGTTGCAGGGTTGCTCTGGGTCAAGAGGGTGGCTTCTGGAAGATATTATGTCTGGCACCCTGCACCATGACACACAAGCAGGATAACCCAGTCATGTCTGTCAGACAATTTTTGCGACATCACCCTTTGCATCTGTCCATCTAACTTCCCCGATTGCAGTCCCCTTGATATGTGTGTAGCGCAGTTGAGTGAGAGACGAACAAAACTCCAATATCAAATATGAACTGAAGGCAAGGATTATGGCATCATTCACTGACCCTTCAGAAGACATGCAGAAGATTAAGAAGTCGTGTGGAGCCCGTGTTTGAAGCCAATGGCGGTTTTATTGAATAAATTCAGTCTTTAGTATTTCAAGATATTTTCGTGTAATTTTGGTAAATATATCTGTTACAATAAGTTATCAGTTTCATTTTTGCGCAATTCAGACTGCAATTTATCGATCGCGCCCAGTATAACGCATTTTATACCAACTCGCTTTTCAGCTTCCTCTCGCTTTCTCCACCACACACCCACACACACACACACGCGCGCGTGCGCTCGCATATCTATCTATCTATCTATCTATCTATCTATCTATCTATCTATCTATCTACACACACACACACACGCACAAACACAACACACACACACACACACACACACACACACACAACAGGGTGTCCCCACAAAAATTGACATCATTTAAATTATGAATATCTGAGTAACAAACGAAATTAAATATGCTTCATTTTGAACAATAAAATATTTATTTATCAAAATTCAACCAAGATATTCAGAGAGATGTAGATTTTATAACCGATTTCACAAAACTTCACAAATGTCCTCTATGCGCGCCACGTCATGTTAGTAGTTCAGTACCTGCCAAACACACATTGTAGCATGTCTTGCGTAAAATTCTCCAGTACCAAAGTGTCGTACGAGGCATCTGGTTTTTCATAGATGCTCTTCTTACACACTTCATGGGTTTTCCCGAAACTGATTGACGATATATTCCGATACCGGTAGTCGTCTAGATCCTTTTACCCTGCACACTTCTTTGAATTGTTTGTGTCATATCCAAATCTATTTTCTGGTTAGTGCATTTTTCTTGAATTTTCTCAAAGAAATAAAAAAATAAGAGAAGCTTCTGCCTGCACACTTTTGTTTGACTGTGACAAAAATGCCCTTTAATTTCTAGTGTGTGTGTGTTTATGTTTGTATATGTGCGTGTGTGGCCACATTCCTGCGCGCTTTGCTGAATAACCTTCTTACTTTTGGCCGTCTCCGTTCGTCCATCCTGTGCTCCCACATTGTTTTTCAGTATCCGCAGCAATATCGGTGAAGAACTATCCAAGATCACGCTTGGCTCCACTCTGTCCTGGCTATGTTTGTGAAAGACTAATGTCACCGGTGTGGCCAGTAACCTTAATTAACTTCAACAGTTATTAACAAGTGTAAAAAAATAAGAACTTATATTTATGGTACTATGATTAATTACGATCATGATTACATAAAAAAAAGAGATTTGATGAAGTTTCTCGTATAAGGAATTCTTAAGAGGTTGACTGGCGGTTGAAGTTATTGTTAAGCAAGAAGAGTGTTGGTGTACTAGCGATGAAACCAGTTCAGTTTTACTTTTACACTTTCGGCGCCTGCTTTTATGGGGATGCAAACCCAAATCGCACTGCTCTGATTGGCTGGCCAATAATAACGTTAACGTCATAATAGTCTTATGTAAAGTGGAGGAAGGAAAGCCCCCATGAGCCCAATATGATTTGTGGTTCAATCAAAATAATAGCCTTCTATCGTACGCATCGGAAGGGGAGACGAGATCCAACCCATTGGTGTGCCAATCAAAATCGTGGTCTTGTATCGCACCTTTCCATCATCAGTGGAAATGTTTCCGTGTTTCGGAATCTTTCACTCATTTGACTTAATTATCACAGTTGTCATCGTCACCGCCATCTGACAGTGTTTCATATCCATGATCAAAACAAACAAGGTTTACTTTGTGTCACTCAGTTCAACATTTCTTTTATTAAATGAAAACAATATTCTCGTACAATTTTAACAGATCTAAGTTTCTACCCTAATGACCAGTATAACCTAAGTTCACAAATTCGCATTTTACGTTTTATGGCAAAAGTGATATAAATCTGAAAATTCATTAGAATCATACAGACAAATATTTTTTTATAAACATTAGATCGCAAGTCAACATTTGACACAATAAATCGCGCCATATGTGTGTTTTTGTGTGTGCCTGTAAAAATTCAGACAGGAATAAAATATCTTAGTAAAGATAATATAAGTAAAAGACAAAAGAAAATCTTTTTTTACCAACGCGTTTCGTCCTCTGAGGAACTTTTTTGTAATTTTACTTCTGCGTATAAATAAAAATAAAAAAACTACACATTTAATTTGATAAATTTCCTTAGGGGACGTAACGCATAGTTAAAAAAAAAAAAATATATATATTTATTCTGAAAGCGATTTTATCACGCATTAATGCAATATGGTAATAGAAAGGTAGACCTCATTACCCACACACACATACAGAGTTATCTCATTTGGCCTATCGTGGTGAAAGTAATAATGAACATTATTGTCAATAGTATTGTGATGGTCAAGTACTCACGAACAGCTTTGGTTTTCGTTCTGGTAAGGGATGTAATGATGTCATACATGACATCAGACTACACCAAAAAATTGGTTATCTCACCAATAGGAAATTGCAAATATGCTTTGTCGATATCGCAGTAGCATATGACCACATCAACTGACCAAATCAACTGACCACATCAAGAGAGACTTCCTCTTATCCATTAGAAACCGCTTTCAAAGCTCCATTGAATGCCGCAATTTCATAGAGAAACTGTATTACTCTACAAAATCTTACATGCCTGGCGAGGACGGCACTAGGAAATTATTTCAGATCTCATCAGGTTTTATCAGGACAAGGAGGAACCCCGGCCTATTTAATCTTTTCCTGGACTATGGCCTGTGCATTTACAAAGACAGATGTGAAAATATGGACATTGGCCATTTATGCAAACCATGCCATACCTCAAACGAATGTATCAAGAGGAGACAACGATCCTACGTTCTCGCGAGGCCAATAATTCATAGATGAGAGAAGAATTATTTTGAACAGAAAATCAACATCTCCCAAATGTTGCAAGAAATAGGACAAGACGAACCTTGACAAAAACAAAACAATGACCTGGGATTGGAATGAAAGCAGTCATGGCACCTAACCTGCATCCATCATAAAAAATTCAGGATGTTGAATTAGTAAATACTAAAATCTTAAAATACCCGTATCTGGTGTAACAATTTTAGTATCGGAGATAAGGAAATTGAACATAGAATATGCTGCTAGTTTCGCCACTTTATACAAAATCAAAATATCAACTTGAAAATCCAAGTTCTAAATAGCCTCCTCACATCTAGACTTTCATGCAGATCGCATGCATGACGACAAACCCGTTCAGAAATATATAAATTGTTAACTGTATACAACTGCTTTCTAAGATCAATGGTTAAAAATGGCTTTGGATGTTTGAAATCTGAGTGTCTAAGCAAAGACGATTGTTCTTTGAACATTGTGAACCATTGTGAATCACAAAAAAGCTGTACCTAATAACAGAAACCACATCACCTGAGGACTACCAACAGCAGCAAATGCTAAAATGGATAGTACACATAATTCGAAGAGAAAATAATTAAATAATCAATAAAAAAGGTTAGGAGGAGCCTTCATCAGTACTGGTACGAGCGATAACACCTAGTGGAATTGAGAAACCTATCTTCCTGAAAATCCGGTTTAAGATAAATATTTTATGAATTTCAAATTAAGAATTACTGGCTGCTCAGGTAATGTATACCAAATGTTTCCTTGTGGGGAACCAGCTAATATTACTATATATATATATATATATATATATATATATATATATATATATATATATATATATATATATATGATAGTCTTTCCTGTTTCTGTGACTATAACACGGATGGTTCTCCATTCCTCATCAACAGATTGGTCGTTGACTGGATTAGAAGATTCCGACTCATTTAGGCTTCAAAAGTTCTTGCTGTGTCGGTGTTCTGGAGTTTGAGATGGGGTTTGTATGCATTTTTTGTTTTTCTAGGGATTTTCATGCGTTTGGTAAAAAGGCGACGATTTGTCCAGCAATCAACGTCTGTAACGCCAAATTTGGTAACGAAAATGTCTATTTTGTCTTGTTGCGATGTGATGGCATAGTCTATCAGAAGAAAGTAGAAACTCGGAACTGTGTATTTGTGATGAATAAATTGTAATCCATGCATAGAACTAAAACATGTATATGTGTATATTGATATGCTTCTATACACACACACACGCACACGCACACACACACACACACACACACACACACACACACACACACACATATATATATATATATATATATATATATATGTATGTATGTATGTATATATACAAACACACAGAGAAAAAAGATATATACATCAAGAATAATTTCAGGAAAAATATGTATGACAAAATAAAAAAATTCTGACACGTTTCATCCTATTGAATTTAAAGTGATGTTTACGTTGATGTGACTACACACGCACAGTTACACACACAGACGCAAACACACACATATATTATTTATTACTATGAATGCTATGTTAGAGGGTTCACGTGTATGAATTGCTGCCTATGTAGAATAATACATTTCAGATGCATCAATGATGGTCTTCAGTGATGCACTGTCTTCATCGCCGATTTTGTGTTTTGCATCATATCGACTCAAACAGCAACCCCGACCTGATTCCAAAAGGGTCAGGCTGCCTCCTTGATAGCGTCGTGTTACGCACCTCGACATTGCAAAAAAATATCAGATACGGCTAGGAGTCCGACCGTTCTTATAGATAAACGTCAATCAAAATCAGCCAATAAAATAAAGGCTTTTCACCCTTCTCTCCTATATAGTCTTTTCTTTTGCTCCATCCGGTTTTGATTCGCGCCATTTCCCCGGAATGCATAACGAGGTAAGATGGACTAGTTCTTACATAATTTTCAATGTTTTTACGCTTTAAATACTAATTCGATAACTGAACCTTACCGCTTAGATTACTTTTCCTAAAAAAATACATTCATTATTCTTACTATTATATAAAAATCTTTAAGTCTAACCTTATACTTTTAATCAAACGAAATTAGAAACATTTATGCAGGTTCACGCCTCTACATATAAATGTAGTAAATGTACAATCACACACACACACACACACACACTCACGGACACGCACACATAAAACCTATCTCCCATTTACATTAATTTTACGAAACCGTTCATTACAAAATTATCTCGTACTGTTTATTTGAAATTCCTTACCAGTTTTGTAATCTATCGATTAAAATAATGCGATGGCCTAATATAAGTAAGGAAAAAAATAACTAAAAATACTTAAATGACTAAAAAAATCCTAAATAACTAAAGGAAACCTAAACTACTCAATTAAGTAACATATTCACATTTACTATCTGTTAAATATTATTCAAAATGAATCTAGAGAATTAATACTAGAATTACCACTCAACAATTACCAAACTGTGATTACTACGATCTAACTTTACATTCTTAAGTATTGGGGTTGGAAATGGAAATAAAAAAAAAAAAAACCGCAAATACGCATGGATAAATGGCAATCGGTAACCGAAAAAAACATCCTTTGACCCCCACTCCGACATGCGCCAACACTTCTCAACCCCCATCCATCCCAGTTTAACTACGTTTAATTAATATTTTCTCAATATTCCCTTATAGATTGAAACCCTCTCCTCCGTTTCCTTAAGTATATTTGGGAGTTGTTATTGTTTTGTTTTGTTTTTCTTTCCTTTCCCTTTCCTCCCACTCTTTTTTATTAGTTCTTCCATGGCTCTGATCTTTTAAGTTAAATCCACTTGGAAGCAGTTAAACTGCATTGGAAAATTCCTTCAGCGCTCTCACCCTCGCTGTACCCACTATGCCTATGTTTGCTAGGTCTCTACACAGCGACTGTCCTGCAAAGCCCCGGCAACCAACTTCTACCGGATCATAATATATTCTCCATGACTTACGACCACATTGTTCAACAAATTCATGGTATTTGGACCTCTTTCTCTCATTATCCAGTGTAATAAACTCCTCCCACGATACCAACAGTTCCCAAATTATACACTGCTCCGTGTTGTCGGAGTGCAATATCAGATCTGGTCTGAGTGATGTTACGGCTATGTGACTGGGGAACTTCAGCTGGGTCTTTAAGTTCACTATCAACTGCCAATCATCTGCTGAAGATAACAGACTTGTTCTCTCTCTCCTCTGTTTCTGTATTTTTACTCCAGCTTTGATGAAGTTAATTTGATTCAGTCTCTTTCCTGGTTGATGCTTATTAGCCCTTATAGTTTTAGTCACCTCGTTTTCAATCTCTTTAAGGGCTTGGTCGTGGCGCCACCGGTACCGACCATCACCCAAAGCTTTTGGGCAACTACTCAGGATGTGTTGTAATGATCCTTTCTTTGCACATATTTGGCAACTGGGGGTATCGCTCTTCTCGCATATATGCAGGTTAGTTGGGCTCGGTAGAACAGACTGATTTGATCAGAAATCTAATCTGGTTAAAATCTGATAGCCAGCAGTCTGGCCAGGTAATGGTTAGCAAGCTTGTCTCCCTAGATCAATTACGATAGAGTTAGATCATTTCACACTCGGTACTCCATACCATACATTGAACTTTGTGCCACATTTATGCTATGTTTTATAAAGTACTCTCTCTCCCCCATATATATATATATATATATATATATATATATATATATATATATATATATATATATATATATATATACATGTGCGCAAATGTACATCTAAAAACACATATTATTGATTTTTTATCATTTAACTTTGAGAGAACTCCACTCTAACATTTATCAGATAATTCTATTGTAATAAATCGGGTCTGACACATCCATTTTCTTTGAGCAGATTGATCGATGTCGTCTTCCTATTCTATTTTTTTCCTTCTGTTATCATTCGAGTATCGATTCTCTTCCTAGGCTCTGGTTTTTGTCTAAATAATCATATTGCTTGTGTATAGACAAAAGCTTTTTACACTTTCTTAAAATTAATTTCGAATTAGATAATTATTCTTAGAGAAGAAAATTTGTATTTGCGGCCTGAAGAAAATATTTGTGCGTTTCTTCTGTTCTCTGAGACGCCTTTAAAAGAGTCTCAGAGAACAGAAGAAAAGCACAAATATTTTCTTGGAACTAAAAAAAAACATATATATCATAACTTTGTGTTATAAAATAAAAGTAAAATTATAAGGGATACAATTTACTTGAAGCTCAAAAAGAAAAAATAACGACCGAATAAATATATCCTTGTGCTTAAAAACATCATTTAAAATTAAAACATAAAACATTCTAATGTACACACAAGTCTAATTGAATTCATTTAAATTCCACACATGATTCATAACTATTTTAGATAACACAAAGCATCTTCTTTTATTGCCCTGTCCCCTCAAGATGTGGGCGATAATTGGTTCCCTACAACTTCCTATCCATAGCAGTGTTTGCTTTTGGCTATCTATCCTATTCTCTGTACTGACAAACATTTACCCAAGCTCGTTTGTACGTTTTTTCTCAATGCTTCTTACCTTCAACATACAGTGCTGTTCGATAAAAGTGACTCACCTGATTTTTTTTACTAAAAATATTTTGTCTATTGTTTTTGGTGTTAAACATTTTTTAATCTTACTAATATAAAGACCCCTTCCCGACCACCTAGGTAAAAAGTTTATTCACCCTAAGGTATTCTATTGATAATTATAAATTTGGATATAAATGAGATTCAGGAAAAAACTCTATGCAAGAAAAGTAACTCAGATATCGCATTCTAATGAGTAAACTGGTAAATTTAAAGAGCTTTTGACAAAATATTGAAAACTATTTTACAATACACTCAGAACAATATTCTAGAGAATTCTAGAACAGCTTAAATTAAATCTAGAGTATTCCAGAATATTCCAGGAAGCCTCATACAGTATAAAAACAGCTTGAAATAGTCATTCAAGTCACTAAGGGTACAAACACGCATCAGGACCACTTAAGGCATCTATCATTGCCCTCTCAAAAGCAGACAAGTCTACGAGAGAAATTGCAGAAATTGCTATAACCTCGCAATCAACTGTCTCTCGAGGGCTTAGGGCACATAATGATGCCACTCCTGCTCCAAGGAAGGAAACAAGGGGACGAAAGAAAAAGTTTCATGATAAAACTGACAGGGTAATCAAGAGAGAAGTTGCGATGAATAGGACTATAACTAGCCAAGAAATTGCAGCCAGTCTAAGCGAAGAGCAAGGTGTTAGTCTTGTCTCTTCAACAGTCCGTCGGTGGCTGTTAGAACAAGGCTACAAATCTTGTACACGAAGGTTTAAGCCGCTAATCAGCGAAGTCAACAAAGCCAAGAGACTTGAATGGGCTCACTATTACAAAAATGTCACCGTAGAATGCTGGAAGAATGTTCTCTTCTCCGATGAAACGAAAGTTGAACTAAATTCAAAGGATAAGGTGAGTCACTTTTATCGGACATCACTATATCTTGTAAGTGTTACATTTTCCAAATCCTCTTTCCTCATTATGCACCTAGAAATTTAAATTGCCTCTTTCAGATTCGAAGTATAAGTGTCTTTTTTGTTACCATTTTCTCTCAAACTTTTTGCTCACATATTCAGTTCATGGTAATTTCAGTATCTTAATGTAGAAAGCCTTCACGCTCGGCTTATCTACTGTTGAATAATCAAATCGTAATTAAATCACCATTATCTTTCAATAGTTTCTTTCTTTACTTTTTAAGATGTTTTCTTTATGTCAATGAGATTCCATATTTGCTCTCCTAATAACGATAAATCAGCCACCTAGAAAGGCCTTACTTTAACTATGACGGATTGGAATTATATTAATTTTTCCTGTTTTTCTTTATTTGATGTTTAAGAAAACAAAAGAATACATTTTTTAAAAATTCCGTCCTTATACAAATTTCTTACGAGACTGCAACCGGATTAGATTTTTATTAGACTGCATTGTAAATCTATATTGTATATTTTATTTCGATTTTATCTGTAGATGAATTTGTACTGGTAAAGCATTTTTGATTGATAAAAACAAAGTTTTAAGCTGAACAGTTTCAATCAAAAATTATAGAATTCCCAAAAGTACACGTCAAAACAAAGTTGTTTTTTACGGCTTATCAAAATATTTTTAGATTGTAAGAATTTGGCGGTGGGTGGGGGAGATAATAATGACTTACTGTATCTGTCTATATTTCTGAGATGAGGTATTATGTACATTATTTACATTATTCGGACTATTGTCCTCATCTTTGTTGGCATATTTATCACAACATTATAGCCTTTTTACGCTCCGGCCTTGGAATGTCGAACTGAACCCTTTATTTCGCACGCTGGGGTAGACTGTTCTAGTCCCACGTGTCATATCTAATGGATGTCAGTTATCAATTATCTCCTGTTAATTCACTTCTCCAAGTTCTCCAATGCCTTAACCATGTATTGAACGCACAACTCTTTGGGTCCTGTCATTGGATCTAACCACCGCTTTTATCCACTGTGTCATGTGTCCATAAGGATATCTGTGCATGAATTTCTGGGACTCATAAACTTAATGTCTTCAGCAGACATTTTACCAGTGCTCATATTGCAATTGTTGCTGTTATCATTACTTGTGTTTTTTCGTGCTAACACCCTTGGGAAAGGTGTGAATCCTCTTCTTCTCCCTCCAGCTATGGGTAAATAGCAGGACAGACTTAGCACGTAAGTGAATGTAATGGATTCGACTGGAATTCGAACTCGGCTCTCCGATTCCTCAATCCAATTATCCATTACTCCACCGTGACTCCTCACACACACACACACACATATATATATATATATATATATATATATATATTAACCAGTTGTTAAATCAACGGAACGAATTGATCTTCGAATGTACACAAGAACAAATTTAAAATCCCCTAAAACGTTTATTTTTTTACGAGTTGGGTGAACACTTGAAGTGTTGGTTTGTTTATATGGGTAATGGCACATGTGGGTCTACATTCATGTATATGTATGTAGGCATGTATATATCTATGTATATGTCTTGATATTGGGTATCGCACGACCTTATGTTTTTTGAGTGTTTCTTCATATCTAGTTGGATCTGTAGCTGTTTTGCCGATGCATACCACACCTATATTTCTAACTTAATATCTTTTATATCTTACTTGGTTGTTTTATTTTTATTTTTTCTAAATTTATTTGTTTTATTAATCTGTATTTAAAATCCCATTATTTATGTTTGATATTATTATCATTATTGAAATTTCTATTTATTATTTGTATTAAGGATCCTTTATTAGACTAACTAACTTCGAATTGGCTTGTCCTGCCTAAAACAACGGGCCACATCGGCCAATTTGCTGTATAACCCAATATACAAAGTTCAAAACTTTAAGGGTGTTATATGCTGTAACTACGAAGAATAATTGGTACGTCCCAAACCTCATAAATACGTTGGACATTATTGTAAGTGGGGCCAAAATATCCTGCCTAAAACCGGATTGCAATTTGCTTTTGTGGACTGCGTTTTTTGACAAGCTTGAGTCTGTCTGAACAGTTAAGGTTTTTCATTTTCTGAAACTTCAATTTTTCAGTTTTCTTTTGTCCTTATTTTGTGCATATTTATTTGTACGCCTTTTTCGTTTCTTTCTTGTTTATTTCCTTGTTTGTATTTTACCCTCCCCCTGTTTTTATTTACCCTTTTCGTATTTCTTTGTTTTTAGTTCTTATGTGTTTATTGGTTTTATTTTTCCATGTTTTTGTTTTTATTTGGTTGTTCACAATTTTTGTTTGGTATTTTTATGCTGCATTAAAAAAAAATAATATATAGAAACTGGCAAAGTTCAATTTGTTCAGTCATGGTGGCTATCGGCCACCATGAGCGAAAATTCACATACGCCGCCGGTGCAAACCGAAAATTTGGCACCAGCAAAAAAACAGACCTGGGCGGAGAGCGGGCCTAAGTAAAAAGATGCAGCTTTTTATGAGGAACAACGCCAAACATATGCAGAAGAATGAGTTCCTTACTATCCTCCAGGCTTTGAAAGCTGTCAACACCAAAGTTATTTCTCTGCAGACCATAGATGTAAAGAGTCGTAGACTCATTGGCGTCAGCAGAGAAAGCATGGAAGAGGCAATAAAAAGGCTCAAAATCATACCAAAAGTGTTGGCTAGGAGAGGCAACGCAATGTGGGACCTTCTTCGAGGAAATCGAGGAAATCAGCAGGCAAACAGCAACACAAAAAAGAACAAAAGAAACCAAAAAAGCAGCAGCAACCGGAAGAAGAGATGGAGGTAGAGGAAATGCCTTCCCCTCGCTCTTCTTCTTTGAAAAGAACTAGAGAAGAGGAGGAAGACGCTGAAAAACCGGTAGAGAAACGTGCTGGCCGAAGCAGGGCGGAAAGAAGTATACCAAAAAGCAGGTCTTTGTCAGTACCGGTATCGCCAGGACACGCTAGAGAAGAACAGCCAAAAGTTAGGAGCCTCCCCACTTCATCTACACGAGCTTCACCCCCTCTCCCTCTCTCTTCACCTCCACTGCCAGTTCAATACCCACTCTCCCTCACTCTTCCACTTCTTACTCACCCCACTGTTCCAGGAAAAAAAAAAAAGAAAAAAAAGAATTTTCCCTGACGCAGAAAACATCTGAAGAGTAGACATGGAGCAAGTTAAGAAATGCCTTTCAAGCCAGAAAAATCTTTGCTAGGTCTTTTGATGAAAATTTCGACTGTAGATAATAAATCCACTGCCCCAGAAACCTTCCAGAAGCTTCTAGGGCAGTCACATATGTAAGGGACACAGGTGGCTACCTAAATGTTTGAGGGCATCTGGTGGAAGCACAAGACGCATTCAAAAACATTACAATGCTGACAATAGAGGATAAATACTTAACGAAATTAAGACAGTATTGTTCTGGAAGGGTCCCTGTCTTACTCCATCCCTCCCTATATAGGTATGTTAAATTAACCTACCTCACGGACGTCGGCGGAATTATCCTGGAAGGACGGCTGACGTCAGAGCTAGGTGGAGGGTGCCTAGGACAATCCGTCGGGATCGTTACTGACGCAGATTTCCAGCATGTATGTGAGTAGGATTTTTCTTCTACTTTTTTATTTTTCAGGCCTAATCGGTGTCTATCAAGTTAGCCAGTCTGAATGCGAAGTGTTGAGGGATTGGGATAAGCGGCCCGCCTGCTCTGGGATCTCTTGTCCTTGTGGATGTCACCGTGATCGAAGAGACCCACTTTGTTTGCAGCGTCGATGCGTGTGTGCTGTCTAGCGACTTTGTCGTTTATTCAGCATATGGGGACCGGTATGCCAGAAGAGTTTCTTTGCTGGTTTAGGCGTACTGTTGATGAGAAGGTGGACCTTGTACATACCGATGCTGAGGGAGGGTTGATTGTGGTCGATATTGCCGTGAAAAGTTGTTCGTTCCGAGTCGTTGCGGTTTATGCGACCAATGGTCAGGAGGAGCGCGTCTCGTTTTTATGAGGTTGGGGTCGTTCCTGGTGGATTCAACACGCCTAGTCTTAATGGGGGACTGGAATGCCCCCAAGTTAGATAGGGGGCGGGGAGCTAACGGAAGAAGGGGGCGATCGTAGCTTGGTTGATCTGATCGAAGAGTTTGGTCTCGTCGAGAGATACCGGGTCGATCACCCCGGGGGGAAGGTGTGGTTGTGGGCTCTTAATTGGACTTTTACCCGGGCGGTTAGCTACATGGATAGAATGACAGTTAGAGGAGCAGACGTAGACTAGTTAGATTGTCCCACGTTCCAGTGGATAGGCTATTCGGATCACAAACGCGTTTGTGCTCGGATGGCTCCTTCGCCGGCTGAGGGACAGGGCGTGAAGTCCGATCCTACGTGAAATTGCCGTTCCTAGCGGGGTTCAAGCCAGGGTTTCCGTGCGCCGATGACGTATCTGCTTTCGTGTCGTCTCGTAGCGTCATTGAGGTGGTACTGAAGGCGCTTGATCGGTACGAAAATGTGACAGGGCCAAGATTAATCGTGACAAGTCCAGCTTGCTGATAGGTGCCTGGAAGGGGATCGATATTCTGGGGCCCTTCAGTTGGACGGACAGTCCTCTCCGCATTCTTGGAGCGTGGTTTGAACCCGACCTCCAGCTGGAGAAAAAATTGGTCTGAGGTACAAGCAAAGGTCGACGTGGCCGGTCAGACTTGGCGTCGATTTTATGGAGGTGTCGCAAGCATCAGGTCGACCGAGAAGTCTGTGCACAACGTCCGTGTCATGGGTGGGGGGCTGGGAATGCCACACTTGGCGAGCCACAAACTCGCCTCGAGGTTGCCTTTCCTACACCGCTCTTTGACAGGAGATCCGATTATGGCGGGAATTGTAAGGGACGCGTTCCCTTTCCTTACTATTAGTCCCACCACCTCGCGGGTTGAATGTCGTCGTAAACCCTGGCATCAATCGGATTTACTTCGCGAGTGTCGGTACGCCATGACGATCATTCCTCGGTTCATTGATCTTTCACGGCCTAGAAAGGTCTTCTATCGTTATTTAGTGGAGGGGGTCCATTATGTGAGCAGCTCGACTTGCCGGAGGAGGAGTTTAGTTCTTTCTGTTCTTGGGCGCCATTGGAGGATTATATCCGTAATCGCTTACCTGGAGATTGGCTCGGAATCGGCTGCCTCTCAATGACACGGCCTTCAAATGGGGCTTGGCACGTCTTCTACCTCGTGCTCATGGATCGCGCATACGCATACGCATGTGACAATGCGTTTCCCCTGTATTCTAGGCTGAAACGAATGCTGTTTCTGACGCTACTGGCCATGGCACGAATGGTGATTAGGACGGCGCGACAGAAGGAAGTCTTGCGAGGCAACCGTCTTTCTCATCAGGATTTGATCCGATCCTTTGTGCATCAGCTCAAGATGAAGATTAGAACTGATAAAAAATGCTTGCATTCGGCAGTCTTCAGCGAAAGGTGGGTGACTGAGGCGTGTTTGGTTGCCGTCACGGTATTACGAAAGGCGTCTCTTTTCGTTCCGCTGGAGCCTGCCATAGCACGCGAACCGTTGCTCCGATCCCGCGGTTCCTCTCGTACTGGACGGGATAGCCGTGGCCACGGCCGACGTAACACACGTGCCGATCGGTAGGATAAAACTAACCTGTCTCACGACGGTCTAAACCCAGCTCACGTTCCCTGTCAGTGGGTGAACAATCCAACGCTTGGCGAATTCTGCTTCGCAATGATAGGAAGAGCCGACATCGAAGGATCAAAAAGCGACGTCGCTACGAACGCTTGGTCGCCACAAGCCAGTTATCCCTGTGGTAACTTTTCTGACACCTCTCGGCGGAACGGAGCTCTCCGCTCGGAAAGGATCAATGGGCCACGCTTTCGCGGTCCGTATTCGTACTGAAAATCGAGATCGAGCGAGCTTTTGCCCTTTTGCTCTACGCGAGGTTTGAACGGGGCTAGCCTTGGTTTTCACTTCTGGGTCAACCTACTTCACATTGGGTGTTTTCCTGCGCGGCCCTCCCCTTGGTTAGGTTAGATAAGCTTTGTGTAACTAGTTAATGTGAGTAAGTGTTGTTCCTAGCCTGCTCCCGGCTGCATCTTTGGTTATGATCCAAGTTGAGATTTCCAACATCCCCAGTTTCCTTTGGTCTCCTTTTTCATTTCGACTGGATCAGCTTTTATATTTCCCATATATTTTCTCCTTTCCTTAGCGAGAGAGCTTCTTGATTTTGTCCAATATGCCGAATACCGCGGCCTCTCCTTTTTTGAGGGCTGGACGGGCCCTACTAACATCAGTTATGTTTAGTTTGTTTTGTGTTAATATTTAGTTTGTTATTGGGTTCATCTCCCTCCCCTCTCATATTTAATCATCCATAAATTTTTATATATACATTTTATTATTGTTGTGGATTCCGAGATGAAATCCGATATCAATGAATAACAAACGCCAGGAATGGATAAGGAAAATAAATGTATTAACGTAATAATACAAACTGGTAATACGGGTTAGTAGATCCAGGAATGCGGGTTAGTAGCAATAATATATACTCCTTACTGAGTCTACGTGCTCGCTAACTGTGACGCTTGCCGCCGTCTCTGTGTGGGAATTACTCTACTACTACTGAACTTTACTACTCTTCTGTCGTTCCGTCTCGACTCCTTGACTCTGACTGTTCGGGTATTCACTGGTAGTAGTATATGTATACCTCGGGTGAGTCCATTTGTATGAAAAGGGGAGACCCCTTAACAATTATGATGGAATTTTAATATCATGGGGCGCTTTTTGTAGCCCCCCCCCTGAGAGGATGCGGTATTATGGTGTATGAAGGGTTGATTGGTGACGGTTGAGTTTTTATGTTGAATGCGAAAGCTGTAATGAGTGAATGGGTCGTCAGTCGGATTAGCTAGGTAAAAGATAGTTAGTGACGACCAGCCTCGAACCCCTCCCCTTTTGGCCACATGCCATAATTGTATTTAATATACAATAAATAACAATATATTGTCTCTTTAGACCTTATACCGACCGTTGATAGCTACATGAATATTTGTGCTACTACTTACCTGGATTATTTTGTGAATTCCATTTCGTTTCTGTTAAGTCTGTTTTTTATTTTACTTTTTCTTACGTTTCAATTTTGTACTGACTGATTTTTTAAATTTTTTCAATACCTTACCCTCGCCATGTTTCTGTTTTCCTTTTTTCAGCACTCATTTTTTTTATTATTAGCTTTTTTGATTTTCTGTTATTCTAAAATTACCATTTTATATTTTACGTTACGTTTTAATTTTCTGTAATCCCACGCTAGAATTTATCTGTTTTATTTGCGTCAAACTTTATTTTTCCTTGTTTACGTTATTACGTGTTATTTCGTTCTTTGTTGTTCTTTGTTTTTCGTTCTTTGTTTTTTCCTTTTTAAATATCCTTTGAGTCTTCTGTGTTGTAATCTTTTCTGTACATATTTGTTTTAATTTTCTTTCATTTGTAATTTTTGTACGTTTTTTCCGTTTTTTTTCGTTAACGGGCTGACTTGGCATTTACGGCGGCCTTATTTGATTTTGTGATTTGTTAGTTTCTTATTAGTTCCGTATTTTCTTTGGTTTTCTAGACTTATTGCTGTATTATTTTGTTGTTTGAATTTATTCGAGTATTTTTATTCCTTTTCGTACGTGTAACTTCTTATTTTGTATAATCCTTTTTAAAGTAAATTTGTGATTGTTAATTTTTGTCTGCCTTTTTACAGTTAAACGTTTATTCTCGTCTGTGTTTTGCGTAAGGATTTGTCTTTTGCACATCTAACTGTCTTATTGTATTTCTTTTTGTGATTTATTTATACTTTTATTTCTTTATACTTTATTTTTGTAAAAGAAAAAAAAGGGAAAAAAAAGCTTTAAGTATTTTAAAATGGCTCCCAAGAAAAAATAACTTATTCGGGATCAAGAAAAAAGTCTGAGCCACCTGATAAATCTGAGGAAAATAAAATTACGGATATCTGTAATAAATCTTCATCAAGTATGGTGGCTGAAAATGGCCAAAGTGTAAAGAAAAAGTTTTCAAATGAAAAAGCCCAAATTCTCAGTCCGGTTGAAAATATGGAGGCCGAAACAGGCCAGAGTATCCAAAATAAGGGAAAAATATGGATGACGAAACAAGGCCAAGATTCTTCTGCAAGAAAAGAACTTAGCACAGACAATACGAACAAAGTTGACAAAGTAACGGTCGGGGAGACGCCCTCTTGCTGGTCATCCCCACCAAAATGCGGTATCAACATCACGGAGTTCCTTGAGAAAGCTAAAAACTACGCCCATCTTGTTACAAAAGATGGGCGCTTGATAAATCTTGAGGAAGTACAGAAATTATTGTGACTGTCTTTGTGGTGGACAAGCCCTGCAAAATTGTCGTTCCACCAAATACACCGTCATAAATCATTGACGTCCCTGGGGATTAAACCACATCGAGTAATAAAAGACAAAGTCTTCTTCATGTGGGACATACTGTTACCCACACCTGCAGACTGTGAAGCGGTCAGCACACGCAACCTTATAACAAAAGATCTGAGGACCGAATATCAAGGCAAGCCTTGGGCCAACGTTTCAGTATCTAATATGCTGAAACATTGGTCCTACGCTTGGCCGACTATCTATGACAATTTGGCCAGATACTCAGTGCTTCCTCTGACGATCTGAACAGGGCTGGAGTTTTGAATCAATGGTAGATCGAAAAGCCTTCGTCTCCATCACCAACTGTCTGAATGTAGAAGGCCAGAAGATGTCGATCATAGTAACAGGTCGAAGACCTGCTTCCTGGAAGCGTGGGCAGACTGGTCACTTGTCCTCTTCCTGCTCAGAGATGAAGGCCTCTGGTGTTCTGCCCCCCCTCGCCGACGCAAATACTCCTTGGGCTGAGTCTGTTGTTTTCGTCTCGTCTGTAATGGGCATGCCAACTGCAGGGATCGGTGTGGTAAAACCGCCGGTTGAGTCCGTCTCACGGCCCCCATTCCCCGAAAAGCCCTTTTCCGCCGCTAGTGCGGTTGTGGAGCAGGAAAAGGAGGAATGGCAGGTTGTCGGTAAGGCTAGAGGGAAGCTCCGGGAGCGGGTCCTCGTTCCAATGAAGCCCCAACGGGAAACCATACAAACAGTCCCCCCTCTTCCAGTTCTAAGGATGACACCGCGGCCAGCTATTCGGAAAAACTACGACAGCAAAAGCAAAAGTACGAGCCATCGTTTGAAAAACCAGAAAAATTGCGGCAACTGAAAGATTCTCTCAAACGGAATAATCATGAAATAAATCTCGCCATAATTCCTCGGCACCGTCTTCCCCGTCAGGTAAAGAGCACATTATGACCCATCCTCCAGTCCTAAGATCCTCATCTCCCTCTCCCACAACAAAGACAAGCTTAAAAAAGGCCCCATCACAGTTTCACCTGCAAAAGACCACTTTTCCACTATTGCTATTAGCCCCAAACCATCCCCTGTCAAAACTCCTGCAGCTACACCGAAAATGACTGACAATGCCAAAAGTCAAAGAAGTCCATCACCAGAAAATATAGATCCTTCATCTCATAAAAAAACCTAAACTCATCTTTAACACAGGGGTAGACGTGTGCCGAGTATCCAAACAACTAGAGGACAAGGACAAACGATATTCCAAAAAGAAAATTAAATCGCTGGTTAATTTCAGGAAAATTAACCTAGATATCGAATACCCAATAAATTTTCCCAACGCAAAAAGAGTCTTAACTGTCGTTAGAAGTGGCGAGACCGGTCAACAAATGTCGGCCATGGTGAATTCTAATGAATTCTTCGGGATGTTTCCGCCCATGGCCTGTTTTGATAATGATACGGTGAAAAAAATTACAACAATGTTGTTTAGGGAGGTTTCTTTTTTTGTTCACCCCTACTTGTATAGAGCGTTAAATCTAACTTTCCCTCTGGACATTGGCAGCCTGTCTTCTGAGGGCACAATCAAAACTGAGATGGGAACAGGTTCGATGGGAGATGCCGTCGGTGTCCTTTTTCCGTTCATGTTTAATATAGGAGAGCTGATTGACGAGCTCAGTATACGAAATAGGAAGTTGACTCAATATGGCGCTAGGCGCCCGGGTTGAAATGCCCCAATAACGATGAGGCATCGCTCACCTGGCTGGCGATTCGTGGGGCCCTCAGTGTTGGCAAAAGACTTTGTTCAGCGGGCTTGGAGAAATCTCGAAACTGCCGTTGCTATAGTGGGGAAGTCACGCCTTCTTTCATTGCAGGATTGTGACGCCATTGGGCTGGTTTGTTGAAGGCCTCATTGTCCGCATACTGCAAGGAAAGTTCTTTGTCCTTGAAACCAGTTCTGTTTGTAGCAATGTGGTGTCGCTGTTCTTTTGCGTACTAGGGGTTATGAGAGTCGTGATTTGGACGACGCGTCAGAAGGAACACTATGATTGCGAGAAGTTCACTTCTTCCCAACTGGTCTTGTTCTTTAAGCATCAGATTAAAGTCTAGATAAGGACGGAAAAACGGCGGCTCAATTCATCAGAATTTGGCAAAAGGTGGGTGACTCTTGCGCGTTTGTGCCGAGTAAAAGGGGCTGATCTAGAGTGGCATTTTGATGCCGGTTAGGCATCAGGATATTGTTATTCCTGGGTTGAACTTGGGCAACCCATCCCTGAAATTAGGCTAGTGTAGGTTTTGTTTTACTAGGGTGTATTTCTCATTGGCCCCTTTTATTTCTGTCCCTATTTTTTCTTTAGTTTAATTCCCCATCCCCTATTTCGTTAGGTGGTCAGTGATGTCAGTTCTCTGGTGGATGCGGGTTGCTTTTGGTTTTTCGCCTGTGTGTTTTTCGTTTTTGTTGTCGTGTCTGAATGACTGCGTATATGTGTGAGTGCTAGGAATGAATGAATGTTTTTTATATTTTTTATAGTCCCGCATTGATTTAATTCAGTTAATTGATTTTTCTGCCACATTTAAGGATTGAGGGTTTTTTTTTATTAACAACATGATTTTGTTTAGTTTCTTGTAAATACTTTATATTTATATTGTACATACTCATTGGGGATTTTTTAATTCCCCTCCGCCCACAGACAAATAATTATACATATGGGGACTATTTAGTTTTTTCATAGTGACAAAGAGGTATTATGGTGGATGTAGTAAGAAAGGTTAGTAAGAGTGTGTTGTTTTGGTGTTAGGAATATTGTTTGTATGTTTTGGGTCAGTGTTTGTGGCTAGCTAAGTTTAAAGTTAAGACAGATGAAGACCGTTCTTTTCCACACCCCCTTTTTTAGATCTTGTGCCACATTTTCTGTATTTTAACAGAAATAAATATCGTAATATGCTTTCTAAGTAGTCCGCCACTAGCTGTGGTTTATCAAATTCACGTCGCTGGCGTGTATTGTATTTTGTTGATGTTATAAAGATTACCATTTGATTTCCAACCTCCGTTTTGGTTATTCCTCATTCAGTAACCCTTTCTAGGTTACAACAAAGGGAAACTTCTTGGCCAGGTCAATCGGTTTGGACTTACTACTACCCATTCATTACTTCCTTTTACCTTTTCTTTTCCATAATCTCCCTCTATCTCATCTTTTTTTAAAAGAGTCTGTCCATCTCTCAGATCCTATCTTTTGCTTCCCCTTCCCCTAGTCAATCTAATATATCCGTCCGGTGGATTGTTTCCATTTACTATGAGATTTCAGTCTGAAGAGATGAATATTTCGGTATTCACGAAATAAATTATAACCGAAATGAATATTCAAGGTCTTCTTCTTCTTCTTCTTCTTCTTCTTCTTCTTCTTCTTCTTCTTCTTCTTCTTCTTTATTATTATTATTATTATTATTCTCTCTATTCTACATTGAGCACGATCTGGATTACTATCCTCCTTGGAATTATCCATACCAGTCAGAAACTGGTAATACTTAATTATTAACAGTAAATTATAATACATAATAAACCATAACATACATTAAAAATTAAACCGTGATAGTATTAAAAATGCGTGATTAAGTAGATATTTATTTTTATTTTCATGTCTCTCTCTCTCTCCATATATATATATATATATATATATATATATATATATATATACGATGGTCCTATCTCGTCTCGCTGCAAAGATGGTCCTATCTCGTCCCACTGTTATCGTCGCTGAAAGCACTATCAGCTGCTGATTCCATTCTCAATAAGATATTTGAAAAAGACATGAATTTATTTCTCCCTGAATTATATTCTATTTTTTAGATATCTTGACCACGATCGCGCCACTGACCTGACCCGAACAGATAAAAACAATACTCTAGCTTAACAGACTATTCGGTACTAGCAATAACATGTACTAGGTATTGTCAACATCGATATAGCTACTCATAAATTGATACGTGCCATATTGCATAATAAAAATGTCATAACTAGATGTCTATTTCTGTGTATACTGAAGCAGAAACATTTTAGTTACTAGCAATTGGTGGACAAATAGGCACTTCAGAGTGAGGTACTGGTAGACCTTAGGAGTCAGACAGCCCATTGCAACTGAAACATGCTGTTCGATCCTCACATGGTGACCCATACCTTTGGCCTTGTACCAAAAATCTAAGCTTAATGACAACCATGTGTACCTCAGGGCCAGTATAATGATTAGCTAGTTAGCCTGACCACTACCACTGAGAAGATAGTTTTATTCTCTCTGGGTGCCACATACTTTTGTCACTATACCTAAAACCAAAGCTTATGGAAGTAACTCTGGATTACTCGGAGAGTGATAATTATTAAAGATTTAGTTTCGCTGTCCATTATTATTGAACATAATTAGATCCTCACTGGTCGCCCCATATGTGCGGCTTCTACAGAAAATGATAACCTAAGAATAGCCGTTAAACCCAAGTTAATTCCGGGTGGGTAATTGTTAGCGAAGTCGTCTTGTTGACTTTTACGACTGAGCCCTATATTCTAGATCACTGAGTACCCTACACCATTCTTGATCCAAAAGTAAACTCAGCTTAGTAAATAAATATTGTTATATTATTTATAGTCCTTTTCTTTGTTGTTACTATCACGTCGTTTTGGCCGTTGTGTACGCGTGGCTTCTTCGGAGTTTCGAACTGAATCCTCTATTCAATCTATGTAAGGGATTGCCCTTGTTCCTCTGTCCATGTCTAGGCTTATCTTGTCTTGTAATTTTAAGTTGTGTTCAGTTATTGCTTCTTTTGTCTCCACTGAGACTGAATTTGTATGCCACCAAACTTAAGAAACTTGAACTTGAAGCCTTAAGCCTAATGCGCCTTCTTGCCTCCTCTTGTACTGCTTTGCGCCGCCGTTTTCTTTCTTTGTTAGGATTTCTGCGCGAAAAAACATATAAATATTTGATACATGATTTTCTGTTTAACAATGTTTTTAAAATTCATCTTGCTGCGGCTACTGAAGCCGTGTTGTCAAGCTAGTCTTCCTGTACCACTGTTTTCTTTCTTTCTAAAGATGTTTTCGTAAAAAACAAATATTCGAAACATGCCTTTCTGTTTAACCATTTTAAAAAATAACATTTTGGATTCACTGAAAACAATCAAATACTTAGTCTGTTAATAAATATAATTGTGATTTAATACATTTTTTTAATATCACTATTAACTCGGGTACAGTCGATTTAAGAGTTTTAAAGTTTAGAGTTTATTTTAAATTAAAAAATTTCTATGGAACAGTTCACAGAACAGTTCTTATTACTTTTGAATTAGCTTGGTGCGTCGACTGAAGATAACATGGAAAAAAAAGGAAACTTATACATAACATCAGGAAGTGACAGTTGAAATTTCTTGAGCACATAATGAAGAACGAGGGCTTGGAAAATCTGATACTCAAAGGACCGAATGAAGACAAAAGAGACAAAGGAAAACAATGCATAGCCTACTTAATGAGATTGAGTGAATAGATGGCGAGATAAAATTTGGGTGAAATTAAAAAATAAAATGTATTAATAACTGCAAATAACAGTTTTTCGTACATTAGATGCATAGATAATTCTCTATTAATATATCAACATAATATAGTTTTATCCGATCTTGTTAAAGATAATAGTGTCGAACCCACAATAGATCTTGCCTTTGAATTCGATACTAAGAACACTCTACCCTTCCTAGATATCATTATTGATTCTATGTAAGAACCAATAATGAACTTCAGTTGGAGGTTTAAAGAAAATTTACCAACAAGAAAGACCTCATTAATTGCTATTCTCAACACTGTAACAATAAAATATGGAATAATGATAAGATTGCATTTAAGAGAACTAAGTATATGCAGCCTCAATGTTTGCCAGAAGAAATTTATATCGAAAACATTTTACGTATAATCTCCAATATCTTTTATATTATTTTATCTTCAACTATGAGAGAAAGACAGAGTATATGCAGATAATAATATAAGTGGCAACAACAACAACCATAACAATGACAATAAACTAGATATAAACAGACATATCATACAACTAACTCCTTAATATCTACTATCCAAAACAATTTATCTAATCTAAACAATATCAAAATAAGTACAAACACATCCAAAACTATTATGGATGTGATCAAAATAAAAAAATATCCATAACAATAATAATTCTAAAGTAAGTATACCTAAATAAATTGCCACGACTCTTCCGTATATTATATCGGGGGAAACTTGCAAAATTTAATAAAAAAATATCCAAGACAAAAACGTATCTATGAACATAAACAGATATACACAACCATTTATCTAATTCATTAGTAATACATAAGAATAAATTCAACACGATTTCAATTTACAAGAATGCCGCACTTATTAAAAGAGAAAGTAACTTACTTAGATAGACAATTCTCGAGTATAGCGCTATCGAATCTTAGAAAAATATAAATCTGTGCCCCGGATCTTTAAAAATATCTCCTTTCCTCAAAGCCAACATACGTGACTGCAAATATGTTAAAAAATTAAGACAAAATGGTTAAATTCAAAATGTTGTATTATCTAAAATGTATAATACATTAATTAATCTCAAATAAAAAGTTATAAATAATAATTATATTATAAAAATTCAACAATAACAAAATCTACTCACCTTCGTTTATTAAACATTAGATTACATCACCTAGCATCTTCCATAATTTATCTTAACTCTCAGTTAGCCTGAAGTATATTTATGAGCGTTCTTAAATTTAAAAATTCTCAAAAACTAACGTAATTTTTTTGCCACAAAATAAAATACTTACATTTGGCTTGCCAAAATCCATGAGAGGACAAAAAGTATCGGCTAAAATACGTTTTTCTTTTGTCTTTATTCATATATATATATATATATATATATATATATATATATATATATATATCTGTATGTATATATATGTATATATATGTATATTAATATGTATATTAATATATATGTATATGTATATATATATATGTGTGTGTGTGTATATATATATATATATATATATGTATGTATATATATATATATATATATATATATATATATATATATATATATCAGTAGATATTTACAAATAGACAGGGATAGATAATTACACAAATATTGCCACTTTGATGTGTAAATAGATAAAAATTCACTAATATAAATTGATAGACAGACATGAAACCACTGGGTCAGATGGGTATATACATCTATAAATAAAATACTTGAGCTTGACTAAAATAAAGTCAAGCGTAAAGACGTAAATAATAAAGATGTATCATGGAATAGTTCAAAACGGTTCTTGCACAGATACTCGTAATAGGAATCCTAATCAGAGGAGGCATTTCATTTTGCCGTGATAAACTAATTAACAAGTGTCTTGATTCGATTAGACATATCTAATCGAATTGTTTCTAATTGGTCTCTCCCTGTCTTCAATTTGAATTTGTTTGCAGTCCGTTTTATTCTCTTTTGTGAGACACACTTCACCTATTTTGACTTACCTTTCTACTCTTCCCAAACAGGAAAAATACACCTTTATTCAGAAATTAATATTTACTTCAATCTGTTAACATTAAAATAGGCTGGGGGCGTACTTCGCATGATTTACATGAAACACGGAATTTTTGAAAGCATGCGACTAAGAGCAAAATTATCTAACATTACAAATATTACTCAATGTGAAAATGTACTGAGAAATATTTTGTAAAGTTGACAGTTTTTTATATAATCCATTATTTTAATCATTTCACCCCAAACAAGGCAATAACGCCACTAAGGCGCAAGGATTTACTGGGTGTGTAGTAATAGGAGAGAAAAATTATTAAAGAGAAAAATAAATGAAGAGGTATAAAGAAGACAAATGATAACTATTTACATTGCATTAAATCTTTGAAGGTTAATATTCTACAAAGGAAGATACCGGAAAAAATTTACTCAAAGAGGATTATAATTTTAATTTTTAAAGAGAGAAAGCTAAAATAATTACCACTGTCAACTACCAATATAAACTGTCCGGAAAGTGGCTAAGATTAAAGCATAATGTCTCGTAGAGGCACACCTATCCATGCGCGACATAGCATTGCACATATCCTGATTATTGCGACTTTTGACCACCGCAGCCTCTCTAATCCCTACCAAAATATTCTGGCTCCTTACTACCAGTCGGGATGCAGCAGCCTGAAAACTATCAATCCGATACCCTTAAAATGAAAAGTCGCAGTCACTGATCAGTCAGATCACCAAAAAGTTAAGTTTAAATCATTACCGCCATGGAAGAAGCCACACCCTAAACAGGAAAAAATTATAAACCTCTACCCCTGTTAAATAAAGATGGAAGGAATTCGGACTGGAGATAGGCGAACCTATCTATTCCTATTTACTTGGTTGACGAAAAAGCTTTGAGAAGATAAGCATCTAAACAATATACAAAACTTGACGTTATTGTATTAGTATTTATGTCGTTATAAATATATATACATAAATATTTCCCGTCTAAAACGTATTAAACATTTTAGACGGGAAATAACCAGTTTTTGAACATCTATCAGGAATCTCTGGATCATCAGATTACAATAAAATATGCGCTCTGTATTCGCCGATAAGTGCATTTTAATGGTGACGTTTCCTTATAAGGAATCATTCAGCATTTATTGACCGAGACGCCAGTGCCATAGTTATTTGGAATTTATAAAATATTCCTATTAAAACAATTTTTTCAGGTATAGATTTATCAATTCCAGTAACTGTTACACATTTTCTTGTATTGATGAGAGCTTCCTTCCCAACCCTTTGTTTGAAGTAGTGTGGAACATCAGCATTTTGACCATGTCATTATTCTCACTGCGAATTACATGTGATATCTATTTTAATTGTCTCTACTGTTGAAAGTCCTCAGGTGATGCGATTTCTTGCTACAATTTTATTTTGTTCGGCATTTTGTAGCGCCTGTCCATGAGGCTCAAAGAAGTATGGTTCTCGCTAAGCCCAACAGGCTTCATTCACTGTAAGACATTTTAATCAATAATATTAAAAAGTGGTTGTATACAGTTGTGAGTTAGATGTTCTTGATCGTATTTATAGCAATGCAAGACACCCATGTGAAAGTCTCGATCTGACGAGACTATGCCTCGAGTTTGTAGGTTAATGTTTTGGTGTTAGGCAAAACTAACCATAGTCCATTTCCTTATCTCCTATACTATTTTTATAACAGATATAAAAAGAAAAAAATTCTGTAAATATAACTAATAGTACATAATTTGTTTTCATACGTTTGATAATACGAGATGATATAGCAAAACTCTTGACGAAATCTAATTCTCAAAATCTGAACACATTATTTTCTTTAGTATGAAGTAATGGTCGCTCTGATAATATTTCAGCATCCATCGTAAAAAGCATTAGGCAGTAGTATTTTAATATACATGCTGTCTAGGTAAACTGAGATATCACGTTTAAAATGTATAGAAAAACAGCCTCTTCTATTATTTTGATCGTCACGAATAAAATGATACAGCAATTTCTGACGGTAGAAAAACAGAATAAAATCATAGTTCGATTTTTCATACATTGGCATTTTCAGTTTTTCTGCTTGTTACCCAATGAATTTAGTATGATGCGACCTCCAATCCTTAGCTTTATTCAAAATTTCTATCAACTTTGTATTTCAGGCGTAAAAAATTGTATGTTATAAGTTACGGCGTTTAAGAAAGGGATCTTATGGTGGTAAGACCTTTCACGCCAGGCTTATTGAGAAAATAAAGATATAATCGGGTTTATTTACACGCAAATACTACTAGATAACATATGAATCCAACCCTTCTCCGCCCAGCTTGTTGAATAGCAGGACAAACTTGCCTTGGTTGGCAACTAGTCTACAGCAGAAAGAAACAACAGCTTATTTGGGAAATATCTTCTGTTTAGTCAGTCATGAATCGGCATGACCATGATCGTCCAAGCGTGTAACAAAATGTATAACTAGTTGAACTCACGTCTCTGGATATTCCTTCCGGTCTCCTGCTTCCCTCAGTCTTTAAAGATTTAAATGTAATGTCAATTGAAATCTTATATCTTCCCGAACCTTATCCTTTCATTTTCATTTCTCCACAATAAGTTATTCTGTTTCGCTTCCACTCCTAATAACCCCTTGCCTTTTAGAGGCATTATCGCCTTGCTTGGAGTCAAATGATAAAAGTGTTTAAATACAGAAGGATTCATTAAAATATATCATATTAAACGGACGCATAATTCGGTTTATATGCCTTTCCTGTTATCTATAAGTTGTTTCCGGACAGAAATGGAAATTCATCCTCGATACATGTTCTTTTAATTTCATTCACATTGGGATCATAATTACGTTTGCATTTGCGCATTTGCATTTTGTTTCAATGGCAGAAGTATAAATAAATAAATAAAAACATGAAAAATTAATTTTATTTCGGAAAAATAATTTTATTTATTACCTCATCTGATTTTTTATGCTTTAAAAACTTAAGAGGCTTTTCGCTGAAAAATGAGTTATGCAGTTTTCCCAATCATTCCACTTGCATTATTTTTTACCTGCATTCACTTTCTGAAGCCAATAATAGTTAAATTTCACTTAAATTCAATTTATCCTCATAGGACGTTTAACTGGTGTCTATCTCTATGTTGTCAGGGCTTAAATTCATGTATATGTATATACTGATAGTGGTATATGATAGATATGAATAGACTGAAATAAACAGGAAAACCTTATCATTCGACACACATGAACAGAATGATACCAAAAGCTATGGATAGACTGATATCAAAGATAGACATAGATAGAATGATATCAATAGATAAAAACTGAGTAAAATTGATAAGATAATGAAGCGTTATGGCTGGAGCTGAGAGAAAGAAATGCCGATGGTTTTTATTCATTAATTTATTCATTCTATTTCACAGCCGTACACTCATGCAAGCAAGGGGACAGTTTTCGTTTTTTGTATTTTTGTAAAGTTTATACTTTTATTGCTCAATGCAAGATTGGAGGTTCAGTGAGGAGGAAATGCATTATTCTAATGTCTTGTTTCAAACTCAGTCAAATTGTATATGTATGTCTCTGTCTGTGTGTATGTGCGTGTCTGTGTGTGAGAGAGAGAGAGAGAGAGCTAGTGTGTACATTAAATATCTCAAAAGCATATAAATCACTCGAGCAAAACACTGACATGTGCATATATAGTACTGTGCAAAAGACTTCGGACATTTTAAACTGTTGTACATTTCTCACAATTACTATATTATAAGTGCATATATTTATTGGGCTAACTACAGATTAACCTTTGGATATATTGGAGCCATTTTCACACCTAATGATAATATTTTTAGCAAGGATTTTGAAGGAACGTGGAAGAATACGAGACGACCCATAAAAATGACGGTGCGAAGATTTCGACCACCCCAAATAAACCAATAATATTTTGCTTGATTTTTCGTAGCTTGAATAATTGCTTCAATGCACCTAGGATGTGATGAGTACAAATCCATCTTAACAGATAAAATATATTATTTCCTGTAGTAATTAAAGATGGTATAGATTCCTCTGATTAATTCTGCAGATTAACCTTTGATCCATGGTTTTCATTGGTGCGTGAAGTGACGAATCAGCAATCAGCGAGACAGCGATATTTCTTGTTAATAAAGATTTTCTTACGACAAACAGAAAACAAAAAAGAGTCTGGGATAGGAATGTACAATTACTCACTTTCACCCTCTCCGTTACTGACAAGTTATCGGTAAAATTTACCTTCTGGGTGCAATAAAATATCAAATACAGAACGTGTATTATGTTACTTATTACCACAAGAAAACTCCACTCCTTGTGAAAAGACGGTTGATTTGAATTTCAGTAAGAAAAAGAAAGACTTCACCTTTGGTGTATTAGTCTGAAGACAGTAGCGGAAACTATTGCAGTGATACCACTCGTACGACCCACTACGGAACAGCGAATGTAGTTCTAAAAATGTCACATAAGGACAAGGAGTAGTGGTAAAATGTCAAAGATTACAAAGTGAAGGAAGTTGTGGAAAAACATAATCACCCACGTCATAAAAGGAAGTAACATGTGAAAGAAGTACAAAGTGAACATAAAAGTATGCAACTGAAATTTGATTTTTTTTATGCCGTTAACATTATCGGTCCTGACCTGAAATCCCAACTTCAGGTTCTTTTTCATTGCCATAACATAGCTTCCCTTTGCCTCTTCTATAAGTATTTTTACGATAATTGGCCGATGGACTTTTTTCCTTGTACTTCGACTGAACGAATTTAAGCGTAGTAATAGATTGGCAGCGTGGTCTCAATTTCACTGCTGAAATTATAACTATAATTCTATTCTGACAATTTATTCTCTTGCACTTTTCCCTTGAATAAAACGCTTCCTGTTTACTATCAACTACGATCTTCAAAATGTAATGTTTCCAGCTTTTGTTTCTGTCCTCTCTATTTCTCTTCCTATCAATAACCCCTTGCACCGTTGTTGCTTTATTGCCTCGTTTGGAGTGTAATGATAATGAAAAAGTTTACGCTACCCAGAAACAATAAACTTAAGTAAGATTAGATTTGTTTGGAACAAAGCCACAAATAAGTGACACCAATCAAGGATCGAATTCATTACTCAGTAGAAATGGCCATAGTTCGATTGGTGAAAAACCTATACAATTATATATACACACACGTATCATGTTGTATTTTATTTTTATTGGGAATTATTATAATAATTATCGAGTCGGATGTTCATGAAGGACAAAAATGAAAACTATATGCTTAGATTTGGACTTCTGCTCACCAGTATTTTTTAGGAAAAAGACCATATTTCTATTCTTGCAATTTTGTTTTTAATCAGTTATAGAAATATGCAAGAATCCATGTAATATAGGGAGGGCATGAGAGGTTCAGCACACTCATTTTGCTGTCACTGAAAACTAAATAAAAAAAATATTTTGTTTTTAATCAGTTTACCACAAGCAAGACGATAATTCCACTAAGATGGAGTGAAGGAGAATGAAAAGACATTAGAAAGAACCGGAATCTTAATACTAAAACGGAAAAATGGATAAACCTCTCTTATTTTCCAAATGACTGTGTTGGGGAGTAGATATTTATCCATTGTTTAATGATAATGAATCAACCTGTATCTTTTCTCTAAAGTCTTTATTGCCAATAATTTTCAAAATAAATCAAAATTTGTTGTCTATATTTTTCCCGAATTATTAGCTCCTAAATCTTATATATAAATTTTATATGCGATAAATGTCTATCGATTTTATTATTGAAAATAATTAGAAACGAACAGTAAATAAATGCGTATTTAGGATTTAAAATATTTAAAGTCAGATAATGAATCTAAATATATTCATTTTATGAGAGGATTAGTTACAGCAAATATAGAATCAAGAATCATTAAAGTTTAACATCTGACTTAACATCTGATTTAGGCCAGCAACTCCAGAATATTACTTTGTGGTGTTGTACTGGAAGACGCTTATTCTTTATTTATGAACCACACTAGAATGACAGTCTGAGTGATGCAATACAATAAGCAAATAACATTCTTTAATCTGCCAGGAACTGAGCGATCATTGTTATCCACAACTTCATATCCTTTGTAGCTTTTGAAGTGTTTTTGTTTTACTATCCTTCCTAGTCAATGT
This sequence comes from Acanthosepion esculentum, assembly GCA_964036315.1. Lineage (NCBI taxonomy): Eukaryota > Metazoa > Mollusca > Cephalopoda > Sepiida > Sepiidae > Acanthosepion > Acanthosepion esculentum. The sequence continues at coordinate 101,133,554 of OZ038478.1, forward strand.
TCTTTCATCCATTTGTACAAGCTGGTTCTGTAATTTACTCGCTGCTTTCTTTAGTTTGGCTTCTATATATCCTGTAAGAATAAAGTTTTCGAGCCCTCTTCGTCCGGAAATTTCAGCTGTTTTTTTTTATTCTAAGTATAAATGTTTTATTGCTAGCATCTTATTTAGATCACCCTCGTTGCTTACGTGCTCCGTTCATGATATTTTCAGCAACCTTCTGTAGAACATCTTTATTCCGTCAACTCTCCACTTCATCTGTGAGGAAACTGTCCGGCATTAAATGCCATATGGGAGGATTTATATTACATATGAGTTTAGCACTCTTTCCTTTGTTTCTAATTAAAGTTTGTTTCTTAATAAATATTTTAGCTCTTAGAAGGCATTTTTGCTGCTCCAATGCATATTTGAATTTTCACATTTTCTATATTATGATCTAAAACATACAAGTTGAAAAATTAAGTATCACCTGTCTGTTTTCATTTCTGGTAATCACTGAATCATCCCATATTTCATCTGTGCTATTCGACGTATAAAACTAAGGAAAAAATGAATTATCACGGCAATGCTATATACCTTTATATAAGCCTGTCACTTTTCGGTTTAGACCTTTTAAATAATCACAGAAATACCGTTATATTGTCAAATATATTGATCCGAAAACACATATACATATAGCTTTAAAATCGATGCGTGATGAGAAGTTGATATAGTTTCTTTTGTATGCTTATTTAGTGTTATATGTTTTTAAGTATATGCATTCTAATTTGCAGTGTTCATATTTATATATTCTGAATGAATTAAAACAAAACCAACTTTAGAAACATCGTTTTATTTTGTTTAATTTTCATTTATTTATTTGTTATAATTCAATTCAATTCAGCTGAAAAGGTCAGCGGACATTATTGGGATATATCCATTTCTTGTTAGCAAAATTTTCACACAGAAAAAGAAATGTAATTTCAAAATGCGGTTATTTGACCTTTTCACTGGGTGTGATATTGCCGTCTCTTACCAGACATTATTATTGATTAAAGAGATTTTAACGTTCATATGTAGACGGTTGCTTCATTTTCCTTATATTCATTAGACTCTTTAAAGCATAAATTGTAAGAATCTGTGACTGCCTTCTCTTGTTAGGTTTAATCCATGTTTGTAGTTTGTGTTTTAGTCATTATCATTGGCCGGGAGGAGGAATATGAAACAAAAAAGACGTATTTTATTCGAAGTTCATTTTAAATCTAAAATTAATAAAATTCAGTAACTGACGTTATTTAATGAATACGATTATCTCTGTGGGTTTGATCATTAGAGATACAAACAATATTACTAATATTACTAATATTGACAAGGGTAATATTTATTCTATATTAGTAGGCGTTTAGACAAAATAGAATCATGTGTAGAAAATATATTAACAATCGGAATTTTAAAACGCGCCTGTATCATTTCACAATGAGAAATAAAATTAAGTTGGCATTTTTGGAGAGAATGTTTTATATTATTGATGAAATCTTATAGTTTCGAGTTAATTGGCTGCCATGATTAGGGTTGTAGAGGGTTTGTAGATGGCCTCTTGTACCAACCGTATTCATTGAGTATGCAAGTCCTAAGGGATGAAACGTGTCACATGAAAAATAAATTTTCCGTTTTGTCATACATCTTTCTTTCAAAACCGTTCCTGATATATAAAAATTTATATATCGTTATCATATATATATATATATATATATATATATATATATAACCGAACAGATTTATATTGGAAATACTTCTTAGTTGGGATGAGAACTTTTCAGTACACCATCGTATATATTGCCTGAAGATCACTTTAGCTGTGATTCGTGCAGTTAATATGCAGTGCGGAATCCTACGTCCTTGCTGCTTCTATGTACAAAGTCTCTATATCTAAAGTTAAACACTCTTCTCTCGTAAAAGTAGCAATATATATTACGAAGCAAGTGTTTCATAGAGATTCCATCTGCTCGCTTAATCTTTCTGAATGTTTTCATTGGAGCCAGAACATTATTTTCTTTTGCTGACCACCACCTTAAGATGCTTACTAATTTTAAAATGATTGACGAAGACCTTCTGACATTAAGCCATTCTCGTCTTAATCTCTCCATTCGAGAGTGAAAAAATTAAAAGTGACATCAGTAAAATGTGCTAAGATGCATCAACTAAAATATTATATACTTAAGCAATAGAGCAATACTTTATGATTATACTCAACGTGGATTATTTCCGCCGAATATCCAGTTTTGACAACTTCATGTGGTCTTTCGCTAAATGGAGTTCAGTTATCCCGGTTGTGTCAAGATAAATATTGAATTATTGGTCAAAGAAGGAATTTCATGGCTGGAAAGAAAGATTTGGGGATTCGGAGATCGTTAAAGATGAATGTTCTCACTTTTCACTTCCTTATCATCAGAGTGTAAGCCATTAGGTATAAGTGAACGTGAAGGACGAAGGAGAAAATCCTATCAGTCTACTGAGTAGGAATTATGCATTTATGTACAAACGAATTGAGAGCAAGATTTTCGTCTTGAGTACCGTCACGATATTACGAACCTTGTAAACACATTTGAGTATTTCGCTACCCCAAACTGATAACCGTGTGAACTTTGGTTATTTCAAGTCTATCTATCTATCTATCTATCTATCTATCTATCTATCTATCTATCTATCTATCAAAATCTGTTCCAACTGATCTCTCTTTATCTGTCTAAATCTATACAGATGTTTGTATTGGTTTAAAAGAGTCGAATGCACATGAAACATGATTTGCTAGTGAAAATCAAACACAAAAGGAAAAATACCACAAATTCTTTTTTCTCTGATAAAGTTTTAATAAAAATGAAACATGTTAAATTGATGAACGTTTTCTGTTTGTTCTTTATCTTATAATATATATGTATCTATAAATCTTTGTGTATTCATATTTCAGGATGATTCCCGTTTACATCTACTTATCTATTATTAATAGTTTAAAAGTTTTTAGTGGTTAGGAAAGAAACAAATTATTTTTTGTCTCGTCACTCAACGTCATGTAAAACATTTCAAATGTGTCATTCAATTACTCGTATATATATATATATATATATATATATATATATATATATATATATATATATATATATCAATTATGTAGTGCGTATTCAATTTATGTAACGTAAATCATTCAAACGAAAAACAAATACTGAAGCTAATTATATGGCAAGAATCACTCTCGCAAACAATATTTAATAATAAAATACAATCAACTTCGAATCCGTTAATGAATGGTATGATCCTAGTTTATAAATTCCGGTTTTATCAGGTCTTATTTTTTCTACTAGCCGGGCATTCAGTCGTTTCGAACGACCATCATCAGGTAGACATTTCAGTGTGTTTTTGTTAAATTCCAGGTAGTAATGCGACATCGAAAGATAATGCAGTCCGAAAGAGTGTTTTTTTAGCAATGAGATAATGTTAAATGTAAGAATAATCGGACTGCATTATCTTTCGATGTCGCATTACTACCTGGAATTTAACCAAAACACACTGAAATGTCTACCTGATGATGGTCGTTCGAAACGACTGAAAGCCCGGCTAGTAGAAAAATAAGACCTGATAAAACCGGAATTTATAAACAAGGATCATACCATTCATTAACGGATTCGAAGTTGATTGCATTTTATTATTAAATATTGTTTGCGATAGTGATTCTTGCCATATAATTAGCTTCAGTATTTTTTTTTCGTTTGAATGATTTACGTTACATATATATATATATATATATATATATATATATATATATATATATATATGTGTGTGTGTGTGTAATTTGGCAGCAACTTTTCTTTTAAACATGTAGTATTTAATGTTAAAGACAACATAGTCTTGTATATTTTCTTTTGAAATTTCTCATATTCTCTAATGAGACTTTTTATTTGAAAATGATTTCGAAATAAGTATTGTCCGTACGATGACCTAGCGCTTTCGAACATTATTGTTCATCTTCAGGGTCAATATTTGTAGTCAAACTTTTTTAACAAACATTTGCCAATTATCTTGTAGCGTAATCATGTTATTATTTATTTGCATTTTAAAATACGAAATGTGCCACAAGGGCTAAAAATGGGGAGTGGGGAAAAGACTGGTCTTCTCTAGTCCTACTTGAAAACTATCTAGTCTCATTCATTGACCCATTCGTACTTACAATTTTCCTTTCACCATAACAACACATTTACTTTCACAACACAATCACCAAAATACCACATTTTCTCGATGAAAAGCCCTAACATGAATTTTTATTTACAAAATCATCGAGGGATGGGGAAAAAATTAAAAAAAACAATGTTTATATACAATGTAAAATATGTATGTACAAGAAACTAAACAAAACAATATTAGTAGTAGGACCCTTCCAAAAATGTGGCAGAAATATCTATTAACTGGGATGAACAAATCCAGAGAACAGAGACATCTGTCACCTAAAACGTGGGAAGGGGTGGAGACAAGAAACTAAAAAGGAGGACAAAAAAAACAGGACTTATGTACTTGCATGCTCTAGCTACGTTGAAAGGAAAATATTTAGCCCTGAGGAGGCCAAAACTGAACATGAAAATGTCCTATCTTACCTTAAAACCCTGGGATGACTAATGTTTCGGTTCGAGGCCCAAAATCCTCTTGCTTAAGTTGCGTCCAACAACCACTCTAGGTCAGCACCTCTCACTCGCACCAAGCGCGAAATTTTCACCCACCTTTTGCCGAAATTCCACGAGGAGAGACACGCCCTCTCCGCCCTGATCTTAACCTTAAGCTGATGCCTAAAGAATGAGACCAGTTGTAAAGAGGAAAATTTCTCACCTGCGTGGAACTCCTTCTGTCTAGTCGTCCACACCACCATTCGCATAATGCCGAGCAGACACAAGAGTACATAGTGCTGATCCCTGGACATTGACGGTACCACATTGGAACAAACGGAACTGGCTTCCAGGACAAAAAACTTTCCGTCCAAGACGCGAACCATGTAGCCTTCAATCAGCCTGCACAGAGGTTGCACAAGAATGGAAGAAGGCATGTTCAATTGATTCCTCCCAGTCACCACAGCGAACACATTCGGCTGAAATCGCCAAACCCGCTGCGCAGAGCTTTTTGCCGACCCAGAGAGCCCCTCGCAACACCAGCCAGGTTAGTGATGCCTCGTCGTTTTTGAGACATTTCAACCCGGGCGCCCAAGGCGAGACGGAGCGAAACTCCTTGTTCGTAAGGCCCAGCTTGCCCAGAAGCTTGTCCTTGGCAATCCCCCTCACTGCCACCCGATACAAAGCCTTCCGAGACATATCCCGTGTATCGGAGAGGCGATCTTTAACTTTTAACAGGCAACGCAGTGCGTCTCTACATTCCTTATAAAAGAGGCATTCATCTTCAGGTGAGCGGTGCGCCTCCGCCTCGTCGAAATGCACACTTTGAAGGGACGGAAAAGATTGACGGGCGTCTTCCTTCCAGAATTCGCCTTCACCGTCGTTTTGTGTACACATCCGTTCTAGGAAATTCAAGCGGAGCATATGCTGACGTGATTCGACGCTTGGCATTCCCAGACCGCCTTCGGCAGGATGGAGTCAGCAGACCTTGCGACTTACCATGTGAGCCTTTCCTCTCCAGAGGAAATCGAAAAGCTCTTTAACGAAATTGACTAGTACGGTAGACAGGAGTGGAAGAACCGAAAGCCGGTAAAGGAGAATCGGGTAGATGTGCGAAATGCACACTTCCGCCCTCCCCTTCAAGAAAAGATTCCTTCGAGTCCACAGGCGAACTGCTTCGTCGACCTTCCTTCGAACTTCCGACCAATTTGTGTCCAGCAGAAGGCCGGGACCGAACCAGATACCGAGTATCTTCACCGGCCCGTCCGTCCAGCTGAAGGGCCCGGGGAGAGTAACTCCCTCCCACTCAGCTAACCGCAAGCCAACTGACTTTTCGCGGTTGATTTTGGACCCTGCCACCGTCTCATACCTGCAAATCTCTTTGCCGACTTCGTGAATCTCGGCGGTGTTCGTTACGAAAACAGACACGTCGTCAGCATAGGCGGAATACTTGGCCGATTTGGTGGCACCAGGTAAAGAAATTCCGCGAAGGACCGGATTCGCCCTTAGCTTGCGAAGGAAGGGCTCCAACGCAAGGACATAGATCATAGGCGAGAGCGGACAACCCTGACGAATGGATCGAGACAAGGTGAAAGGCTCCGACCTCACCCCGTTCACTTCCACCAGTGCCCCCGGGGACTTGTACAGGATACGGATCCAGGAACGAAATTGTGGCCCGAAACCGGCAGACGCGAGAACAGCCTCGTGAAAATTATGGTCCACCCTATCGAATGCCTTGGACTGATCAAAATTGATCAGCGCGGCTTCACCGTCGACTTTTTCCATAATCTGGCGAACCATATGAAGGTTGTCCTGAATAGTCCTACCCCTCACAGCGCATGTCTGTTCGGGACCGATCAGACTACGAGGACAAGCTGCAAACGGTTGGCCAAAACCTTCGCCAAAATCTTCATCTCTATATTGAGCATAGTCAAAGGGCGGAAATTATCTAACCCATCCCCACCGCTTTTGTTCTTGCGTAGCAACTTGATGACACCCCTGGTGAAGCGTTGGGGTATGTTCCCATTCCTCAACCAGTCGTTGAACATCAGTGCCAGTAGCGGAACAAAAACGGACGACAGTCTCAAGTACACCTCGTAGGGAAGACCGTCTATACCCGGAGTCTTGTCTCGGCCGGCCTGCTTCAGCGCTTCCCAGATTTCCTCCTCGGTGACAGCCCCTTCGCACACATCCGCTTCCCCCGTCTACTTTATTACAAACTAAATAAACGTTAAAATCTTTTTAATTTCAAAAGACGCGATGATGTTATCACGTGCATGGCGAAGATTTTTATCATGTGACAGCGTGAAAAAGATTTCCACTACACAAGCCAAAAGATCGAAGAATACTTTATAAAATTTAAATATATTATAAACATTGTAATATGTTACCAGAAATATTGTAATCTATACGATTAATAAGAGGTCTTTTGCTTTTAATATGTAATGCTTCTAAGATTTTAAGGCGTCTAATGTCTGTATGTTTATCTATAATTTTAGTATTTTCTATAAGTATTTTACGTATATCAGATTGCATAAGGTAAACAGTATGTGACTTAATATGTTGTTTAATGGAGCTAGAATTATTTAGATGCATAGTTAATCTTCTGGAGAGCCGGTTGGTTGTAAATCCAATATATGTATGTGGATTAGAAGAGCATTCTTCCATGGGACATTTAAACTCATACACAACATTGGTTCTATCAACAACCGCAGCAACTGGAGAATGGTTATTACTCATTATCAGGTTAGAGGTTTTAAATTTACTATAATATATATTAAGTTTTAAGGCTTTGTTAGAATCAACAGGAAACAGATTATGGTGTATTATAGACTTAAGGGCCTTTTCGTCCATGCTGTATTGTCTATGCATTTGTCCTCTGTAAAAGAGGTTAATTGAGGATAATTTTCTGGGTGTATCTCTTGTTAGGTCTGAGAAGTATCTATCAAATTCATTATCAACTAGATAGTTAGGAAAACCGTTATTAATAAGGGTTTGCTTGATGTTAGTCAATTGCTAATGAAATATTTTATTGGTAGAAGAGATAAGTTTTGCCCTAGTAACTAGGTTAGAAATAATTGACCTTTTATATTTAATGGGGCATTCATTAAGATAGTTGAGGGTGCAATTGTCATAACTTGTAGGTTTTTTGTTTACAGAAGTGGTAAAAGTGTCATTACTAGTATCTATTAAAACATCCAAAAAAGGAATCTTATTATCCTTAGTTAGTTCATGTGTAAAATTAAGTACTGAATTATTTTTAAAGGCTTGTTGCAAAAAGTTTAATTCATCAAAATGTTTAGCAAATATAAGGATATCATCAACATAACGGAGATATATGCTAGGTGTTTCAATAATACCAAAAATTTTATCTTCAAGATGTGACATATAATAATTGCTAAATGTTGGACCAAGGACAGATCCCATAGAGACGCCGTCCACCTGTAAATAAATATTATTACGGTAGTCATAGAAAGGAACCTGTGTAGTGCAGATTAAAAGGATTTTTTTTAATATATTCGGATTAATTTTAAGAGGCTGCATAAGATGTAATTAGTAATTATATCAATAGTTTCAATGACTTTAGTAAATAGACTTTCCACGTCAAGGGAAGCTAGTATTCTATTATTCAGTTTATGAGTACGTAAGGTTTTTATAAACTCATGAGTAGAGTTAAATTTATATTTATTAGGTAGATATGGTGTTATTAATTTATTAATAATTTTTGTCAATTGGTAAATAGGAGTGGTTACTTGAGAAATAATGGGACGAAGAGGGTAGTTAGATTTATGAATTTTAACCGTACCATATAGGTAGCCAGGCTTATAATCTCCTATAATTTTAGGAAGTCTTAGGCTATCACATTGAGCATTATTAACTGTTATAAGTTTGTTAATTTTTGTTTTTAGTTCATTAATAGGGTTCTTATTTAGTTTTTTAAATTTAGTATGGTCATTGAGGATATTTTGTAATTTGTTATAATAATCAATTTTGTCAATTACTACAAACATGTTAGTTTTATCAGCTTTTCGTATAATTATGTCAGGATGGTTTTTTAATTGTTTTGCAGCGATTTTTAGTTTATAGGTCATAAGAGATGAGGAAGTATGTTGAAGGTTACATCTGTTCTTCAAAGCTTCAGCTTTTAATAAATATTGCAATTCAGAGTTGGTAGATACCTCATTATTAAGTTGTAGTTTTAAAATGTCTTGATATAGTATTTCAATTTCTGTTTTTTAAAAATCTTCTTGTAAGATTTCATAATATGGCAATTAGGGCCTATATTTAAAAGATCCTTCTGAGATTGGGTCAATTCACAACCAGAGAGGTTAATAAATTTGTCAATTCCATTGGGTAGTAGAATAGTTCCTTTGTATAAATTGTTAAGTTTCCTATTGATGGAAATCTTCTGAGGAGTTATATCCTTTCATTATTTGGTTTAAGCCGTGATGTTATTTCCTGAAATTGTTCCTGTTGTATAATATCATTTTGTATACGATTAGAAGCAGTATTTAGGAGGTTAATATTATTTTTGGCAATATCAATTTGTCGTTTTATAAGATATTCTTTGTAATCCCTGGTGTTGGTATCATATGAAGCTGCGGGATCATGTATTTTAAAATATGTGTATTTTGGCAGCAACTTTTCTTTTAAACATGTAGTATTGAATGTTAAAGACAACATAGTCTTGCATATTTTCTTTTGAATTTTCTCATATTCTCTAATGAGACTTTTTATTTGAAAGTGATTTCGAAATAAGTATTGTCCGTACGATGACCTAGCGCTTTCTAACATCATTGTTCATCTTCAAGAAAGTGAAAAAATTTTTTAGAAAAATTTTTTTCACTTTCTGCAACAACTTCCACAACACAATTAAATTTACCATGGAACATTCATACACATCCGTCTCTTTCTTAGACCTTGTGATAAAATTAAACAAACACACACTTTCCACCAGTTTATACAACAAACCCACAAACCATCACACATTCCTTCACTTCAAAAGCTGTCATCCTCTTAAATTAAAAAAATCTATCGTATACAACTCATTTCTAAGAATCAAACGCATATGCTCAGACCATCTAGATTTTCTACACAACATTAATAACTTAACAGAACAATTCCTAAAATGTAAATACCCAATAAATATAATAAAAGAAGCACTTAATAAAACTATCCACATAAACCGTAACACACTTCTCACATACAAAAAAAGTAAAAACAACAATCGGATTCCCATGGTTTTTAACCACAATCAATATTCCCACACACTTACTCACAAATTAAAAAATGACCACAAGATCCTCCAATTAAACAACAATATCAAACACATTTTCGTCAAACCACCCATCAACGCAAAAAAAACAAACACCTAACTTATCAGCTATCCTCACCTCCACCAAATATCTAAATAATACAAACCAAACAGGTAATTACAAATGTAACAAAACTCGTTGTCTAATTTTCAAACACATAATAACAGACAGTGAATTTCTCGCACCCAACTCCAAAATCACAATACATCCACCCCGCCTCACTTGTGATAGCAATAATATAATTTACTACCTATTCTGCACAATATGTCCTAATAGTGGATATATTGGCGAATCTGGAACTAACTTTAGGCTTCGTTTCAACAACCATAAACAAGACATACGACAAAATAATTCATATTCCCCAGTAGCAGAACACTTCAATAGACCACGACATTCGATAGATAATTGCAAATGTATATTGATAGACTCAAATTTTAGCACTACATACATACGAAGAAAAAAAGAGAAATATTGGATTTTAAAATTAAACACATATAAACTAGGGTTAAACAAAGACTTGGGTATTCTAAATCAGTATAAATATTTCAATAGTTAAAATATTTCTTAAAAAAATTTCTTTAGATATGGTAAAAAATCCTTTTTAAACAATAATCAAAACACCAGATGTCTGTTAAAGAATCAAACACAATCGCGTTCCACACCACGTGTCGTCCGAGTTTAAAAACAAACACACAAACACAGTAATTTAAGTACAACACACATACGAAGAAGAAAAAAAGAAAAATACTGAATTCTAAAATTAGACACATATAAACTAGGGGTAAACAAACACGTGGATATTTTAAATCTACATAAATATTTTAACAGTTAAAAATATTTTAAGAAATATTTCTTGAGTTATGGTAAAAAAACCTTTTAAACAACATTATCATCAGTCTTCCGCCAAAAATTCAAACAAAGTTGCATTGCACATCACGTGACATGCGCACGCTTCACGACAAACGCTGTAAACAAACGCTGTAAACAAACACACAAACACAGTTTCTCATTTGATTTCTGAGGAAAGACCTAGGTGGTCTGAAATATTAAATAAATAAATATATACAAAAACACAGAAATAAATACTTTCATAAAAAAACACCCAATTTTGTTTCATTTATTTTATCCAGATATTATATACATATCAAGAAAGTATACGTGGCCTCTCATTATGCTATATATATATATATATATATATATATATATATATATATATATATATATATATATATATATATATATATATATATATATATATTATGAGAGGTACTAAGTCCGACAAATATTTTAATATATTTTCTGCTTATACGTTACTTTATAGATACAAATATTTAAGTAAATGCTTAAATAATATTAAACAATATTAACTACATTTACCGGCCCGAATGTCCGAGAAATTTTATAGAAAATATGTGTCCTTCGTTGTTGAATGGTATAGCACGTCAGGCTATATGACGGTTCCGTGTAGGATACAGGTTCGATTCCTATCGGAAGACACATATTTCCTATGAAATTTCTCGGATATTCAGGCCGGTAAATGTTGTTAATACTGTTCATTAAAAACAGAGAAATTACTTAAATATTTGTATCTATGAAAATAACGTATAAACAGAAAATCGCAAACAGAATTAGGCGTAGATGCGCTATATTAGGTCTAGTTAGTTTCCTCTTTGTCACCGGGGCCCGTTAGTCCAGTTGTGTGATGCTTGCGTTGCATCGTAATTGCTCCATTGGAGTGAAATATATATATATATATATATATATATATATATATATATATATATATATATATATATATATATATATATATATATATATATATTCAGTAACATAGCGTGATCAAAGATGGCTGGTTTGATCCAAGTTCTATTTCTTATCCATCTACGTGACAGTACGTAGGAAATATGCAACTAAGAACTGGTTGAGAGGTTTCTATGTAGATCAGTAAATTTTCAGGCGACTGGAAATAATGCAAGCTTATACAGTATCCGATTTCTCCTTCGCTGTTGTACGAGCGTACAAATAATGAAGTATTCCCAGGAGGATAATGTTTTTTTTATTCGTCTTCTCAGACAGAACCTCACTGGTCGTTGCAAAACTCGTTATATATTTCATACGTGACCTTAATGTCTTATTACAATATTAAAAAATGTTTATGTATAATTATTTAAACTTATTTAAACGTGTCTTCTTTCAAACGGGGAGAGCTCATTGTTTTGAAGGCAATTTTAATCACTGATCTGAAAAAAAAGTTCTATATGGCTGGTTGCTCAGACATTTATGAACGATTTGAAGGCCATATTTAGATTTGACGATGCTATGTAAGATGACCACTCATACGGTAATATTTAGGTTTTGTAGCATTTTCAGTGTTTTGGCCGATCTACTTCTAGCACCGTCTATCCTAAGTTCAATTTTCTTATCTACTTTACTACATTTTATATTATTTATCCATACACAGGTTAGTCCACAAAATATAATCATAAATCATATTTTGAAAGTAGTTAGTTAAAATTAGTTTTAATGTTTGTATCGTGTCTCAGAGAAACACGCACATACGTCAATAAAAACAGAATGAAGAATTTGCCCAAATTGATGCCTCAAATTTTATTAGATTTATGCAAAAAATGCTCATTGTAAGGAAAAGCCTAAAAATTAAAATCGCAGACATGCTGCAAACGTAATGTTTTATATTTTTACAGAATGTTTTATTATGATGCTGTGACAGACTGTACTAATTTTAGTATATGCTTAGATTAGACTTAATCTTATTAAATAGGTAGATTAAACTAGTTCCGCAAACCAATTGCTACTAGAAGTAATGACAATGTTTCTGTTTAAAAAAAGCGTTATTGAATAAACATATACCAGATATGTTGTTTGCTGGGTGATAGTGGATGGGGCAGAATCGTCAAGTAGCTTACTCGGTGTTTTCAGTGCTTGTTTGCCATTCATTGCCTTCCTTGTGTGTTAACATCTTGAAAACTGATTTGTTCCTTATATGTCCCAATTTTTTTTCAAAATATTGGCAATACTTATTTCCAAAGACCTTGAAAAACAAAATACAACTATAAATAAATAAATAAATAAATAAAGTAATTAAGATGGAAACACTATAATATTTTGAGAAGCAAAAATACTCATGACGTATAAATGTTGTTATTTTGGACAATAAATTAAATTCTTGTTATGGTGTTGAAACCATAGAAAAATAACAGACTCGGATATAAAGTTAAACGGTATATTATTCACGGAAACGTAGTACAAAGTAATGTGGACTGGAGAGTACTTCTTTCACTGGTGTCCTGACTCATTCATACACTCATTCGGTGATGCAGTCTTGGTGACTCACACCTGGTGACTTCCGATATTTAATACCCCTCCACATGGGTCGTATATGGCACAAGGCCGGTTTAATGTGGGATCTCCGAGCCCGTAAGCTCGTCCAAAAATATGCCCATTAGAACCCGTATAAACGTATCCCCGGACGAAACTTTGCCCTACGGCAAAGCCTCGTCCGACTTCCTCTCTGCCAAAGCAGAGAGTTCGACAGGAGTCACACCTGGTGACTTCCTATATTTATTGTACTAAATGTACAAATATGACAAGGCCGAAGGGGGGAAAGGGAAAAACGCTGGTCTTCTTCTGTCTTAGCGTTTAAACTACTGACACAAACATACTGACAATATTCCTTTCACCAAAACAACTCATTCTTATTTACCATTCTTTCCTCAAACACCACAATACCTCAAAAACTCTATGAAGTCCTAACTAGTCCCAATATATACAGTTCAATGTTTGGGGGGGGAGGGGAATAAAAAACATTTAAAATCCCTAATGAGTATTTACAAATGTATAAGAATTATATACAAGAAACTAAACAAAATCTTTATTAGTAATAAAAAACCCACAAAGCAACTAAATGTAGCAGTAACACCAGTTCACTGGACGAAATCAATGCGGGACTTGAAAAAAAAATTGTGCATCCCAACCACTCACTCAAACACAGGCTCATCCAAACACAAAAACAGTTACGAAACAACATACCCGAAACGAAATCGTCCCGCACCCACCAGAGAACTGACATCACTATCCACCTAACGATGGGAGGGATGGGGAATTAAACCCAAAGAAAACAAATAGGGACATAAATAAAAGGGGACAATGCGCATACACAACCTAGCTAAATTTAATAACGGGAAAAAACAACTAAAACAACAAACCGATCTACACTAAACTATTAAGGGGAGGGTTGCCAATGTTCAACCCAGCAAAAACAATATCCTCCTAACCGGCATCAAAATGCCACTAAGTCAGCACCTTTTACTCGGCAGAGACGCGTAAGACTCACCCACCTTTCGCCAAATTCCAATGGATGGAGTCGCTTCCTTTCCGTCCTGATCTTGACCTTAAGCTGATGCTTAAAGAACAAGATCAGTTGGTAAGAGGTAAACTTCTCAGCCCCATGGAATTCATTCTGTCGCGTCGTCCATATCACGACTCGCATAACCCCCAGTAAGCAAAGGAACACATAGTGCTCAGCCTTAGTCAACGGACAAAGAACTTTCGCGCAGCATGCGAACCATGATGTCTTCAACAAACTTGGCCAACGGAGCTACGACACTACAATGAAAAAAGGCGTGACCTAGGGTCTCCACCTTTCCACTGCAGCGAACGCAGTTTGGCGACTGTGCCAAACCCGCCGATCCAAGTCTTTTGGCGACCATAGGGCCCCTCGAATAACCAGCCAGGTGAGTGATGCCTCAGGGTTAGTTAGACATTTCAACCCGGGCACCCAAGGCCATATGCAGCGAGCCTCCCGCTTCGTCAGACCGAGATCGCCTATAAGATCATTTTGAACGTTTTATTAGTTAAATACCTGATATAGTGCCTTACGAGACAACGGCTGGACGTCGGAGAGGCCATCCGTAGCCCGTAAGAGTAGCTTGAGGCGATCCGGCATTCACGATAGAAAGAGCCTTCGCCTTGAGGAGTACGGCCGGCCTCCTCCTCACACGAGCGCACATTTCTCAAGGAAGGAAACTGTTTACGGGTGTCTTCCTTCCAGAATTCGCCATTCTCATCCAGTTGCATACACATCCGGTCTAGGTATGAAATGCGAAGCGTATGTTGACGAGTCTCAACGCAAGGCATCCGCAGACCGCCATCAGAGGGATGGAGATAACAGATCTCGCGACTAACCATGGCAGCCTTGCATCTCCACAAGAAAGAGAACAAGAGCCTTACAAACGCCAGTAAAGTGCTAGACGGGAGTGGAAGCACGGAGAGTCGGTAAAGGAGAATCGGGTAGATGTGCAAAGCACATACTTCCGCCCTCCCCTTCAAGGAAAGATTCCTCCGAGTCCACAGACGTACTGCAAACTCGGCCTTCTCCCGCACCTCCGACCAATTTATTTGCAACAGGAGGTCGGGACGGAACCAGACGCCGAGTATCATGACCGGCCCGTCCGTCCAGAGAAAATATCCGGGGGAAGAGAAACTCCCTTCCACGAACCCAACCGCAAGCCAACATACTTATCGCGGTTGATCTTGGCCCCCGTCACAATCTCATATCCCTTGATTTCTTTGCTGACTTCGTTAATTTCGGCCTTACTCGACCCCAGGACCGACACGTCATCAGCATAGGCTGAGGACCGGATTCGTCTTCAACTTACGCAGGAAAGGTTCTAACGCGAGTATATAAAGCAATGGAGACAGCGGACAACCTTGACGAATGAAGGGAGTCAAAATGAAAGGCTTCGGTCTTACTCCATTCACTTCCACCAGCACACACATACAGCATACAGCAGTCGGGTTCAAGTGCGAAAGTTCGACTCGAAACCGGCGGCCGAAAGAACAGCCTCTAGAAATCGATGGACAACACTATCAAAGCCTTGGACTGATCTAAATTGATCAGCGCGGCATCACTGTCGAAAGTTCTCTATGATCAAGCGTACTAAATGAAGGTTGTCCTGAATAGTCCTGCCCTATACAGCACAAGTCTGACTAGAGAGGACAGCCTGCAAACGGCCAGCTAAGACCTTGGCTAAAATCTTCAACTCTGTATTTAACATCGTCAAAGGCCGAAAATTATTACCCCCATCCCCAACATCTTTCTTCTTGCGAAGCAACTTGATCACACCCCTGGTGAAGCGTTGGGGTATAGACCTCTGCTTCAACCAGTTGTTGAAAATCAGTGCCAGCAAAGGAACAAAGATGGGCGACTGCCTCAGGTAAATTTCGTAGGAAGACCATCTAATCCCGGAGTCTTGTCCAGGCCAACCCGTTTCAGCGCATCCCAGATCTCAGACTCTGTAATGGACCCCTCGGACTCTGCCTCTTCATCCGCCCCAAGGCGGGGAAAGTCGGCTAAATAGGTATCGAACTGAGCTGGGCTCAGACCGGGTTCCCTGGTGAATAGCTCCTGAAAGTAGTCACGAAAAGCCTCACAAATGCCACGTCAGTAGTCACAATCCGCTTATCCGGCAATGTGATGCTCGCAATATGCCGACTAGATGCCCTACGAGCTTTCTCTGCACGCAATTCAGCGGCCATGTTCGAAGCCTCGCAAGACATTCTTTTTATCTTAGCCCTAACTACTAGAGCTTGATCCTTCTTCACCAGCAAGGCGGCCAGATCCGCCTTAGCTAAGACTACGTCCCCACTAACACGGGATTTGATCACCAAATAATGAGGAGTTCAATTTCCAGTAGCCAGCCATCCTAACCCTAGGCTTATCTAAGTTTACCCGAACCCGCATGATCCGAGTAAACTATAAAATGGAAACTTGGACATTCTAACAAGTCTACTTCGACACTCTTAACTAGAACTCGGTCGATGTAGCTTGTACTGACCACCGAATCCAAGCTGCCGCCCCTAGTCCAAGTCCATACTACATCCCGGGGGTGCTCATTTCGATACTTATCGACGAGATCAAACCCGTCGATAAAATCCCGAAACGGCTTAACATCCGGGTTGTTAGTACCCAATTTTTGTCCTATGCGATCTATATCGGGATCAAGGACGGCATTCCAATCACCCGCTAGAACTACCGAACGAGATGTCATCAGAAACGGCGCGATCTGCCGAAACAAAACAGACGGCTGCGCATGGTCATTGGGCGCATAGACCCCAAAGAGCCTTATCCTTTATGGTAATATCCAGCACACGCCGCATCCAGAGACTTGCTCACCAGCCAGGAAGTACCTCTCGCGCGTCCATCAAAACATGCTTAATAGAGGTTGAACCTCTTACACAGAATGTCATCATGGTCGCGAGATAAAAAATGGGTCTCCTGCACGTAACAAACATCCACTCCGAGGCGCTGAAGATCGCGAACGAGCCTCACCCTTCGATACTCCGACCTCAGGCCCCGGACATTCAAACTTGCTAACCAGATTGCCATAGTGAAAACCGATTAGTGTTGTAATATTGGTTTGAACATGGCCGGGGTGAGGATACCGACAGCCTCTCCCATAGACTCATGGCCCATCTCAGTCTTGATAGTGCCGTCTTGGGAGATTCCGCCGATATCCCAGGGAAAAGTCAGTTTTAAGGCTCTGTACAGGGATGCGTGAACTAAAACGGGGACCCTCCCTGCACAAAATTGTTTCAGTTGTTTAAGCTGTTGGTTCTGGACAATAGCTATAGGTAAGGCCATCTTATGAGACATGATGGCCTCTAACATTGCCCAGATTTGTTTAGCACCAGGTCCAGTTCGTTTAACGGTTAGAACCCTTTGTGCCAGTGGGAAGTTCTGCGGAACCTCGACATCTAGGTCCGCATATTGACTGATGGAAAGTAAATATTTCAGGTCCTTGATTCTATTTTCGTAGTCGCGGGCTCTCTCAGCCTGATCCGGCGAAATACGACAGACATCCTCCCCCGTATTGAAGATGTGTTTCTGGGCCTTTTTCCTTCGATCTTTCGGTTCCTGAGTAGGGCTTCTTTGCCGTTTCGTAGATGGGGGAGGCATTTCTGCTTTTTTAGAGGGGGAAGGACTGGAAGCCTGCAGAGGGGTGTAGGGAAAACTTTGTTTAACAGGGGAAGGGCTGGGAGTATGAAGGGGAGTGTAAAAGGACCTATGTTTATAAGGGCTGGGTTCCCTGCTGAGAGGACGAGATTTGGACGGGGTTGTCGGAGGGGAAGGTTTCTTCTTGGGTGAAGGTGCGGACCGGGCAGTGGACGTGGAAGGAGTAGATTTAGTTGGTTGGTTTTGTTTTTGACTGTCCAATTTCATTTTTAGGGGCTTTATTTTTTCCGTTTTTTCGAAGCCAGGATCATACTTCTTTTGTCTTGAAATGTTTGCTGAGAGGCCGGGGCATCGCCCTTAACGTTGCAAGAGGGAGTGGGGCTGTTCGTGTCTATCGCCCTTGGGGCTTCAATGGACTGAGGACCCGCTGTCCGGCGCTTCCCTCTGGCCCTACCAGCTACCAGCCATTCCCTCTCAACCTTCCCCACAACTGCACTAGTAGCAGGCGAAGGCTCTTTGGGGAATGTGGTTTCCGATGTTACACCAACCGGAGGATTAACCGACCTGGTCCTAGAAGCTGTTACGCCCACTACAGGCGAGGCGGAAGGTACAGAACCGGTCAGAGGGGGATTTTGGTCTACTGGAGCTTGACTACCAGAGGCCTTATTGCCTGGGCAGGAAGAGGAGCGGTGACCAGTCTCTTCACACTTCAAACATACCGGTTTTCGACCAGTTACTATGACCGGCAACTTCAAAATTCCAACATCCAGACAGTTGGGGATGGAGCGGAAGGCTTTCTCGTGCAACATGATATCAAAGCTCCACCCCCCGTTCAGGCTATCACAGGAGGCGCTCAGAATTTTGCCATACTGGGACAAAAATGCAGCAAGGTGTTCCCTGATAGCCTGACGAGAGACCTCATATACTGCCACGATGGTCCATCTTCGGCCTTCGTACTCCGTTCTTAAGATCAACTCTTTCGTAATAAGCTCACGGCTTGACACTGCAACGCAGTCCTCTGGCGTGGGTAGCAGTACGTCCCAAATGAAAAATTTTGCTCCCTTAACTATTCTGAGGGGCTTAATCCCCAAGGATTCTAGTGTTTTCGACAGTTTTTCGTCGAGCGACAAATTTTGCGCATACGCTTGTCGACGACGAATAATGACACACATCTTTTCTCAATTTTCTTCAATTCTATGGGGTCTTCTAAAAGTTCACTTTTTATGACAAGGTGAGCGTAACTCTTAGCACGCTCCAAGAACTCCGCTAAATTTATTATGCATTTTGTGGGGACGACCAACAAGAGGGCGATTCCCCGGCCTCTGATTTATCTTTACTTTTGTCTAGGCTGCTATTTGCCTTCATTTTATTCTTGTTTTGGCCATTATTTGCATCCATAGATTTGGAATTTTGGCCATTTTTATCTTCTACAGATTTTGGACTTTGACCACTTTGGGCTTCCATAGATTTTTCAGGTGCTGAATCAGCTAAGACTGGGTACTCAAGTGGATCATCTTTGGCGGTTTTTTATTAACCGAAAATAAATGTTTTTAACAGATTTTTTAATTTTTATTACTGTTTTTTTCTTTTTTATCAGAAAGGAAGTGGATTTACTTTTTTTTCTTTTCATCCATTTTTTATAAAAAATCATACAACGGGAAGCGAAGGGAAAGGAAGGGGAGGGATAGAAAGAAACCAAGATCGCCTATAGGCGGGGCGGGGGTAGAACTAAATAAAGCTCGCCTATTAGCGAAAAATGACAATAAAAATTAAAAAAATAAAATAAAACACAAAACTCGCCCGAAAGCGAGACAACAAAAAAATAATTACAAAAACACAGAAATCACAAGGTTCACCTGAATTCATGTACAGAAATTAAAAAATGAAGGTTTGCCTAATGGCGAAACAATTAAAAAAAAGGAACACGAAAACAATAAAGTTAAACGAAAAAGACAAATATAAAACAAGTAACGGTCACAAACTAACTTTTAAAACGGAAAAAGAAAGGTTATAATTGCAAAACAAAAAATTAATACAATAATACAGGCAAAAAGAAAACTTAACAATAAAAAAAACGACAACTTTAAAAAAATACGAAACAACCAATTAAGAAATTTACAATATGGCCGCTAGAAAAATCTAGTCTGACTTGAAAACGAACGAAACACAAACAATAATAAAGACAGATTAAACAAAATAAACGGAAATTTTAACACAGAACGCTAAACGATAAAAATGATATTTTAAAAAGGAAAAGAAACAATTAAGACGTAATAAATGAAGAGAGATTGAAAAGGTAAGGCAAAATAAATGTGGAAACAAAGAAGGATTTTAAGGGGGAGGGTTACATATAAATAAACAAAATAAAAACCTAAATAATAATAATAATAAATAGAAAATAAATGAATATAGTGAAAAGAGGGGTGATGAAAAAAAAATGAAAAAAAATCAAACATTTTTGCAAAAAACTGTCAGTCCAATAAAACGAAATAAAAACTGAAAAACGACTTAACGTAACAAAACAGTTCACACAAACAAAAGGTCGCTGAACTGAAAAATTACCGGTCGTAAACGGTTGGTAAAAAAAAGGACAGAAAAAGCCACGTGGTGACTTCCTTACTAGAAATTGGTATCCACATTATATAAGTGTGGAAAAGTCCATTTGTAGGTATGTCAGGTTCCCACAATACCCCCCTTTCAAACCTTTTACTTGGGTTAATTGTCAAAGGTTCGGTGAATTTCCTTTTTCTCCCCGACCTTCGTTGTTCAGGCGTATGTTGCGGCGGTTCGAGGTCAAATGTGTCGTAAATGATCTCGATGGGTTCTTGCACTTCATCCTGTGTGCTGTTAGATTGTATTTCATGTCGTTTTTTTATTTGATTTATATGTCTTTTATGTGTATGTCTTGGTCCTTGTATAATATAAACCATTTCGCCGATCCTTCTAGTGATCGTGCCTTCCTCCCAGTACGGCATATTATTTTGAAAACTTAAAAAAAATTTTTTTCACCTGGAAGAAATCGTTCCCTTGTTCCTTTTTCGATGTTACATATTTTTGACTGTTTTGGGATTAGTTTGTCAAAAACAGATCTCACCTTTCTGGCAAACATGATTTCTGTCAGTAAGCCATTTGATGGTGTATTCGGGTTCGGCTTTATACGATAAACTTGCAGGAACTGCTGTAATACGAGATCAGTAGGAGTTCCTTGAGCTTTCTTAAATGCTCTTTTCAGCGTGTCAACGAACATCTCCGCCTGTCCATTAGATCTAGGGTGGTATCGAGGCGTAATTATGTGCTTGACTTGGAAAATGTCGCAAAAGTTCTTAAATTCTGCTGAAGTAAACTGTATGCCATTGTCGCTGACAACGCAGTCCACTACTCCAAATCTCGCAAAGAGCTCATGTAGGAAACTGATTGTTACAGCAGTTGTCAGCCTCTTGCATCTTAAAACTTACGGCCACTTGGTGTAACTATCAACAACGATTAAGTAATAATAATTGTCAATCGGCCCAGCAAAGTCGATATGTATACGTGACCAAGGCTGGTCCGTTTTTGGCCAGGGTTTGAAAGTGGTAGATGGGGCTTTGGCCGCCAAGGCGCATCTTCTGCATGTGTTTATCATTTCCATTATGTCCTTGTCCATCGCCGGCCAGTAGACATAACTCCGCATAAGACTCTTCATACGGTTTTTACCGGGGTGTCCACTGTGGAAGTTTTTCAAAATTAGTTTCTGTAGTTTTTTCGCAATTACAACTCTTTCACTATATAATAAGACATTATCACACAGTGAGTAGACTTCTGATACGCTATTATCTTTTGTTGCGATTTTACGTTTTATCTCGCAAATAAAATCATCTTCTAGCGCTTCGTTTTTGATTTCCGACAACGTTACAGGTAATTCCCGAGCGGTATTCGCTATTATTGATTTTATTTCAGTCTGAACGAAGAGCCGCTATAACTGAGTCTTCAAGTGGTTGATTTTGATTAGCTATTAGTCTGGATAGACCATCTGCATGGACAATTTTATTAGTTGGTAAATAATTTATTCTAAAATTATAATTGAAAAGGATGGTACCCCATCTCAAATGTCTATTCGCCGTATAAACCGGTAACCCCTTTTTTTAGCCAAATATGGTTAGTAATGCTTTATGATCGGTCTGTAGAATGAAATATCTTCCATTCAGATATTTGTGAAATTTTGTTACCGCGAATATAATACTGAGGGCTTCCTTTTCAATTTGGCTATACGCTTTTTCTGTGAGTAACAATGTTCTTGATGTGTGTGTGCTATGGGTTTATGTGTACCGTCCGGCATAATATGCAAGATATACGCACCGATGCCGTATGAAATCGCATCGCAGGCCACAATGATATCCAATTGAGGGTTTAAGTGAGTCAAAAATAGTTCTGAAGTTAAAATATTTTTTTTATTTTTTCGAAAGCTGACTGGCACTCCTTTGTCCAGTTCCAACTTTTTCCCTTTTTTAACAATTCATTCAGAGGAGCTTGTAACTCGTGCATATTATTTATGAATACTTGATAATAGTTGGAAAGTCCCAGGAAACTTTGGAGCTCGTTGACATTTTTTGGGGCAGGCATATTTTTGATAGCTTCTTCTCGCCTTGGGTCAGGTCGTCTTCCATTCTTATCAATGACATGCCCGATATATCTTATTTCATTCATATAAAAATCGCATTTCGATTCTTTTACTTTGAGACCGAAATCCTGAATTCTTTCAAAAACCTTGTGGATATGTTTGCCATGTTCCTCGATAGATTTGCTTGCAATAACAATGTCATCTAGATAGGCACACGCAAAGTCCAAGCCGCCCAGCATGGTATCCATGACCTGCTGAAATATAACGTGTGCAACTTTGACTCCGAAAGATGAATCTGTCAATCTTGTATAAACCCCTGTTGGTGTTGATACATAGAAGTTTTGTGCACTCCTCAAAAGGGATTTAAAGGTATGCATCGCTTAAGTCCAATTTGGAGAATATTTACCCACCATTTAGTTTATTAAATATCTCTTCCGGTGTGGGGAGAGGGTAATGGTAATATTTTAAAGCCGCATTGAGGCTCGTTGAAAAATCTTCACAAACACGAATTTGGTTGGACTTTTTTCCTACGTATACAGCGGGGGCAGCCCATTCGCTAAAACCCACTTTGGATAGTATACCGGCATGTTGTAGTCGGTCTAATTCTTTGTTGATTTTTTCAATTGATGCAAATGCGACATTTCTTTTACTTTTGAAAACGGGTTGAACGTTTTCTTTCAGATAAAATTTGGCTTTTTATTACATTTTCCTAGTCCCGCCGAGAAAACTTCGGGAAATTTTTCTTTTAATTCTTCTTTCAGGTCTTACAATTTTTCACTAGTAAGTATTTTCAAATTGTTGGTTTACTTTAGATTGAGTAAATATTTCTTTTATACTTTTCTAAATATATCCAACGTCCGCATCAACGCCTTTTTTCGTATTTACGTTGTCTGTCATTCGGTTGGAATGTCCGACTTTTTCCAGTTGAGTATTAACATATAACTGTTGTATATGTAACTTTCTTTCATGAAAGATTTGTCTTTGTTCGCCAGACTTGAGATTAACACACTGGGATCTTTAGACGTTTTAGAGTTATGGCGTGACCCTTTTTTCTCTTCAGGTAGAGGTTTCTCTTTGGTTCTTCTGTTCTTATGGTCGGCACGGGGTATTTTTGTTCTTCCCTTTGAGTGATTCGGAATATCTCGTCGCAAGTTGTTATGGTGACCAGAGAGAGAATTTTGGTCTTTCCTTTCGTGAGGTCGTTTCGAATCTCGTTGCTAGTTGTTATGGTCGGCAAGAGAGAATTTTGGTATTTCCTTTCGTGAGGTCGTTTCGAATCTCGTCGCCAGTTGTTATGGTGTCGAAACCATAGAAAAATAACACAGACTCGGATATAAAGTTAAACGGTATATTATTCGCGGAAGCGTAGTACAAAGTAATGTGGACTGGAGAGTACTTACTCTCACTGGTGTTCTGATTCACTCATTCATACACTCACTCGGTGATACAGTCTTGGTGACTCACACCTGGTGACTTCCGATATTTAACAACCCCCCACATGGGTCGTATATGGCACAAGGCCGGTTTAATGTGGGCTTTCCGAGCCCGTAGGCTCGGCCAAAAATATGCCCATTAGAACCCGTATAAACGGGTTTAGGGAATGTCTACCTCCCCGGACGAAACTTTGCCCTGCGACAAAGCCTCGTCCGAGTTCCTCTCTGCCAAAGCAGAGAGTTCGACAGGAGTCACACCTGGTGACTTCCTCTTTAATAGAAATTGGTAGTCACATTATATAAGTGTGGAAAAGTCCATTTGTAGGTATGTCAGGTTCCCACAATAATTCTTAAAAGCAAAAGTGATATTTCACCAAACGTTCAGGCTGACAACCGTGAAGTGGATTGTTTTTTCTTGTGAGAAACAGAAAAGAGCACTAAAATTAAGTTATTTAATAACAAATATTTAAGAATGTTAGTCAGTAATATTATGCATTATATTCAGGCGAATACATATCTTCTGTTATGTTACCGCTTATAATTATCGCTTTTACCTTTTGCGCTTAACGAGCTTTTTCCTTGAATTTCTTTACATTTTTTTATAATCTTCCATATTTATTTGCCAAAAATTTTATTGAATTTTTAATTTGACAAAATCTATAGCAAATAAATATTCAAAGATTCATAGGTCATGTCACATGTATTCCTACGTTTATCATATCTAAATACATACATTTAAACATTTAAAATGGAATAAACATATCTCTTTCAGGTGTTCATATATATATATATATATATATATATATATATATATATATATATATATATATATATATACTGACATACACATACATCATAAGCCAAGTTTAAAAAACACCAACATAAAAAAATGAAGTATATGTTACTGAATCAAGTAAAAAGTTAAGCTCTAAATATAAAAATATAACCCAAATAAAATATAAAATGTCGGCTAAAAAGGAAAGAAATTTTATCTGATATAATTATACGTAATAAATAACATTCTCATTTAAAAAAAAAAATTACCTTCAAGAAATGCAAAACAAAAATATAATATTTGACCCCCAAATAATATATAATATTCGGTAGCAACTCTAACCATAATACATTCAAAAAGTTAAAATCGATTATCAGAAAAAAATATGTCTTGATAAATTTTGAAAGAAACAACTGAAAAATCTAATAAAATATTAATAACGTAAATTTTGGAAAAATAAGTTTAGCTGAGAAAAATATCATAAATAGAAATGGTGACCTATGTCTCATACGTTGACACTTACTTGCACGATGTCACCATACAAAATTTACAGTTAACCATGAAATAGTTGACAGTTTTTAACGTTATTTTATTAAAGTTGTTTCCGTTTCGAAGCCTAGAGGTATAAATATATTTACATATATATTTGTGTGTCCTGTGGGAAATTGGTCATATGCTATTGGGTGTTTTTTCTTTTTTCTCCCTTTTTTATTAACGATAAATTATATTATTAATGAGATATTTTATGAGAAATTCTTCCATCTAGGTATTCCCATGATTTTCAATACATAGGCAATCATGTTTCTCAATAATCTCCTGTCTTTTGTTGTTATAAGTAATGACTAACATTTTACCATCTTTTTTTTTTAATTTGACACTGTCATTTATTCACGTGCTAAACAGACATTAAGACTAGTTCTTGAAAGCCCCGAATCCTATATACTGATCTAAAACAATTAATTAAGAAACGCATGCAAAATCAATGGTAGAAACAATTGAGGAGAAAAAATACAAAAGAGACTAAACACAATCTTTCCAACCATCAGAAAAAAACTGCCATAATTGAAAATCCCTAAGGGAAGAGGTTACTATACCACGACTACGAATAGATCGCGCTAAAATTACGCATTAATTCTTGTTGAGGAACCACCATGGTGTCCTACAGGCCAAACCCAATATACAGTAAAAACATTTTCTAATTGAATGCATTAATCCTGAACCCAAAAACACTTCAAAGAAATTAACCTAAAAGAACTATTGGAAAATATTAAAATAAATAGAATTATAACATTTCCGAAACCAGTTGTATTATATCTGAAAATCTCAACAAAAAAAAAATACAAAACAAAGACTGTCCATTTTCCCTGAATATAAACCAAAATAAATCAGTATTCGCCATGCATGACAGCCATATGGCGAAGCTATTTAAGAACATGATTCGCGTTTTTAGGTTAGTGTTGGGAGAAAGTACATATAGCGCAGCCTATTGACAATATTCAATATTCAGTCCTTTCAATTTTCCCCGACTCTGGTCACGGTGCCTATTTGATAAGACATGCTTGTTATTCTTCCAATGTTTCCTGCGTCAAGACTATTCTGGACTAGGAATCATGCTGCATCACGAAACATGCACTTTCAGTTTTATCTGAACATGCAGGTCTATTTTATAAGAAAAAATCGAACCAGCATTATTATTCCAGAGGAGACATCTATTGCGCGCAAACGAGTAAAAATTTCTGACGTTTTGTTACTCTATACATCAGAATGCCAGGCAGCCATAAAACATTACATTCATTCGTGCTTTACTTAACATGTTGTGAGCAAGCTTGTCTCAATCCTCACTTAGTTACCCGATTATGTGGCTCCGTGCATATGTGGGTGTCTTGGATGAGCATGTATAATGAGGATGGCGGGATTGGAGATTTGACACTCACAGGATATATTAAAAGGGACGAGCTTTTTGAATGGATGGCGGCACATGGGTGGGAATCTTGACAATGGGACAAACGATGCTAAAAGCTACAAGAGAGTTGTATAGTCATGATCATCTATGTCCTAAAGTGAAACGCTACATAGAAGAGGAAGAAGAAACATAATACTCTTTATACATATTGGGTTGACCGGAAAGTTCATGTCGACTTTTAGTCGGTCATGTTCCAACACGTTAGAACACGTCAAATTTATTGACAGATATAATATACTTACATTTCTGGTGAGAGCACACTTCAAGCTATCTCTTAAAAAAGAAAGTTTAAAATTACTTAATTCGTGTCAATTTTACATCCCTATGAATATAGAAGATTATAAGGTGCGTTTTAGGCACTTGATTCTATTTTTTACCGTAAAGACAAAAATGCCTCGCAAGCAACATAAAAGACATTTGCTGTGTACGGTGAAGGTGCTTTCGGTGACAAAACTGTACGGAGTGGTTTGCTAAGTTAAGAGTTGATATTTATAGTCTTATTGATGAAGAACGCTCATGCAGACCCCCCCCTCCAATACAGATGACAACGAAATCAAGACATTGATTGAGAATAACCTTCATTAAACCACGCGGGAATTAGTAGAATCACTAAATTTGTAAAAATTCACCATCAATGAGCACTTAATGGAATTTGGGTACTCAAATCGCTGCGATGTTTGGATACCACATGATCTGCGCGAAAGGAATATTTTGGATCGCATTTCATCTGTGATTTGCCGTATGAACGCCATGAAAATGCACCCTTTTGAATCAAATTGCGACAAGTGTTGAGAAATGGATCGTTTACAACAATATTCATCGTAAACGATCTTGGGGTAAGCGACATAAGCTAAATTTTGCCACCTCAAAAGCAGGTCTTCTTCCTAAGAAAATCCTGCTGAGCATCTCGTAGGATTGGAATGTAACCCTTTACTATGATCTGCCAAGTAACCAGTCAATTGATTCTGAAAACTACTGCTCGCAACTGGACGGATTAAAGGCAGCTATCTAAGAAAAACACTCAGAATTGGCGAACAAGAAAGGTGTCGTTTTTATCAGCATATTGCCAGACCTCACGTTTCTATGGCGACCCAGCAATAATTGTTGCAGCTTGGATGTTATGTGTTACCCCACTCGCCATATTTACTAGACATTGCTCTTTCAGATTTTCATTTATTCAGGTCCTTGCAAAATAATCTCAATGGTAAAATTTTACTTCTTTGGATGACATAAAGAACACCTTAATGAGTTAATTGCCGAGACACCAATGAAATTCTGGGAAGATGGATCCTTCAAGTTGAAGGAAAAATGGAGAAAGCTTGTGCAACAAAATGGTTTATGTTTAGCTGAATAAATATGAAATGGCATAATTTTGTTTTGTGCTTTAGTTTCCCTTAAAAACCGGCATGAACTTTCCGGAAAACCCAATAATTAGGGGCCTATATCAAGTGTAGTTAGTTAAAATCAATATTCTTTTTCTATGCGCCTTGTCTCTTCAGTACGTTGGTTATCTTGACTTTTAACAATTTCCTTTCCTTAATAATTATTGTTTTTTGTGATCTCTCCTAAACCCTGATCTACATCTATTGTGGATTCCGGGATGAAATCGGGTATCAAATAATAACAAACGCCAAGAATGAATATAGGAAATAAATGTATTAACGTAATAATACAAAGTGATAATACAGGTTAGTAGTTCCAGGAATGCAGATAAGTAGAAAAAAAATATATATAGTCTTTGGTATCGACGTATCGCTGTATGACTTCTTAATGAGTCTACGGGCTCGTTACTGTGACACTTGCATCGTCTGACTGTCCAAATGTTCTCTACTGTTCTACTCGACCGACTCAACTCTCTCTACTACCGCTTCTACTACTGACTTGACTGTCCGGACATTCACTGGTAGTTGTATATGTATACCTTGGGTGAGTCCATTTGTGTAAAAAGGGGAGACCCCTCAGCAACATCTATTTACTGAAGCATGTTAGCATGCTTCAGTAAATAGATGTTGCTGAGGGGTAGATAAATGCGCTGCTTTCCTCTGTCCCACTTGCCTTCAATCTGTCCTGTAAGTATTAAATTTTCCAAGCTTTTTTTCTCATTATTTGTCGTCTAAAAATCAACTTTTTGATTTTAAGTAATTGGGTCCTTTTGTTTCTTCTCTAAAACTTCAACTTTGTTCATGGTATTCTCAGCATCGTTCTGTAGAATCAGATTCCTGTTTCAAGTTGATAAATAACTAAAACCAAATTCGACGAGTTCGTTCGACACATTTACTTCTAATAAATGGTTGATTAATGATAATTACTGATATCAGAATTTCAAATGATATATTAATAAAAGAAATTACGGTAAAACTGTGAAACTGTTAATCTGCGAACTTTTAGCTTTCCTTTTCATATAGCACATGTAGTAAACACGTGCTTGGGTCAGATTTTAGAGGTTTGCTCAAAATCCGCAATGCCATTGAAAAAACGAAATTATGTACTAAATAAAACAATGTTTCTATATTTGCCATTATATCATTTTGAAGATTTATTCGTGGACTTATAGAAGATGATGTCATGTTAATTTTCTTTTTTGCGATTGCAGTATGACTTTGAGGCAACACTGTATGTATTGATAAATTTAAGAATGAACCATAACAACGACTCCTAATTATCCCGAAATTCAATTTCGACAGGTGATGCCGGTTTGTTTGAACGTAAATAAAAATATAGAAGTAAAGAATCGGGCTAAAATAACAACGTATTTATTTATTCAAAATATAGAATAAATATTGGCATAACCAAATAATATGAAAAAATCCGAGTACATAAAATAGACTGAAATCATCATCACGTGTAGGATGAAGAAACGAGGGATAATAAAAGAAGAAACGGATTATAAACCCAGTTGAAATATATATCTCTAGGTAAGATGATGTAATTTATATATATACATACATATATATATATATATATATATATATATATATATATATATATATATATATATATATATATATATATATAAAACAGAGGATGTCTGTGTGTCTGTCTATGTCTGTGATATCTTTTCACTCGAGATCCATCCAACTGATTTTAACCAAACTTGACACATGATTATACAATGTATGAGATAGGTTCGTAGCATAAAAGTCGATAATTTAAAAAATCACTAATCGATAAAGTCGATCAAATAAAGATAAATTTAACTTTTTTCCTCAAACCTTATTTTGATCAAACTCTGTATGTAGTTTACTTACATTATGACAAGCTCAGCTATACCTCATTTTTATTTCTACGCGACTCCGTTTAGCTAAAAAACGCGTTTAGCAAAAAAAAAAGATCAACGAATAACGAATTTCAACACAAATTTTAAACTAAAAACTCCCTCAGTTGTAGCCAACAATAAGTTGATTATTTGACAGTCATTTAATTTGATAATTGAGTTCACCCGTAACACGCGTAAATAGCGAAAAATGGCGATTTTTACTGTTTCTTTCTTATTTTTCGTTGATTTTCTAAAATAATTGTGATCTGAAGTGGGTTTTCCGAGCGATCACGCAAATAACTACGATCTAGATTTTTATTACTTAAGCATTAAATAACTCTAATAATCATTATATCCTAATATTTTAAAATGCAGCGTCAATGTGCGATATTATGAAATGACACATGCTAATTTAACCACTTTTCATTCGTATCCTCACACCGGGCATTTTTATTGGCTTTCGATGTTAATCAAGCAAAAATAAATCTCATAAAATATCCTAATCATCCCTTATATTCATGTCGACTTCTTATTTATAGTCATATAAAAATAATAAATAATATGTTTAATATTGATAATAACAAACTAATACAAATATGTAGATTGAGCTTGAGATATCACATTCATAATTAGAAATGATCCATATAAAAATCAGAGACAAATATGTTGGATCATTTTCAAATTGTGATTACTAGTTTGAAATGGCGAGATGTAACCGGAAGTTCTATGATAACACATTCTTCTTCAGCACTTCTTGCTTGTGGAACTCTCTTCCAACTTTTTGTTTTCCAGTCAAGTTTAACTTTCAGAAATTCAAATACAATGTTAATCGTTATCTTGTTTTAATTGCTGTTTTTTTATTGTTCACTCACGTTGTTTTTTCTCTCATGTTCTCTCACCATCAGTAAACACTGTCCGATTTAGTGGCTTTATTGCCTTACTTGGGGTGATTTGATGAAAAAACAATTTTTAGAATATGCCTTTGAGATTGTTAAAATTAACCGTACAATCTGGAAAATAAACAATCCTTAAAATTTATAGCACATGTTTTGCAATTTACAGTTCATATATACAACGTTTATATAAAATCTAATATTTAGAGAAAAAAGTTGCTTCAGTGCACGAGTAATTTAAATTACCTCAAAATAATACTATCGCAACTTGGTAAAGGGATTTGTCGTAACGACAACACAGTTTTGGCTTAAGCCTTCTGCCTGCAAAAGCGATACTCCAAATAAACAATACTTCTGTGTCTGAACAATAGTTAAAACTGTGCTTCTGTTTCCTTCGTTCTCAGTTACAATATCCCTCCCCAATTAGTAAAAAATTAATTAAGCAATGTTTTTCGCGAACTATTAATTAAAGGGTAATGCTCATGGGCGTTTCAAAAGAACTTTGAGATGTAGACAAGTTATCAGGGGCAAGAATTTTTTTACTTCCTTTTTTATTTACGTCATCATCATCTTCCATATCTGAGTGCTCTGTAATTCTATCGTCTAGCGATTCCTTTTCAGCAAGTTCTCTCGCTAAGAGTCAGGTACTGCATCGCTTCACTGTTTTATGTCCCAGTGCAGTTTCTTAGGCTCAAATTCAACCTTACGTCTCTCTGCTTCCTTGCCTTTCTGAAAATTGTTCTGCCGGGCGTTCTGGGTTACTGATTTTCTTCCCTCAGTCGATCTCTGTAGGGCACACGACGCTGTGTTGTTGATGCTGAGTGTCTGACTCTTTGGTTGGCTAGATCCCGGCATGTATCTGATTCAGTTGGAATATTCCCGCAAATATGATCCACATGTTTTCTATACATGCCCATCCACTAGTCTTACTAGAAAAGACAGTGGGCCAAGTTTCCATTTTGTTTTTTTCTTGAAAGTTTATAAGGTTAATAGCATCTACCAAATATAATCTGTTTTCCTGTCGCTTCCCATTCATCGAAATGTTAGTGTTGTCCATTTTACTGGTGACTTTGGCGAATAATCCCGGATTTAGGTTTAGCCGAGATCTAGGCTGTTAACTCATTAAGCAGCATGGCTGTTGACTGACCAGTTGTTGTTTGTGGAAAAAGAGGATAATGAGCCGACACACACAGTAGTCGTGTTTTGAGATCGCCTGGAACTTTTTTAACCCACTCTTGATGGATTGATTGTACGGTACATTCAGCTAGTCCATTTAACGATGGGTGATATGGCTAACATCGACCATGCTTAATGCCATTGAAGGTGCAGAATTTTGAAAATACTTCACTAGTAAACTGCGGGCATTGTCCGTCACGATCACGTGAGGGTTACAATGTGTGGCAAATGTGCGTCGCAATATCCGTTTTTTTACTTGCTGGTGTTGAAAGAATATGTGCATCTCTATATTTACTATGAGCATCCAGTATAACAATAATCCACTGGTCATTGATCAGGCCTGCATAATCTACATGCACTCGAAACTATGCACTTCCTGGCCATTCGCAAGGGTGCAAACTGTTCGTCTGGGGCATACTCGCCTTATCCTGGCATATAACACAAATCAGTTCAATATCTGAATCCAAATTAGGCCACGAGCAAGGGACTTCGTCCGTGAAATACATGGGTGCCCTTCGTTATGTAATTCGTTAAGTATCTCGACACTTTGCGGAGACAACTAGTGATCTCTATAAAACACAACTCAGTTGTACTAATAACTCCTTCTTACTGTGTGTGTCCGAGCGAAAATCCTGAGACTCATTTCACGGCCATGATCCACTTATACATTCGAGATTCAGGATGTATACAAAGCAACAGTTTTCGCCGTGACAGGAATTGAATCTAAAGCTGTCATAGAGAGTACCAGTTCTAGATATGGCAATGGTGTAAAATAGTCCTCGGCAAGTGGTCGACCTCGTCCGCCTGCATTGCGAATCTTTGAATCGGAATTTGTATACAAGCTGATATTGGTAGTTTGATAGTTCCAACACCCAACGCTGTACTCTAGCACTTACTGTGTGTAATATCGCACTGTCCTCTTTCAAAAGCCCAAGCAAGGCTTTATGATCAGAATGCATTTATGGAATTTATTCACCCCAGAATTACTGCTAGACTTTCACGTTCTATCTGTGCATAATACTGTTCTGATTTTGATTATATTCTCGTGGCAAAGCAAATTGCTTTTTCTTTTCCATTCACCATAATATATGACAAAACAGCTCCATTACTAACTGGGGATGCATTCACGGACATTATAAGCTTAAATTTAGGCTTGTAATGAACTAAAACATCAGCAAATTTTCGATTGTTCTAATGCCGATTTCTCCGCTATTCCCCATTTCGGTAATAATTTACAAAAGCTAAATAACTAATCAGTTCCGATCTATTTTTGGTATCGGTGTACTTTTCTTGGCATTATACCTATCTTGGGTTGAGCTAATTCCTTTGGAATCAATCCTTTGACTCAGGATAAACTACTGACATCTTACCGAACTTACATTTATTACTTCTAAGGTTGAGGCCCGCATTTCGCAGTTTTTTAAGGTTAAACGCATATTTTGGTTATGTTCTTCTAACTTTTTGCCTGGGATTAAAATGTCGTCGACATAAGCAAAGTCATACCTTGAATTAACTGGTCTATAGTGCGTTGAAAAATTCCTGGTAAAGAGCCAATTACAAAACACAATCTGGTGTACCTGAAAAGAACATTATGATTATTTATGCGAGTAAATCTTTGTGACTCTTCCTCAAAGGAATCTGTAAATATATGTCAATCTTGTGCGTTAAAGGTACTGGTCGGGTTTACACGGAACAAGGGGTACAGTTAGGCTTGACATGCCACTTAGTTATTGTGTCTTTCAAATTGCCCAAGCCCAAGAAGGTCAGAAAATTCTCGCTCCAGGTAATTTCGATTTCTATTTGACAATTAATCCTATTTACACATATGAAGTTCAGGTGCGCCCGAATAAACCGTAAAATAATATACCCGGTGTGTTTTGTTCTTGCATACAGTAGGACTGTTTTGGCATTGTTTGTTTTTGCACTGTCTTGAAGAGTGATCCTTGTTTTGACAATTAAATCCAATTTTACCTCATGCTGGGAACTGCATACACTTTTCTTGCCATTCGCAGTTTCGTTTTAAACCTTCTGTCCGCCGAAACTATACTTCAGCTCTTTTATTCACACAGATAATATGGCTGAGACGGTACTTCCCTGTCTGAACAATAGCTGAAATGGTGTTTACTTTTTAGGTTACAATAAATACTACTTTAAATTTTCTTGTTATAATAATAAAAATACAAGTAATAATACGTCACTACTTATAAAAAAAAGCCAAATGCGATAGGTGGTTAGATCATGAGGCCCACCCCAAAAAGTAATAAAAATGCATTACTCATATAAACATATGGATACATCTCCAAGTGAAATTTAATGAACGGAGAAAAGAAAGAAAACACAATTTTTCAAAAATATCGTCTCAATTTATTTTCTATCCTTCGGAACGGTCCAGGGGAGATTTTAATTTTCAAAGAAAGGAAAAAAATGCAACTAAAATATATGAAATTTGTATAATTCTGGCATAAGTGTCAAAAGTTGTTAAAAGAAAAATAAACTATTCATTCTTTAGAGCGGTATATTTTGTTTAGAAACAGAAAAAAATTGATAGAAACAAAGAAAAGAGTACTGCACCAGTCCCCTATATGGCAGTGAATACTGGACATAATCCTCACGGATGACGAAGAGACTTGAAGCAACAGAAATTTGGTTCTCCAGAAAGATGGTGAGAGTAACATGGACCGTACATATCAGCAACAACGAAGTTTTAGAGATAATAGAAACAAAATGGAAACCTCGACATAACATCAGAAAGAGACAGTTGAACTTTTTAGTGCACATAATGAGAAAAGAGGGCCTATAAAATTTGATACACACAGGACAGATTGGAGACAAGGAGAACAGAAGAAAACGCATAACTAACCTAGCGAGTTTGAGTAAATGGATGGAGGAACGAATTTTAGGAGAGATAAGAAAAAGACAAAATTTATTAAGGGAACAGGGAATTGCTGAGAGCCATGATCGAAAACGTCCTGAAGTGAAACCGAACATTGAAGAAGAAAAATAAGCAAATATGTTTATATATAAATAAGAAATCATTCTTCGACGTCCGTATGGTTGGCCGGAACTCCATTGACAATCCCTTGATACACTGTT
Source organism: Acanthosepion esculentum (assembly GCA_964036315.1). Taxonomy (NCBI): domain Eukaryota; kingdom Metazoa; phylum Mollusca; class Cephalopoda; order Sepiida; family Sepiidae; genus Acanthosepion; species Acanthosepion esculentum. The sequence goes on from OZ038478.1 coordinate 101,168,652, forward strand.
CAGTCCCGTATTGCTGTCACCAGATTCCCAATGCCCAACCACGTGTCCCGAGTTATGGTAACAGGAAAGTCAATTTTTGTGAGAAGACACTTCCAGAAAGATGCCATAGGAGTAAGGATGAGATGAATTCTCTGTCCGCTCGGTGGCAGTGGCCGGCAAACTTTATTCGTTTTGTTTGAGCTTAAGAGAGACTGGTCTCAGTTTTCCGTAGATTTCGTTAAATGTTGCTTGGATCTTCAACTGATGTTCTGGATTTTTCTTAGTGTACAGGGTGTTGCTGCAAAATCCGACACTTGACAAAAAGAAAACGAAATAGGCAATAAAAACAAAAGTTGTATATGCAGAGATCTGACAGTTTATTTAGCAACAGTTAGAGTTACATAATACATTATTTTTTATTGTAACCGGCGGCGGCGGCGACGACCATCTCAAGGCGGGCGCGAAATGAGTCATACGCTTTGGCGACCATGTCCTTGTCCACAGCGGCCAACGCCTCCACGGTGGCAGCCTTCAGAGAGTCGACCGTGTTGTGGGCGTGCTTGTTGGTTTTGGACTCGATCACGCCCCAGAAGAAATAGTCAAGGGGTTGTAGTCGGGTGAGGAGGGCGTCCACAATTCCGGCGACCAGTGGTGAGGAACATTGTTGAGCAGCCATGACTGGGTCATCTTGGCCTTGTGTGCAGGAGCGGAGTCCTGCTGGAAGACGTAGGGGCGTCCGGAGGCGATCCCATCCATCCAGAGCTTCACCACGCTCCTTAGCACCTCCTGGTAGATCTCAGCGTTGACTCTCAGGCCCTTTTGAAAGAAGTACGGAGGCATGACGTCTCCCTCGCTGGAGATGAAGCCAAGGACCATGACGGAGGATGGAAACTTCGTAAGCTTCACGACGTAAACATCCTCGATATCTTTGCCGTTCTGCCTGTTGCTCGTCTGGTCTTGGATGAAATACTTTTCATCAGAGAAGAACCTCAACATCCCAGCGGGCCCGTGCTTGAGCTCGTTCAGCAAAGCAGTCTCCTTGACCTTCCTCGAATCCTTGGAGGCATTCGTAATGAACATGCGGTGAGACTTGTGGTAGGATGTGTAACCAATGTCCTTTTTGATCGTTCGACAGATCATCGACTTGTGACAGCCCATGTCAGCGGCGATCTTGACGTAGCTCTGGCTTCCATCATTGTCTCCTTGACGGCGGCGAGGAACTCGTCGGTCCTAACGGCCGAAAAGAAGCTACTGCCGCTGCTCTGCGCTCATATTCCACCCTGGAAAAGTGTAGAGACAAAAAAAAACAAAAAACGTTAGGGTTTCTGGATATGCAAAATTTATTTTTATTGCCTATTTAGTTTCCTTTTTGTCAAGTGATTTTGTTGCAACACCATGCATTTATATATGCTCCATCCAGTCGTCGTTCAAGATGAACAGATAATGTCCAATTTCTGGCCCAGACATTAGGACTGGTTCATTCAGTGTTCGAAAATTTTGGACATTTAAGGAGGATTGAAGATTCGAGCACTAATCCTGGTCAAGTTTGGTACACGCATTCCATGTAAAAGCTTTGCTGATGTTGAAGTCTTTTTTGGAATCTATGATGTGAGATCCAAGATATTAGAACATCTCAAATTTGTTGATGGATGTATTATTGAATGATTTCCACTCGGATAGTTCAGAGGAGGTATTCATACGTGAATATGTATTCTGCCATACTCACGTTGCACTAGATACCTACCTGGTTCGCTGCTTGCTCGAGTGATTGCTGTAACGATTCTGTATCCTTGATACATTGAGAAATTAATGCAAGATCATCGGTAAAGTCAAGGTCAGTCAAGTATTGTAGAGGATACTGACTGCACCAGCGAGATTTCAAAAGGAGTCTTTTTTCCTCCATAAGACAACATTAAATAAGACGAGATGAGATGCGAATAATGATTTGTTTTATTGAAAATCAGGCGAAAGGAATAAACGGGAATGAAGTAGAAAAGTAGGAATTAATAAAAGACGGAAATATCAGAATAAGGTTTGGAATGGTGACGGGGAAAAAAAAGATAGGAACCATTGAAAAATATAGGCATTGATTAAGGCGTAACAGACCTCGACATGGGGAAAAAGAAAAGATATATAAAAAGACTGTTTGTAGAGGTCAAAAAGACAGAAGACTTGATAAATAAGAAAATTTGAGAAAGACGCATGGAAAAGAAGACAATGTTTTAAAGAGCATGTGGAAAATGTAGCAGAAATTAATGTAAGATAAAAAACCCCAAAATCAACATAAACCGGATGAACGGTGATTTTCACATCTATTATGTACCGTGTCCCTTCAGCGCATTTGGCGGTCATTACTCTTTCTATCCCTTGTAACCTTGCAACAATTGACTTTTGACCACTACTATTTGTATTATCTACTGCTCTTTACACCTAGCAAAACAGGTTACTCGCCCAGCAACCACCTACATTGACCAACATTGTAATGACACACGATATCAACCTCATGACTTTTCGACCTTGATGCAGGACCGTGATGCTTGGCGTGATAGACTTATGAATGTCCGAGCTAGGTTGTCAGAATAAAAAAATTCAAACTAGTTCAACCATTCACAGACATTCGCTTAGTAGATAGCTCTCCACCTCCCTCTTCCTCATCTGCTTCAGATATTTATGTTGAGTATTAAATTCTCCAGACCCCACACTCATTATGCATCCTAGAAATTTCTGTCTTTCAATTTTCAATTTCGGCCAATTTTTGATTAATCCATGGCATGAACATATCTCTCAGTAACTATATCTCTTTAGATTAGAAAATGCAAGCAGCCTTGAAATAGCATTGTCAATAGCAGTTCATCCCTTTTTACTTTATGTCCAATAACATGTTCCTATCCCTTAATATTTTGTTTAGTTTCTAGAAAGCATCTTCCTCTACTCCATTTCGGATTCGGATTTCGGTGTCACATTTTCAGTTCTCTTTTACAGATGAAACAAAATACCGTATATATTCGTACAGTTCGAGTTTTTATGATCTGATTTCTTACGTTCTATACACAGGTAATTTTGTGAAGAGATTAAAAATCATTCATTTGAACGATTGTACTATTTGTTACTCCAGGACAGAAAGTTAGAAGGTTAGAGAGGGTGAGGTCATCTAGAATAAGTTAGAAAATGATTCTGTGATAACATATTTGATATTCGTGATTATGTGACAGTAATAGGATTTGGTTCCGTGACTTTGGTCTTCAGCTACAATAATTAAGCTTTCTGTTTCAGCTTTCAGTCGGGTGCTCCTCAGTCACTGATGGATTTTCTGTTGGTCCACTATTATTATTACTTTATGTCCTTTGATTTCTGGTGTATACACATTTCTTTCCGGATCCTGTCCAAAGACCTAAGGATAGAAATGGAATCATGACATTTTCCAATGACCAATAAAAAAAATAAAACCAACAAAAAAACACAAACATGTTTTACATAGATAAAGAACTTAATAAGGTGCGGGATGTACTTGTGAGAAAATTCTTTTGTATTTCTTGAAGGTATGGGCTTCCAGGAATCCCTTCAATTAGTCTACTGGAATCTTTTCCAACCAATCCGAGGACTCCAACTACAACGGTGATTGTTGATGTTCCAATGTGTCACATTTTGAGATTTCCTTGTATTTTGATAGGTTTTTGAAGATCTTCAAAGATACATTGCAGTCTGCAGGGACTATCATATCAATAAGGAGGCACTTTTTTCTTTGTGGTCTCTAATAACAATATCTGGGCGGTTGGCTTCGATTTTTCTATCTCTGTGTATTGTGTAGTCGCATAAAATTGTAAGAGGCCCTATCTTCGTAACCAGGTCTGGGTGGTGTTCATACCACATTCTTTCAGTTTTTTCCGGTAGAAGTTGCAAATTTTCCTGTGCAGATATTGGCCAAATCTGTCATGACGGGGTTTATATTCAGTGGGTGCCAATACCGTGCAACCTGATACAAGATGATACAAGATGATTAATTGTTTCTGGGTAATTATCATAGAACCTGCATTTTGGGCTAACACAATATTTTAGTATATTTTAGTATATATGCTTGATAATTTCTAGTAAACAAATACTGATGCAGCAAGGATAAAACCTTCCGTTTCAGCTTTTAAACCTGCACTAAGTAGCCAGTGATGCGTACGGGTCTTGTCTACATCAGCATGTTTGATACGGGCAGAGTATGAAGCGTTTTATCTTGCCACTGTTTCTGTATCTGGTCGATTGCATTTTTTTATTTCTTTTTTATGTATTTTGCAGCTTCAGTCAGTGTATTGTGCTTACTTGTATTTCTGCATAGAGTCAACCGGACGTCTAACCACACTGATGAGCTGTGGAACAGCGAAACAGTCTGTCTTTGGATGACAAAAATATTGGCTCCTGAAAAATTAATTTCGGTTGAGCTCTTTGGTTTGAGGTGTGAGTTTGTAAACAGTGAATATTTAAGATAATATTGCATGACTCTTCGGCAGAATCGAGTCACTGTCTGTCACTGTGTGTTTATCTAAATCTAAAAATAAACACGCTAAAATTCACCTTCATCCCTGCTGTGCGCCGACGGCTTAGTGGTAGAAGTTCCGACTGACGCCAATTCAGTCGGGTTTCGATCCTAGCTAGAGGCAACCGGATGTCTAGCCACATTGATAAGCTTTGAAACAGCGACACAGTCTGTCTGTGGATGACACACACACACACATATATATATATATATATATATATATATATATATATATATATATATATATATATATATATATATGTATATGTGATTGTAAACAATTCAACATAGAGTAAATTTGTAAAACGAGAATATAAATAAAAACAAAAGGAAAAATTATCTCAGCCAGGGCGTTTTGGTCTTGTATATAAATACTTGTTAAAAAATAAAATTCGCAAAGTTAAGTTTTCCTTTTGTCTTCATTCATATTAATATATATATATATATATATATATATATATATATATATATATATATATATATGCGCGAGATCGCATGTATGGTTCCTTGTATCTATATTTATTTAATTCACCTGTGCCGAGCCAGGAAATTTTTCTCCCCGGAATCAATCCTCCAAATCTATAAATCAACCATTCGCCCTTGCATGGAGTATTGCTGACATATATGGTCTGGAGCCCCTGCTGTTTGCCTCAGGGTTCTTGATAAGATCCAGAGACGGATATGCAATGTAATTGGCCCTGATCTGTCATCTCGTCTGCAGTTGCTCTCTCACAGACGCGCCGTTGCCTCGCTCTGTCTTTTTTACAAATACTTTCACGGTAATTGCTCCGATGAGCTGCTTTCGCTGGTTCCCAGGCCTCATGAATTTAAACGTCCTACGAGGCTGGCATCCCGTTCCCACCCCTTCACCGTTGAAACTGTTAGATGTAGACGTCTCTTCTACTCCAATAGCTTCATGTCTCGCACATCTCGCCTCTGGAACTCCCTTCCTTATTCCTGTTTCCCTGACAAATATAATCTCCAACTATTTAAGTGTAACGTCAATCGACATCTCCAGCTGCCTTTATCTATCCACTTCCCTTCTCCACATCCTTTCACCTTTCATTCCTATCTGCTCTCGCTCCAAATCTTCTGTAACTCCCTTGCCTTGATCGATCCACTATCTTTCTCCACATCCTCTCCTTTACCACTCCTATCTGCTCTTCCTCCAAACCTTCTGTAACCCATTGCGTGCTAGTGGCTTCCAGCCTTGCTTGGGTTGAAAAGCTTAAAAATATATATATATGCATGGAGCGAAAACGACTATTTTCAAATGAATAAAGAAAAGAAGATGAGAACTGAGTAAAAGAAGGAAAACAGAAGGACACAAAAAAAGTAAAAATGTTAATAAAACCGACAGATTGAAAAAAACAAAAAGCAAATTCAGAAGGGAGGTTAACTGGGTTGGGTCGACTGGGCAACTGACGAACTGCATTTTTGCGGGTAGCAGAATCACAAATTAAGTGAATTCTCGCCTCAAAACACAGACACGGAAAAAAGCCATTAGTGCAAATTTATTTCATGATTTTTAGAATGTTATTGTTGATTGGTCTCGAGGCAGTTTTCAAAAACTATTGTGTATTTTTCTTTTAATATTAACTGGAATCATTTGAAAATGTCACCTGATAAAATAAAAAAAAGACGGAGCTAAAAACAAAAACGGAATTCTGAATGACAGAGCGATGTTCGTGCGTAGAAGGGCCAAGGGAAAAATGAACGGAATGACTAAATGTGGAGGTGTCTTGTTATTTTCTAATCGTATCTTAAGTTTAAAACAAGTTCACAAACATCATCCGGCGACCGGTGAGGATCGAAATCGCAATCAATTATCTAAAATTACAATTAACCTACGGTCAGGCGCCCAAGGAACTACCGTGAGACGCCCATGGTAAAAAAGAAAAATTATAATAATTAAAGGAATTTAAAAATTTAAAAAAATAAGTAAAATAACGAAAAAGGAAAGCAACTCATAGAAAAGTAATGTCGTCTGCTTGATGGTTATTTTTATTTCTACAAAGGCTTTTGGTTTCTGTTCAAATCCAACCGAATGTCATGAATGCAGCCGTTCCCAATTTACAAAATTATATCAGTCTTATAATTTTCTTTCATATGTTTTGGCACGCTGAAATGGTGCTACAAGGAGTTTTGTTGGGTTCATGCTCAAATGCGCACCACACATAATAATCAATCGAAGATGTAGTCTGGGGACATAGGTGGCCACATATAAGTTATGATGTCGCAGAAATTGTCTAATAGCCATTAATGTGTTCTCCTGATTGTGTGGCATGGTGCAGAGTCCTGTCGCCAGATATAGGTTTTGGAGTTTTGGGGTACCTTATATACTAGTGAGCCAACGAAAATGAGCAGATTATATTATACGAGCTTAGAATGTCACAAATGCCTTTAAAATGGCAGGTGAGACTATCTCAGATGGGCTGCTGATAGCCATGGTTTTAAAGGGATTACCAGCAACATTCAAACCATTCACGACAGTCATTTCTCAAAAAGATAAAAAAATTAACTTTCACTGAGTTTAAAATTGCGTTACGTAGTTATGAAGAAACTGAAAAAATGTGTACTCCCCCAAATCAAGGAAATAACGTAATGCAACTGAGAACGTCATTTAAAAAATTCAGAAAACGAGTCCCTCAGACCTACCAGACTAGGAATTATGATATTAAAAACAAGGGGCTTAAAAACAACTATTACAATAACAACAATAACAAGAGCAACAATAATAATAGAAAATTAAATATCATCTGCTTTCGTTGTGAAGAGCCGGTACGTGCGAAATGACAATTTCATACAAGGAGTGATTTTTGTAAAAATGTAAAAGCTTTTTTTGAATGAGCGAACATATGCTTTTTCGTTTGGATTGTTTGGATACTATACCCAGTTATAATTCTTACCTAGTCCTGGGTAGGACGTAAAACTGCATCCAATAGTTATTGTCTTAAGAGACGTCAGTTTTTGGTATGAATGTGAGTCCTTAGTTTCGGGGTATAAACGTAAATAGTCCTACTTTTAGCCCAATCCTCCCCCTGAATGACTTTCAGAATCACTCTGACCCGGAGTGATAGTGCCTGTTTTAATGGGTCTCAGCTATGGGTAAAATAACAACTTTTTCCACTTTTTTGTTGTGATCATAACCCAAATTCATAATATTGTTATTAATGTTTATTAACCTGAAATACTTAACAGTGGACAAAAAGGTATAACTAATTTTTGTGGATATTAATTAAAAAAAATATTATGAATACTAAAATATTTGTTCCATATGAATAATGACTTTACTAATATTTTGAAAAAAGATTCCATCATGTACCCAAAATGAGGGGGTGTTGGAGTTTTTGGGTAATTATGTACTAAGTGAGCCGACCAAAACGAGCTGACTCATTTTATAGTTCACCAATAGAATATGTACAAATCAAAAGCTCAAAATATTCGATAAGATGTGTATAAAGGCGGCCATGTTTTTTTTCCGAATATTCACTGCCTCTTTTATCGAAGACTTAAGAATTACGGAACAGCTGCTGCTACTGGTATTGGCGGTATAATCAGATTCAGTAGAGTGTCTGACTTGTGGGTGTTAATCTTTAAGGTTGTTTCATTGAACAGATTACATACTGTGCTGGATTCTATATTCATAGGCTCTGGTGAACATGATTAACAATAGGATCTTCTAGCAGCCAGCCTCTTGAACCAGGCCAGCACAACCTCCTCAAGGCAGTTGATGTAGGCCACCGTGTTGAGTTTGAGGCCCTCACCAACAATTTCGGGAGCTTTTTTTTTATATCAGAACGATCAGTGTGAGCTTTCCTAGCTGCAGTACCTTCGTAATCAAACTTATATTCATCCAACTCTCCGTGTTGAGTCTGACACCCGATGGGAAGATCAATGAAAACATAACGTCACCATCACTAGTGATCACTCCAAACACTATTAGACTCATCCAACTCTTTTCGAATCCTCTGCACTGTCCTTAGATTGCCACCCAAACACTTTAAAATATAAAATATGGACAACTTACCCATCGCACCATGCAATCTGATATATTTTGTATCTGTGGGTAAAACACACACTTCTGTTTCTATGTGTCGCGTCCCTTCTATTCATGGCTCGCAACAATTTCCTGTTCTTTGTAGCTCTTAATAAACATTGTCTTTTCACTATCTCTCACATACCCTGTCATGCTAAACATTTACACAAGCTCGCTAGGTAGGTTAATAGCTGCTTTCGTCTGTTCCTTCCATATATAGTGTATCAAATTTTCTAAAACCCTGTTTCCTCATTATGTATCCTAGAATTTCATCTGTCTCTTTCTGGTGTTAATTATAAATATCGTTTTTGTTTCTATTTTCTCATTGCTTAGATGTTTAGTCCATTGTATTCTCAGCATCCTGGTTTGCACCACATTTCTGTTACTTCAAATCTCTGCTTCATCTGTGAGCAGATTTTCCCGCATCCACTGTCATATTAGGAGTGATATTATATAGTAGTTAAGTATTCTTTTCTTTAATTCTAATGAAATTTTCCCGTTTCTTAATACGTTGCTTAGCATCTTTCGCTATCAAAATGAGCCTTCGGATTTCGGTATCTCACATTCCGTTCTCTGTTAAAACTCTTTAGATATTTAAATTTTTGTAAAAATTTGATTTTAGCACCATCAATATGTAATTCCCATGTTTGGTTATTCATTTTGCTGATTGAAATGTCTTTAAAACCAATAACTAAACGAAATTCACCCAATTAAATTCATGCATGAATGACACAAGTTTCATTCTGAGTTTTGGTGAAACAGTGACGTAGACTATTGAACAGATCTGCTTTTCCTGTTTAGATTGGACGATCAGTACAAATGCCAAGTTCTATAAAGTTTTATCTTTTTTTACCACTGTAGGAATCGTAACCATAGTGAAATTGATGCCAGCATTAGTATAAAGAAGTAACCAACTTCACTTCTAATAGTCATTAACTGGAATTTAAGAACACTGAAAATACTTAAAATATTATTTTATTTATACTGCAGTCGCAAAAGTGTTTTTCATGCATAAAATTGGGAACGTTTAATCTGAAATTAATTCAGAATAAACTTAGTCAAGAATCGAATATGAAAGAAGTAGATACATATTGGGTGAAGGATTTTATAATGGTGTATGAAATGTATTTTCGTTTGTATTTAAGCAGAAACTATTGGATTTTATTTATTTTTAAAATTGAAATTGATGTCTTAATGATCTTAGCTTTCCAAACGTATTTCTAATGTTGCTGCTCAGAGCCATGTTTGCATTAGCTTTTAAACATCATAAATGGAAAGCTAAGCAAAGTACCAAGAAACAAAAATAAATTCGTTATAAACAGGGAAAGGTTTGATAAAATTGCTATGTGAAGTCCATGCATTTATATGGTAGTGAATGATGAAAAATAAGTATGGAAGCCGGAATGCTACCCCCATTGACTGAATAAACGGTTCGAAATTCCAAGAATGTTTCCTCCGATTTCGTTCTAACTCGGTATCTAGGTAACTTTCATTATGACGAGCTCAATAATACCTAATTTTACTTCTACGTAACTATGTTTAGCGAAAAAACGGGAAAAACGCGAAAAATGAAAACTGATTTCAAACATAAATCTATTTCAACATAAATTTTAAAATAAACACCCTCAGTTTTCAAGCACTCTAATGTAAACTTCACTCAATTGTAGCCAACAATAAGTTGATTGTTTACCAATCATTTAACTTAATAATTGATCCCACCCATATAGTGAAAAACCGCGTAAATTTTGAAAAAATAGCAATTTTTACTGGTTTCTTTCTTATTTTCCGTTGATCTTTCAAACGATTTTTCAACAAACTTAACAATTGCTGCATAAATGTATCCTCTTTTACATCCCTGGTAGCACACTGACAAATTTAATTTCAAAAACTCTAAAAAGTTGCTTTAACTCAAAATCTTTTTTTAATTAAAGCACTTTAGAGTAATTGAAGAAGAGAGACTCTGTTACATCTAAGCATGATGCTGTTTTTGCTCCATTCTAAATGAACGCTTTTTCTGATCGACCAGCTGGATATGGCTGCTATGTATAATACAATGAAACAGTAATAATGAACTCAAAGTTTTCTACTCATGAGGCCAACTACCAAAATCAAAGTTATATAAAAACATACTCTCAGTATTTATTATCTCACATACACCTTTTGTTTATTTACTATTTAACCCGTGAGTGTTCATCTCAAACAAACCTGCTCTGTAAATATTGGCTCTCAATGTTCAGCCCACTGTAAACTGCCATATGTATCATCTGCCATAATATATGACAGCATCACCATAAATAACAGAGGAAGTCACGTTAACAGTGAGACTTTGACCACGAACCATGAGATTTTGAGCGCCAATATTTATGGGGCGGGTTTGAGCACTAATGGGCTAAATATACATACATTTATAAATCTACCGTTTGGCTGTGCATTGACTACTGCTGCCACATCTGGTATAGTTTTCCTACAGTATATCTTGAGATTCTTGACAAAATTCAGAGAAGTGTCTGTAATGCTATCGGTTCTGATCTAACATCTCGAATTTAGTCACCTTCTCATCGTTCTCGCTTGTGGAAGTCCCTTCTCATTTCTTGCTGTCCACAATTTTCAAAAACCTTAATTCAACATCAAAAACCATCTTCTGTGTTCATAAATCCTATCCTTTTGTCATTTCCTCAATTCTCCTCACTAAAGTCTTCTGCGACTTAGTGGCATTATCACCTTACTTGTGGTGAAATTGAAATAAATAAATAAGAAAAAACGCAGATTAAAAATATGTTTTATAAATTACATATCTAAAAAAAACATAATTAAACAAAAAGGATAGATGTATCGCAGAGATATGGTTCAGAACATTTTAAATGCACTGGTATTTCACTGGAATATATCTGACCACAATTTTGATTTATAAATAAATGCCAGGCTGATCAGGAGAGAAAAGGATTCACTAAGAAGAAAATGGATTCAGAGTGCACTAATAACACAATTCTCAACAATAAACTTCAGAACATGACCTTACATAATATCACCAATCAGCGAAAAAGCAACAGTAGCACAGTGTAATATTCAAGTTCATAGAGATCTGCGTAGACGTATTTAAAATACAACAGACACCAATAGTTCTGATATATATGTTATTATTTTCATTTTTTATTTTTAAGTGTTTCATATATATATATATATATATATATATATATATATATGATGAAAAATATGGAAAAGGCAAAAAAAAATCCGAATATGCAAATTTACTGTGTTAATGTTGTTTTACTGTCGACGTCAGACGTTTCGGTCTAGTAGACCATCTTCAGGACATGGTTATTAGAAACATACTTAGGATTAGACGATATTTAAGTCAACATGAAGAGACGATAGACACAAGACTAGTCAGAAACAGAACAACTGAAATTCTAAAGTCAGTGTTTCCTTTTTTGGGATTCGGTCACGTTGGCGTCGCGCGGGCGATGCTGCGAAAACACGCTCCCAAGAAAGAGACTTTATCTTAAGTGGAAAAGAGGAATTCTATTTGAATCTAGAGCTTATCAGTACGTTTGTCAAGCATTAATCTTGCCAGGAACGGGGAGATGTTAAAGAAGCCGGGTCTAGTATTTACCGTACGTGAAATGGATATTATGCCAGCCTTATAAATCCGTCTAAGGTTTTTATTATGAATATATTTTAAAATCTTCACAGAGTCAAAATCGAAATTATGATCCATTTTAGTCAACTTTGCAAAGAACTATGGAGAAATAACGGATGATGAAACTAATATCATCTTAACAGTGAGAAAGTCACTACTAACACTGAATAACTCCACCTGGGCACAATGACGAAATCGATGTCCCCATGGGAGCGTATGACTCAACCCAAGTTGCGGATCTAGTATGTTTTTACATTTTAGATGTGCTTAGTAGAATCGTAAAACCGAAACTAGTAGGAATGTATAGGGATGACGGAATCTTCCTCATCTCTAATAGTAATGTTCCACTAACAGAGAAATTACAAAAGAAAATTATCAGGGACTTCAATTCCTTGGGTTTAAGATCAAGATTTCCACTAACCTTAAAATAGTTGACTACCTAGATATCACCCATAACCTTAACGAGAAAACCTTTAAACCTTACCATATGCTCAACATATATTAATATCGGTTCTAAACACCCCAATGCAATCCTAAGACAAATACCCACTAACACTTGCACCAGGATTTGTAAATGTTGTGGGGCAGACACCTTTTACACAAGATAGACTCGTCCAAAGTATACTAATACTAACAGGGAGAATACCTGGTTGAGATACGTTGAGTCAGGTTGAGAGATACGGAGACAGTACACAGGGTGTTCACAGAGAGTTATACGAGAGTCCAGAGAGAGAGAGAGAGAGAGAGAGAGAGAGAGAGAGAGAGAGAGAGAGGAGAGAGAGAGAGAGAGAGAGAATTACAGCTTCACTTACAGAGACTTGTACATATACTTTCTAGTAACCCGCATTCCTGGACTACTAATCTTCACTTCAAGTCTGTATTCTTACGTTTAATACACTTATTTTTCTATCTCAATTACTAGCGTTGTTTATTTATTTGTGCAGGATTCTATTCCAGGAATCCACAACAACTTGGCTACGAGGATTTCGGACCCGCACGAAAAAAAAATTTCTCTCGTCAACACAACAACTTGACGACGAAGAGTACGGACGTATGAAAAAAAACTTCGCTCGCCAACACAATAACTGGCGACGGAAATTTGAGAGTCACGTTGACCAAAACAACTTGGCGACAAGACTCGAAGAAACTCGCACTGAGAACTACAAATTAACGACGAACATAAAAGATCGTACATCATAGATAGAAAGAAAAATTTCGTCACTCCTTCAAAAATGGAAGATTTTCAAAAAAGCAATGCTTGAGTTTATAAGAAGTGAAGAAAGACAAATACAACTCTAGGAATTAATATTAAAAGTAACGGTTAACGCACAACAAAAGAATAATGAAAAGAGGCGACTTTTTCTCAAGACGCAGTTTGGCACACAATAGAAACATTTAAATACTCTCTAGAAGATGATAAAAATTTCGGGGTCTATTACAGACGCCATGAAGACATTTTCAACATTGATTACCAAAATTGGACGGAAGCTAAAAAGCTACGTTTATTACTCAGGAAATTGGGAACAGAGCATTACACAAAATTTGTGGACTATATTCTACCGAAAAAGACAAACGATTTGACGTTTGACGAAGCAGTTACATACTTTACGGAGCTCTTCAGTCCCAAGACTTCACTTTTTCACATAAGGTGGAAATGTCTCAATCTCGTAAAAAGCGAAAATGAGGACTACTCCACGTTCGCCGCAATTGTGAACAAACATTGCGATAATTTTAAATTGGCAGAATTGACTCCGGACAATTTTAAGTGTCTTATTTTCGTACAGGGATTAGTCTCAGCCAAGGACAGTGAAATGCGCAAAAGAATGCTCACAAAGCTTCAAAACGAGCCTGGATTAACGCTACAAAATCGAGAGTAGTACACATACATAAGTTGAACAAAACGTTACGTCCCCCACCACTAAAGAAAAACAAAAATTTTATGATAAAGAAAAATTATAAGGTATAAGGCGATTAATGACAGAGATCAAAGCAAATATAAGCCCCACCCCTATCTGCATGTTACAGATGTGTTGGATTCCACTGGAATAAAGACTGTCGATTTAAATGCAAGAACTGTTTAGCTTGTGGAAAAATGGGACATATGGCATCTCAATGCAGAAACAAAAAACACACTAGTAGGGTAAGAACTACTAGAATGGACTACGAAGACAAACTAAACACAAGAAAATACGTGGAACTCGAGATCTTAAATAAGAAGGTAAAATTACAGTTAAACTCAGGATCAGATCTAACTATAATTAATTTACAAACATGGAGGAAGCTAAATAGACCGACCATGATGCATACAGAGAAAATAGCCAAGTCTTTTACAGAAAAGCGTATCAATTTTGAAGGAGAAGTAATTCTAAACGTAAAATTCCATGGAAAAAAGAAAAAAATTGAATATATTTGTAATGAAAGACACAGAGAATTTGGTGGGCACAGATTGGATGCAAAAATTTGACGTATGGGATTTACCCATTAGCTCATTTTGTAAGAAAATAGAGTGCGAGCCGTCAGAAGCTACAAAATTAAAAGACCTACACAGTCAATTTCCCGAAGTATTCTCTAGCGGTTTGGGACGATGTAATAAGGTTGCACTAAAATTGAACTAAAGGAAAATATTCAGTCAGTATTCAGATAAAAGCGAAACGTGCCTTTCGCAACCATAGAAAAAATTGACAAGGAGTTAGATAGATTGGTACAAATTGGAATCCTTTCACCAATCGAAATCAGTGAATGGGCGGCACCAGTGTTCTAAGTAAAGCAAAAATCCGGAGAAACCCGTGTTTGCGCAGATTTCTCAACTGGGTTAAACAGGGCTATGAAGGATTATCACTGCCCATTGCCAAGCCTGGAGGAAATATTTACCAAGCTTAACGGTGGTAAGGTATTTTCTTAGATTGATTTAAGTTAAGCTTATCTTCAGATTCCAGTAGAAGAAGAAAGTACAAAAATTTTATGTATCAATACTCACAAAGGACTTTACAAATTTCACAGATTGCCATTTGGGATAAAAGTAGAACCGTTAATCTTCCAACAGACTATGGAAACCATGCTCATAGGACAGAACTTTGCTACTACTTACTTAGATGACATTTTAATCAAAAGCGATAATGTAGAAGAACACGCAACGCACATTAAAGAAGTTTTAAAAGAATTCAGGATTTTAGTTTTAAAGTGAAGGAGAAAAAATGCGATTTTTTCTAAAAGAAATCAAGTATCTAGGCCATATAATCAATGAAAGTGGCAGAAAACCAGAACCAGATAGAGCATCTGCAATAAAAAATATGCCTGAGCCGAAAAATGTCGCAGAGTTGCAAAGCTTTCTTGGTCTAGCGAACTATTACGGTGAATTCATTGAAAACATGCACAAATTGAGGGCTCCCCTCAAGGAATTATTGAAAAAAGATAACAAATGGGACTGGACGGAAGATTGTCAGAACGCTTTTAAGGAGATCATAAAGAAATTAACGTCTGATCTAGCACTGACTCATTTTGATCCCAAACTGGAAATTATCATTGCTAGTGACGCAAGCTCACACAGTGTGGGAGCTTGTATATTACAAAAGATGCAGGATGGCACAAAGAAACCTACAGCTCACGCATCTAGATCGTTGTTAGCAGCAGAGAGGAATTATTCGCAAATTGAGAAAGAAGCGTTAGGCATAATATTCGCCATAACTCGCTTCCACAGATACATATATGAAAGAGAGTTTACTCTTCAAACTGACCATAAACCTCTTCTCACTATATTCGGATCGAAAAAAGGACTACCAATTTACACAGCCAACAGACTTCTGAGATGGGGAACTATATTATTGAATTATCATTTCAAACTAGTATTCCTACCGTCAAAGAAAATTGGTCATGCGGATGGATTATCTAGATTGGTACCTGCGAAATGCGAACCTTTGGAAGACTCTTTAATAGCGTTTTTGCGAGCCGAAGACGAAATTAGTAAAGTTCTAAACAATACAGTAAGGGAATTACCAGTGACCTTGTTAGAAATCAGAAGAGAAGCTGAAATGGATGAATTCATACAAAGCACAAAGAGAAAAATAGAAGAAAAAGAAAGAAATCTAGCGGAATGTTTTTCAATTTGGGATCGCGTATTATTTTATAATGAAAGAGTGGTCACACCCAAATCTTTACAAAGACAAATTTTGAAGGACTTTCATCTAGGACACCCAGGGAAAAATCGTATGAAAGCGTTAATGAGGTGTTTCGTGTACTGGCCTAATATGGATAACGACATTACTCAAATGGTAGAAAAATGTAGAGGTTGTGCTGCAGCAGCAAAGGCAACACCTATTATACAAAAACCATGGCCTAAGGTGGACAGACCTTGGTCTAGAATCCATGCGGACTATGCAGGACCCATAGATGGATATTACTACTTGATAACGATAGATAGCTTTAGCAAGTGGCCAGAAGTTTTCAGATACAAAAACCCTACGACGGAAAACACTATTGTCTACATGAGTTATTCGCAAGATTTGGCGTTGTAGATTGCCTTGTAACGGATAATGGTACCCAATTCACCTCGAGCGATTTTCAAGAATTCTGTGCGACTTATCAAGTCAAACATATTAAAATAGCACCATACCATCCACGATTTAACGGGCAAGCCAAAAAATTTGTGGACACGCTTAAGAGAGCCTTGAAAAAAGCAGAGGACGTACCAACAGAAAGAGCCATACAACAGTTCCTACAAGTCTACAGAATCACCCCGAACGGAAACACACCATCTGGCCTTTCTTCAGCTAAAGTGAAATTTTATACTATTACCCAGAAAAAATAAAAACCAGCATATACCGACAGTGCCTAAAAGATCGTTCAAACCAGGCGAACGGGTCTATTTCAGAATGTTCAAGAATAATATGGCATACTGGGAACCAGGGACGATAATAAACAAACTGGGAAATGTTCTATACACGATCCAAGGTTAAAAATTCACTCACAGGAGACACATAAATCAGATACAGAAAAGACGGGTAGAGGAACCAAACTCGTCACCTTCCGAAAATGAAGACGCGATGGAGGCGATTTTTGAAGCCTTCGAAATTCAAAAACCACAAGTAGCCACGGAGATCAGAAGAACAATCAGAAAAAGAAAAATCACGGAACCACTAATAACAGACCATGAGCGAAAAAAATATTAACTCTCCCAAAAAAGAAGCGAGGGAGGAGGGTTTGTGGGGCAGACTCCTTTTACACAAGATGGACTCGTCCAAAGTATACTTATACTGACAGAGAGAATACCTGCAGTTTGAGATACGTTGAGTCAGGGTGACGGAGACAGTACACA
>OZ038478.1:101188642-101201142 GCA_964036315.1 Acanthosepion esculentum
CGTTCGTTCGTTCGTTCGTTCGTTCGTTCGTTCGTTCGTTCGTTCGTTCGTTCGTTCGTTCGTTCGTTCGTTCGTTCGTTCGTTCGTTCGTTCGTTCGTTCGTTCGTTCGTTCGTTCGTTCGTTCGTTCGTTCGTTCGTTCGTTCGTTCGTTCGTTCGTTCGTTCGTTCGTTCGTTCGTTCGTTCGTTCGTTCGTTCGTTCGTTCGTTCGTTCGTTCGTTCGTTCGTTCGTTCGTTCGTTCGTTCGTTCGTTCGTTCGTTCGTTCGTTCGTTCGTTCGTTCGTTCGTTCGTTCGTTCGTTCGTTCGTTCGTTCGTTCGTTCGTTCGTTCGTTCGTTCGTTCGTTCGTTCGTTCGTTCGTTCGTTCGTTCGTTCGTTCGTTCGTTCGTTCGTTCGTTCGTTCGTTCGTTCGTTCGTTCGTTCGTTCGTTCGTTCGTTCGTTCGTTCGTTCGTTCGTTCGTTCGTTCGTTCGTTCGTTCGTTCGTTCGTTCGTTCGTTCGTTCGTTCGTTCGTTCGTTCGTTCGTTCGTTCGTTCGTTCGTTCGTTCGTTCGTTCGTTCGTTCGTTCGTTCGTTCGTTCGTTCGTTCGTTCGTTCGTTCGTTCGTTCGTTCGTTCGTTCGTTCGTTCGTTCGTTCGTTCGTTCGTTCGTTCGTTCGTTCGTTCGTTCGTTCGTTCGTTCGTTCGTTCGTTCGTTCGTTCGTTCGTTCGTTCGTTCGTTCGTTCGTTCGTTCGTTCGTTCGTTCGTTCGTTCGTTCGTTCGTTCGTTCGTTCGTTCGTTCGTTCGTTCGTTCGTTCGTTCGTTCGTTCGTTCGTTCGTTCGTTCGTTCGTTCGTTCGTTCGTTCGTTCGTTCGTTCGTTCGTTCGTTCGTTCGTTCGTTCGTTCGTTCGTTCGTTCGTTCGTTCGTTCGTTCGTTCGTTCGTTCGTTCGTTCGTTCGTTCGTTCGTTCGTTCGTTCGTTCGTTCGTTCGTTCGTTCGTTCGTTCGTTCGTTCGTTCGTTCGTTCGTTCGTTCGTTCGTTCGTTCGTTCGTTCGTTCGTTCGTTCGTTCGTTCGTTCGTTCGTTCGTTCGTTCGTTCGTTCGTTCGTTCGTTCGTTCGTTCGTTCGTTCGTTCGTTCGTTCGTTCGTTCGTTCGTTCGTTCGTTCGTTCGTTCGTTCGTTCGTTCGTTCGTTCGTTCGTTCGTTCGTTCGTTCGTTCGTTCGTTCGTTCGTTCGTTCGTTCGTTCGTTCGTTCGTTCGTTCGTTCGTTCGTTCGTTCGTTCGTTCGTTCGTTCGTTCGTTCGTTCGTTCGTTCGTTCGTTCGTTCGTTCGTTCGTTCGTTCGTTCGTTCGTTCGTTCGTTCGTTCGTTCGTTCGTTCGTTCGTTCGTTCGTTCGTTCGTTCGTTCGTTCGTTCGTTCGTTCGTTCGTTTACAGAGACTTGTACATATACTTTCTATTAAACCGCATTCCTGGACTACTAATCTTCACTTCAAGTCTGTATTCTTACGTTTAATACACTTATTTTTCTATCTCAATTACTGGCGTTGTTTATTTATTTGTATCCACAACAGTAAATTATCGTCCAATGAAAGCATATTTAATAAGAATATAGAACTATACGAAAAGGCCCTCCAAAAATGTATTTTCAAAAATAAGCGACAACCATTTTTAATACCGATACACGAAAAGTCGAATGTAGGTATGTAGGAAAAGAAAAACCGCTTGGTTCACCCGACCCCTTCTGTAGACTATCAAGTATCAACATCGGACAGTACTTCCTAAATTTAATTACTAAACAATTCAATAAAAAAATCATCTAAATAAGATATTCAACAGGAAGTCAATCAAAATTAGCTACTCCTGTACTGATAATATGTACCAAATTATTAATTCCCATAACAATTACATTTTAACTAAATTCCATGGGAAAAAATAAATCTCAAATGGAAACCCCCTGTAATTGTAGAATTAAGGAAAACTTCCCAGTAGAGGTAAAATGCAGATCCACTAGGGTAATATACCAAGCAACCATTACCCCTAGAGAAAATACGATAAACCATAATATTTACATTGGCATTTTTGCAGGAAAATTTAAAAAGAGAATCAAAACACATAGACATTCAATCACAAATCCAAAATTAAAGCACCAAACAGCTCTTTCGAAAAAAATTTGGGAATTGAAAGTGTTGAGTCTTGCCTCATTGTTGAATCTCGCCTATTGCATGGAATAATAATGCAACACAAAATGTACTTAGAACAAGAATGTATTATAACAAGAAAGTGTACACAATAAGTACATATAGTATTTCTGTATATTTCTGGGAAGACGTTCCTGGAGAATGTGTTGACTAGTCGCAGTCGCTCAGAGTCTCTAGTTGGATCTCGTGATTCCTCTTCTCGTCTTCCGGTACCAACCACTATTTATATAGTTGGTAGTCACCTATGCAGATTAGGTGGATCCCACCACAACACCCCCCTCCCGAGCCTTGGAATCCTTTTGGATTTCAACTGGCTTCCTATATGGGATGATGATATGGTTATTTCTTTGTAGATCCCCTTTGCATAGTACATATGTATATCTGTTTTTTTTTTTCAATATCTTTTTCGTTTTGGATTCACGTCCAATGGGTCCGTGAACTTTCGTTTCCTACCGGATCTTCTCGGTTCAGGAGCACTCTGCGGAGGTTCTACTTGAAAAGTATCATACATTACATCAATGGGATCTTCCTCCTCATCCGGTATACTCTCTTCCTTCTCTAGCACGTAGCATTTTTTGAGTTGGTTCTGGTGCCTTTTATGAGTATTCTTCGGCCCTTTTATTATGTAAATCAGGTCACCGATTCTCTTATCCACTATGCCTCGCTCCCAGAACTCAATGTTGTTTCTATAGCACTTGAAAAAGACCTTCTCTCCGGGGGTGTATCTTTTTCTAGCTGTATACATAGTGTTCTTTATTCTATTTCTTCCTGGCAAAAGCTTGTCAAACACTGACTTAACTTTCCTAGCGAACATTAGTTCTGCTGGTGCCATGTTTGATGGTGTTCTCTGGTTAGGCGTGATTCTGTATACTTGTAGGAATTGCTGAAGCGCCTTTTCCGTTGGAACTCCTGAGGCTTTCTTCAGAGCGCGCTTTAACGTATCTACAAATCTTTCTGCGAGTCCATTGGATCTCGGATGATACGGCGGCGTCGTTATGTGGTTAATTTGATATAACTCACAAAATTCCTTAAAATCGTCAGAAGTGAATTGTGTACCATTGTCACTCACAATACACTCTGGCACACCGAACCGTGCAAATAGTTCATGCCAAAAAGTTGTTGTGGTATTGGACGTAGGCTTTTTGCAGCGTCGTACTTCCGGCCATTTTGTAAAGCTATCTACCACTATTAAGTAATAATAATCTTCTACTGGACCAGCGAAATCAATGTGTAATCTTTCCCACGGATGATCCGTCTTTGGCCATGGTTTGTGTACTATAGGTGGTGCCTTAGCTGCTAACGCACACCCTTTATATCGATGAACCATGTTTTCGATATCCTCATCCATTCCTTTCCAATATACAAAGCTTCGCATTAAGCTTTTTGTTCTATTAATCCCCGGGTGACCCATATGAAAGTCCCATAGGATTCTTTTCTGCAACTTTTTTGGTACTACTACTCTCTCACCATATAATAAAATTCCGTCACAAATTGAATAGATCTCCTGAACTTTTTGGTCATTTGCTACCATTTTACTTTTTATTTCTAAAATGAAATCATCGCTTTCAGATTCTTTTTTGATTTCCTTTGATGTAACCGGTAGCTCTCTTACAATGTTGTTTACCATGCTTTTCACCTCATAATCTGCTCTGATATTTGCAATAATTGTTTCTTCGAATCCTTCGTCTTTATTCGGTACGAGTCTTGATAAGGTATCCGCATGAATTATATTTTTGGATGATAGGTGCTTTATGTGGAAATCATAATTGAGAAGAATGGTTCCCCATCTTAACAGTCGATTTGCCGTGTAAACGGGTAACCCTTTCTTTGACCCAAAAATAGTGATCAGAGGTTTATGGTCCGTTTCTAACCTGAAATGTCTGCCGTAGATGTATCTATGAAATTTTGTTATGGCAAAAATGATACTCAGCGCCTCCTTTTCTATCTGTGAATAACTTCGCTCTCCTGGGAGTAATGCCCTCGAAGCATGCGCAATCGGTTTTCTAGAACCATCTGGCATTATGTGTTGAATACATGCTCCTACCCCGTATGAACTAGCATCACTTGCCACTACAATATCCAGTTTAGGATTGTAATGGGTTAAAAAGAGGTCGGACGTAAGCATTTTCTTTATTTCATCAAAGGCTTTTTGACATTCTACCGTCCATTCCCATGCCTTGTCTTTTTTCAGTACTTCATTCAACGGAGCTCTTAGATTGTACATTCCTTTAATGAATGCTTGATAATAGTTTGCGAGCCCCAGAAAACTCTGTAGTGTCGCCACGTTAGTGGGCGTCGGCATGTTTCTAATCGCAATGGACCTTTCCGGATCTGGAAATCTGCCATTTTTGTTGATTATGTGACCTAAATATTTAATTTCCTCCAAACCAAATTCACACTTTGATTCTTTGACTTTAAATCCAAAGTCCTGAATCTTTTTAAATACTTGATTGAGGTGCTCTCGATGTTCGTCGACGTTTGCACTCCTTACTATAATATCATCTAAGTAGGCACACGCAAATTCTAAGTCATTCAACATGACGTCCATGGCTTGTTGAAAAATGGCTGGTGCCACTTTAATACCAAAAGGAAGCCTGTTGTACTTGAATAAACCCCTATGCGTGTTTATCCCTATTAACTTCGAACATTCTTCTTCGACGGGAATTTGGAGATAGGCATCTGATAAGTCGATTTTTGAAAAAATCACTCCGCCATTTAGCTTGTTAAAAATCTCCTCAGGACTCGGTAACGGGTAATGGTAGTCCTTAATTACAGAGTTCAACCCTGTCGAAAAATCAACGCAGACTCTGATTTGGTTTGATTTCTTTTTTATGCACACAATCGGCGCAGCCCATGAATTAGATTCTACTTTTGAAATAATTCCCATTTTTTCCAACCTATCAAGTTCTTCGTTAACTTTCTCTACACTTGCGAAAGGCACGTTTCGTTTCTTTTTAAATATAGGCATAGTATTTTCTTTTAATTCAAATTTAGCTTCAAATTTGTTACATCTTCCAAGACCAGGTGTAAAGGTTTCCGGAAACTTTTTCTTTAATTCATCTTTAATGTCCTGTCTTGTTTGCGTATTACTTTCTACTTTTCTGCAGAATGAGTTTAACGGTTTATCCCACAATTCGAATGTTTCAATAAAATCTGTACCCAACAAGTTTTCTCCATTTCTCAGAATGAAAACTTTTATTTTTTTAACGATCCCATTCAATTTCATTGGAAGTACAACCTCGCCTTCGAAGTTAATTTGCTTTCCAGTTACCGTTCGAGCGAGTTTCGTTGACTTCATTATTGTAGGCCTTTTTAAAATTTTCCATGTTTTATCGTTCATTATTGTTAAATCTGACCCCGAATCGAGTTGAAATTTGATATTCTTTTTGAATATTTCAGTCGTCACATATTTCCTCAAATCTCTATCTGATTTGATATTCGAATTTGTTTGTCTAATTCGGCTCTTGAATTTTTTCGTTTTACAACACGATCCTTTGTGACCATTCTTTTGGCACACGAAACATTTCTTATTTCTATATGGGCAATTTATCTCCCAATGTCTTTTGTTACAACGTCTGCAATTATATGGTGGGACCTTTTTATTTTCGTTCTTTTTATTTTCTTGTCTATTATTAAAATACGCTGAATTTTTTCTCCAATTTTTCTCTAATGGGTACTTTGACTGCTTTTTTATTTTTTTAATATAAGCACTGCCAGCTTCTTCGATTTTTTGCGACTCTTTCTTTAAACTTACGGCCCGTTGACACTCCTCTGCTAACTTTTGCAGGGTAAGGCCTTGTTCAGATTCGAGTTTAGATAAAACTCTACGTCTTATTTCGGCACTCTTACTGGATACCAGTCCTTGAGCAAAAATTAAGCACTTGAATTCTTCAACCGTAATCTCTGCCAATCTGAAATTGTCACAATGTCTATTCACTATAGATGCATATGTTAAGTAATCCTGATCGTCGGATTTAGAGACATTCATGCATAACCATCGCTTATGCCAAAGCGACATATTTGCTCCAAACAGCTCTTTTAGCAATTTTAATGTTTCCGAGAATTCCAATTCAGTTGTTTTTCTCGGTAGAATAAAATCTACAAATTTGCTATGTTCTGCTGTACCTAGCTTTCTTAGTAATAGACTGACTTTTCTTGAATTCGACCAGTTTTCACAGTCTGTGTAGAAAATATCTTCATATCGTTTAAAGTACGCTTCAAACGTTTTTTCTTCGTCTGGCACATAGTTGAAAGTTTCCAGCGAATTAAATATGGTGTTATTAGAATATGAAGAATTTCCCTCATTTGCCTGATAGTTGTTTAATTTCTCCAGTGTTAACTTTTGAATTTCCAAAAGTCTTTCCTTTTGTTTATCTTGATATTTTTGCAGCGCTATTTGTTGTTCTTGTTGTCTTTCCTCTTGACGTTCTTGATATTTTGGCATTGCTATCAGTTGTTCTTGCTGTGCTATCTGTTGTTCTTGCTGACGTTGTTGACTCAACTGCTGGGATTTTAATAATTCAGATATGACTTTGGATAGTTCGTCCATCTTTAGCTGATAGTGTTCATGCAACAAGGAATATACTTTTAATTTGTGTATCCACGACTATCATATAAGCTGACCAAAAAAATCGAAACAACGTACGACTTTTATATTTTATGTCTTGCTTTTACATTCACGCCCGTGCTAATCAACTTTGGTATTTTTTTTTTTCGTGAACAGAGAGCGTCGGACTTTTTTTCTTTTTTTTTTCGACTTCTGTTCGCGTATTTCAATGACACGTCTGATTTTCTTATCAGAGGCAATTCGTCATTATATTGTTGAACAAATAATTTTTTTAAAATAATTTTTTAAAGTTTGTTACCTTTCAAAGTCGACACGGTGTATTTGTGCTCCTTTTAATCCATGCATGTTTTTGTAGTCGGCCAATTTTTCTTTTTAGAGGGTGTCTCGTTTTAGATAATTTTTTAATTTAAAATTACCGTTATTCGATTACGAAACCTTTCCAATTTTTCTGAGTGAACGTTCCTTTATGCTTAGTCGTCTTTTAACGAGTTTTACATATCCAGAAGTTCAGAATCCTTCGTCGTTACGTTAACGTTGGACTTTGAATTAATAGTTTTTTTTTTCAGCCTGGGTTCTTCAATGACTTGTCCCAATTGTTGAAAACTCTCACTATTAATTCTTTCTTCTTTCCGTATGGTTCGTTCTACTTCTTTGCCATTGTTGAAACTTGGCGTATGGTTCGTTCTACTTTGTCGCCATTGTTGAAACTTGACGTATGGTTCGTTCTACTTCGTCGCCATTGTTGAGTCTTGCCTCATTGTTGAATCTCGCCTAGTGCATGGAATAATAATGCAACACAAAATGTACTTAGAACAAGAATGTATTATAACAAGAAAGTGTACACAATAAGTACATATAGTATTTCTGTATATTTCTGGGAAGACGTTCCTGGAGAATGTGTTGACTAGTCGCAGTCGCTCAGAGTCTCTAGTTGGATCTCGTGATTCCTCTTCTCGTCTTCCGGTACCAACCACTATTTATATAGTTGGTAGTCACCTATGCAGATTAGGTGGATCCCACCACAACAGAAAGGAAAGTATCTGAATCCTCATATTAATTGGAAAATGTTAGGTTTCGCGAACACCCCCATTTAGGGATAGGTGCAATCTATGTTTAGAAGAAAAAAAACCGGATAATAAAATATAAAGATCAATGCAAACTATTAACTCAACGGAGAGTTAGAAAGTTAGTCACGAAATGTAGACATAGAAATAGATTCAAAATTACATAAGAATACATGCGTATATATGTGGAGGGTGTATGTCTGCGTATAGTGCCATATATGTATGGACTATAATTCAACTAATTTACATTAATCATAACGGGTTTAAGTATAAATCCCCCATTGCTTATTGAACACCTGTAGTACAAAAACTATTTACTGTAAATCACAGAAAAACACATTTGGGACTCGTATAAGAAACGCCACCTAGTAGGAACTGATATTAAACTACAAACAAGGAAAGGTTCTAGGCATAAATAAACTCCAACCCCAGACCACTTCCGCCGGGCTAAATTACCTTACGCCCTCCACCAGTCGCTAACACAAGCCCTTTCTCCTTAACAAGGCATCTACAAGAGTAGAACTGACACTGAAAATAAATTTAAAACAATACTCCGAGACAGGCACTAAGGGACTGACGATAGCCGCGTACAGAACTGCGTGTTGAGGTAAGTTTTGTTTTTTCTCTCTCTGTCTCTGTCTCTGTCTGTCTGTCTGTCTGTCTGTCTGTCTGTCTCTCTCTCTCTCTCTCTCTCTATATATATATATATATATATATATATATGAACTCTGGATATTGGATCTGTTAATGAGGACATTTAATTTATTTCAACTTTTAACCTAAAAAATCCCATTTTTCTTTACACTCAGTTTTGCCTTTCATTCCAACTTGAAGAAGCCAAACACAACACACGTCATGTTGGCAAAAGTTTTTCTACTCTGTCTCATTATCTCTAAATAAGATATTTTAAACACACATATTTTTCATCATTTCAACCAAAGCAAGTTAATAAAGACATTAGATACAGGGGGGTTGCAAGTGAAGGAACCTGCGAAAATGAGAAAAAATACAGGATTTCTACTATTATACTTATATATTATATCAAACGGTACCTCACCTTCACAAATTACAGTCCAGTACTAGATTGGCAGGTAGGTTTCATCATTTTACTAATGAAATTGCTAGATATAACCGTAATTTATATGCTAATAGTTTCTTCTCTCTCGCTTATCCGTTGTGGAACACTTCCAGATTCTTGCTTTCTTGTCAACTATAATCTAGTTGGCTATCAACCTGATTTCCATGTGTGGTGGTTTGGAGTACATAGTAACAGCTAAAATACTATGACATACACACATATATACATACACACGTACCATATTGCTCTGTATAAAGTAAAGTACATTGAGTTCTCTTTATGGATCCATATTTTTACTATATGAAAACGACCTACCTGGATTATCCTTTACACTTACGGATTTATATATATATATATATATATATATATATATATATATATATATATATATATAATGTGAAATGCTGATTTTATTCTGTCTTACCAGCAGATAGTGCATAAATTATTGAAGTGTGGACATGAGTAAATGAGTTCATAAATGCAATGTGAATAAAATAAATTTTATTTTTTCTATTTATTGAATTTTTATCAACACCAGAAAAAATATTGAAAAAGTGTAAATTTATTTCCGAGATTTCAGAAAAACAAACAATTAACTTCATAGCTAACAACACTTTTACTTCCTCTTGATTTTCCTATCTGGCAAAAAAAATTTAAACAAACATAATTTTTTTGATTTTAAAAAAAATTCAAAACTAAATTCTTCGCTAACCATGCTTTTCTGTTTCATTTTCTTATCGAACAAAAAATATGAGCATAAGATTTTTTAATTTTAAAATTCAAAACTAAATTTAAAAAAAAGAAGAAATAACGTAAAACTGGTAACTGATGGTTTTTACAGTTTCTCCATGAAAAACGGTTTGTTCTACTTAGGAACCAAAACCTAGCAAATCTTTTTCCTCCTAAAATCCAACCTCTGCCCCACGTCCTGAGAGGTATTAACAGGGTAAAGTGGAATTGTTGGTTATGCTAAACATATTTGAAACATGGGCAACGCCCGGTAGTACATGCTACTTAATATAATATTATATAATCTTAGTTCTTCTATGTGCTGTGTCCCGTCAGGACGTTGGGTATCATGGCTCTCCACAATTTCCTCATTTTGACTTTTTATCGATCTTAAAGCCTGTTCTGCTATCTATTTACTCAAGCTCGCTATGTATGTTATGTGTTGTTTTCCTCTGTCCGTCCTGCATTCAATCTATCCTGTGAGTATAAAATTTTCCAAGCCCTCTTTTCTTATTGTATGCCCTCGGAATTCGAACTGTCTGATTCTAATATAACAATCAGTTTGGTTTTCAATTTTATCTAAATCTTTGTCGTTGCTCATATGTGTAGTCCATGGTTTTCTTAGCATTCTTCAACGGATAGGAAGTTGTCGCAAGCCATTAACACTCATTTTCTAAAAGGGCACACCACAGAGAATACGATTAAAACCATAATTAATATGTCTACATTAACTAATGTTCCACCCGCTTTTTATATAAATTTTAAATGCGAAGACGTCTTAGATGGCCAAGTTTTCCAGTAGCTTTTAGTTTCACTTTAGTTAATATGGTTGCCTCGCAGGTAAATCCTCACAGAATGCTCTATTTTCGTGGATATATACCAAACCAAAACATATTTTGTAAATATTAAATGTTGTCATCGGAACACTATGGCTAACGGTTTATTTGGAAAATTTTCCCCAATTATTGTAGCAGCTGACCATGTTCTGTCACGATTTATTGTGTAAAACTATTGCCACGAAATTACTATTCGCCAAATCGATGTTGATAAAGCTTACAGTCTATACTTATATTTAGATACTAAATATATTACATGGATTTCAGCTTAAATTTATTTTTAGTTATATACGTTTTCAATAATTTATGCACCTCGAAAGTCGTGCGTCATATTTTAAATAAATGTATATATTTGAACAGTTATTGATATTTTTATTTCAAATATAGAAAGATTGCCATTGGTCGCAAGAATGTTGAACACCTCGAAAGAGAAACCAGATTTTTCAAAGGTTTTAGTGATAAGAACTCACCATGGAAAATTGCAAAAAAGTCCAATAGGATCAGAGAAAGATCGAAATAAAATGAAAGCATTGGCAAGATAAGAACAAGACAAAAAGACTTCGACAAACGTACTTCATTATTAACAACTCATTGAACAAGAGTTGTGCAAGGATCCATGTAATGGATTATGAAACTATATCGGCAGGAACAGTATAGGTCCCTTCAAAGCTGATGATGATGACAAGAAAAATGCAGATAATTGCTCTTGAGCAAGATGATTTTCAGTGGTAGAGCTCAAAAGCAAGGAACTTTAAGCTTAATATTATTTTCATTCACGGCAATGTTAATATTCTACAAAATGCTGCACACATTGCCTAAAGAGAATTCTCAACCAGATATTAATTCCAAAGTAAAATCTGTAAAATCTAATATCCAGGTTAAATAGATTTCCAAAGATGTTGTAAGTAATTTGTATCAAAGGCGTATAGAATTGAGCAATTCTAATTGATCAAACACGGCTATAGTTAATATAACGTAGCATGAAATTGTAGCATTTATTTATAAACTCGCGTACTCGTGCTGTCAAAAACAATGACAATTGTTAGAACGTTATAATACATGGTGATCGAAAAGTAACTCCCTATTTTATGTATGATGGACTCTCCTCGCTGACTATCATTTTACAAGTAGGGAGAATCATGCATAAAATAGTGAGTTACTTTTCAGTCACCCTGTGGTGAGAGGCAATGGAATAAGTCTTGAAACAATGTATTGATATTCGATAAAACGGATATCAAGAATTCACAACTAAAATAAAGGTCAATGAACCGTTTAATTATTCCCTTCACTTTATATTTTTAGACGTTCAGTGGTATCTATGATTCATTGATTATACAATTACTCTTTTCTCTTCCCAATCATTATTAACGCTTCTCCTCCTAATTCTTCCACACCCTGTAATCCCTTGTGCCTTAGTGGCTTTATTGCCATTCTTGTAGTGACACCGCTTAAATATATATTTTCAATTAAATATGTACGTTTACAAAGAATGTTATCTTCATAACTGCACCAGCATTAGTCATTTTAGAGAAATTTTATTGTGAAAACATTGATTTTCACAATAAAATCTGGCAAAGTGTACAGGAAATCAATTAGGATAACGTCAGTGAATGTAACAGCATTAATATGTGGAGAAATAAAAACAACAGCAGAATCAATAAAATATTGAAAGTGTCTGATATGGTGGAATCGAAACGATGTGGAAATGGCGTGGAGAATATAAAATTAAATTAATAAACTAACAACGACCTTAGGATAAAGAAGATTAGCGTGTTAATATGATATAAAAATACCTGTGTAATACTTCGCAATTAGCATTCAGACAGCTAGCGCAACACGTCTACTTGTTATTTCTTTTCAATTTTCTCTTTCGAACATCTTTTTTTCTTTTCTTGCATTTGAGACGCAAGACATTTTCGTGCGTTATTCTAGTGATAAAAATAATGTATTTGACTTTTCTTAAGATTTTCTTTTTGAAAGAAAAATAATTTTATTTAATTGGAGACATTGCACGCATGATTATTATTACCACAATTTTCTCCCTTTATGTTAT
>OZ038478.1:101206142-101228642 GCA_964036315.1 Acanthosepion esculentum
AAATATTTTAAGTCAGTCAGTCGCCATCATCTGTCTTTTATTATACTTTCTTTTCACTAGCGTTTCCACATTTTCTTTCACTCTCGGTAACTCCTTGCCTCTTAGGCATTATCGCCGTGCTTGGGTGAAAAGATTAAAACAAATCAAGATTACCTAGCAGGTCAAACGGGGCGACAGCTGTCACTGGAACTTAGTCCAGTGACTGTTCATTACTACTAGTCTACCTGTTAATTACCCGCTAATCTTGGAACGAAGCAAGATTCACGCCTCCTTGGTGAAAAACACTGAGAAATCAGTATTTTTCTTATGCTAATAATAAAGTAGTATTAACAAAATACTGTCGAGTTTATATGCATCACATTAGCCTATAACCAGAAATGATGAGGTTACAATGCCGGTTAATCTAATACTTCTGCAGTAAGCTGTATTTATTTGCATCTTTGATGCAATGACCCATATCAACCTTCACAAACGTCACTCATTCGATGCTCACGACCTGGAAATTGATTGGAACAGGAAAGATAAAACTTTACACCACCTTACAGCAACAATTATAATTAGGCTAATAAAAGGAGAAATTACTATAGACGATAACTATCGAACCAACCCATACACGTTTACTATCTTCATATTTAACTCTCAAACTAGAGTCTTCTTTTTCCGTTCCTCAGTGTGCTCTCACTAACATTTAAGTGGCCCTGACGTTTAAGAGCCATGGCGCATATACCATTCAATATTAATTGTGAAACTATACACTACCCGCAAGGAATGATTTCTCATGAACGCCGTAAATTCCCTATTCTTTCTAGAGAGTCGGTTTTCAGAGAGAGTGTTGTTGCAATGAACCATTAACCGTTCATTATCTAAGTGAGTACAAGCTGGCAGCCTGACGGGAAAGACATGAATAACCTCAACCACCAGGATGCTTTACTTGGCAACACAAGTGTTAGCTAGCAAGCCAAACTTTGGACAATGCAATTATTTGTTAACTGTAACCATTTAAATTCGCGGACATTTGAATAATATCGAGGTCGTCCTGTCACTTTTTCTTTATGTGTACTTCTCAGTACTTAGATTTAAGTAAACTGAATCCTTCATAGAAGAATCAATTAACAAAAGAAGTAGAAAAACTATTAAAATGACATTCCCTGTTAGCCTGCTCTAAAGACATGATATTAAATCAACATGCTATATAAGCTAACGAATTTATAAGTTTTCAATGAGAACTGTTACACTTTTCATTTTAAAATCAATTTTTTTTATTTTAGTACTAAAAAAGTTGACTATATACTTCGAATGGAGTTAGCGGAAATATTTTGTCAGCTAGATTTAAAACCCACCTCTATCACCAAAAAAGAAAGGTAAATTTAATAGGAAGATGCCAAAAAGTAATGATGTTAGACTTAACTCCAAATCTAGTTTGCATATATATATATATATATATATATATATATATATATATATATATATATTGCGAGAGAGAGATACATACATACATAAGCTTGTATCATTATGTGTAAGTGTACATATGTACAATATCCATATATATATATATATATATATATATATATATATATATATATATATATATATATATATATATATATATATATATGGGAAGAGGTTATAGTAGTTCCAACAAGAGAAAAGTGTGTATAATAAAAAGAAGAGAGGAACCGCAAACGTTTTTGGTTGTAATGTAGATATTGTTTTAAATATATATTATGCTCTATTTTCCATAATTTTGCTACACGAATTTCCGGTCCGCGACCTTCATCAGGCAAAGCGTGGAGATTTCTACATATTATTAAAAATAAGTAATTTTTTCTTATGTTTTTCGATGTTAACTATTCTCGATATGAGACATCCTATTTTTTATGTGTTAGTGACCCAAATTTCTTGAATTGGCAGTGAGAAAGAGTTCTGCGTGAAGGGTTATAATATAATTAAGATTGGTCCGAGAAATGGTGAAAGATTTATCGGTATTCTTATCTTTTAATGACCCCTGTGTGTTCTTAGATCTACTTTCATTTTTTTGTGTTTTTGTCAGCATGCGTATTTATACGTATATTCACTCTCGATACATACACACTGTGTTATTACGAAATACGCAAAAAAAACACACAACATGCGCACATACTGGCCAAATACGCTGATCAAACCAATCGCATGCAATCAATCGCTGATCAAACCAATCGTTCACATAAGAAAAAATACTTATTCTTAATAATATGTGGAAATCTGCACACTTTGCCTGATGAAGGTGGCGAGACGGGAAACACCTGTAGCAGAATTATGGAAAATAAAGCATAATATATTTTTTAAAAAATCCGCAGTACTAACAAAATCGTTTGTGATTCTTCTCTTCTTTTTATTATATATATATATATATATATATTAGTACATATACGTGTACCTACGTTACGTTTTGGTGTGCGACTATAGTTCGTTGGGTTTTTCCCAGCTCGTCGGGCACAGGGTCTATGTTGTTGGAAGCAAACAAATGGCTCATGGGAGTTACACTGCTACGTTGCGCAAAAAATGTGTGTTAAATGCGATGCTGGTGAGTTACATTTTTAAAAAATCACGAAATGTGAGTAAAAAATGTGAAGGGAAAAATATTACAAATTTATCATTTAAAATTAAAGACGTTGAATTCGCGTAGTCAGTAAACCGTTACGGGTTAAATGGAGGTAAAAATGACTGAAAGTAAAATTAGAAAAAAAAAAAGTATGAAAATGAAGGTAGCCATAGGGAGAAAAAGAGAATGCTATGGTCGTTTTTGTAGTTTTGTTATAGTGTCGTGAACAGGTTGGGCTGGGGTCTGGCACCTATATCCTAATAAAATAAGAGTGTGGTGAGATTGAAATTAGAACTTAGAACTGTGAAATTAGAACTGTGACAACTGTTTTACCATCATAAGATGACACAAATATGCAGCAGACCTGGCATACCGCATTGCATTAATATATACGTAATTGAATGTACTAGCATTTATATAGTTTACGTTTCATAGTAAATGTTCGTGTACACGCAGGAATACACACACACACATATATATGTGTGTGTGTTATTTACTTGAATTAGCGGATTAGTTAGCGTAGATTTTCTATACAGATATTATGTTAATTCGCTTTTCAGCTGTCCATACTTTATAAATATAAAATAAATGGAAAGTGTACTAGGAAAGAAATCTCGGAATCTATTGACATTTTCGTAATCTTTTTGAATTAATGTATCGCTAAAGTATGGTAACGGAGCTAAAGTACCCAGAGTAAAGCTGCTTGGTTCAGACTGATCTTGAACTCTGTTGCATTATATTATAATTCTCATGCTCATTTCCGTTGTTTATAGCATTTCTTGGAAGGAAAGTGTGTATAGTGTGGTCGTCTCACCCCACCACAGTGCAGCAGTTTTTTGTCTGTGTACATCATTACCCAGGTCTGACAACCACAATAATGCCCAGATCACGCCCTTTGCGAGTTTTTCCTGTTTTCGAAAATCAAATCTTACTTGAAAGGAACAATATCTTTAGAAGTAATCCAAGAGAATATGACGAGGGAGCTGTTCGTTTTCCTAAAAAAAAACGTCCAGGAATGCTTCCTTCACTGGAAACGACGCTGGATAACGTATGTGGCTTCAGCCGGTGCCTATTTCGAAGGATGTTAAATGCTGAATTAAATGTGTTGTAGTTTTCTTTTTATAGGATCAGCCCCGATAGTTTTAGATAAAATCTCGTACAAATTAAGAAAGTGAAAATATCATGAGGCTCAGAGATTTTTAATAAGTGTGTACGTAATTTTTATTTTTGCCCAGATCATTCTTTTCGATTGTGAAAGGAACAAATTATCTAATTGCATTTTAGTCATGATATATATCCATACTGTACTTAAATACAATCGAACCAGATAAAGTTCCACTAGTTACATTCATCTGCTAATTCCTGGTCATGCGTGGTAGTTATAAGAGTATGAACTATTTAAGATGTCTTCTTATAAAAAGAAGAGCAGATAAATAGGGATTCATGATTCTCCCAAGCGCATCAACATTTCAAACAGAATCAACCAACAGCATCTAAAGTCAAAAAGAAGTCAGAAGAAGAGCAAAGACATAATGAAAGCTGAACAACTTTTCTCATCTTCGCCTTTATGATTTAACAACCGCCTCCCACTTTAAACATTTCATGCAGAGTCCTACTTTCCTCTGTCCGCACCACTTTATCTTATTCTTCTTCCCAATCTACCTCTCCAAGATTGAAAAGACACCGGAGATCATTTGTTGGAAGGTCAAAGAAAGAGGCTCCGAAAAGAAAGAGATCAAGAAACACGATTGGCCTGGCGTAATGGATAAGGCTTTGACTACTGTTAATCTGTCCTCGAATTAAATTTTAGTTGAATAAAAGAGTTATGCCTTTCGTATATCTACCTCCTCACATTTTAGCAACTATCAGCACACCTGTTAAACTAGATGAGCTAATTATAAGACTTTTTCAATTCCTTTGGGGGCAACAGAGCCGAAGCAACAGGTCTGGCGAGTTGCTAGACCTGTTGCTTCCATTATTCGCCGGACGAATTTCATGACCTCTCAGTATGCCTTACGGTTACACACACACACACACAAACACACACACACACACACACGCACACACACACACACACACACACACACACATATATATATATATATATATATATATATATAGCATGATGAGAGGCCACGTATACTTTCCTGATGTGTATATAATATCTAGTATTTCTCTTTTCTTCTTTTTTGAAGAAATAGTTTTCAATAGTTAAAAAATTTCTTTAAAAAATTTCTTTAGATATGGTAAAAAAACCTTTTTAAACTACAACCAAAACACTATCCTCAGTTGCCCGTTAAAGATTCAAACACAATCGCATTCCATATCACGCGACGTCCGAGTCTCAAAGCAAACACACAAACACAGTAATTTGAGTACAACATACATACGAAGAAGAAAAGAGAAATACTGGATTCTAAAATTAGACACATATAAACTAGGGTTAAACAAACACGTGGATATTTTAAATCTACATAAATATTTCAACAGTTAAAAATATTTCTTTAGATATGGTCAAAAAACCTTTTTAAACAACATTTGAGACACTATCATCAGTCTTCCGCCAAAAATTCAAACACAGTCGCATTCCACATCACGTGACATCCACGCCTCACGACAAACGCTGTAAACAAACAAACACACAAACACAGTATCTCATTTGATTTCTGAGGAAGGACCGAGGTGGTCTGAAATATTAAATATATACAAAAAAACACAGAAATAAATACTTTCATAAAAAAATACCCAATTTTGTTTAATTTATTTTATCCATATATATATATATATATATATATATATATATATATATATATATATATATATATATATATATATATAACTTTAATGATTTTTTATCCGACATTATTTCTTATTACTATAAACGTCATTTCAGAGGATGCACGTGTTTGAGTTGCTATCCCAGTTTTTATTTTATTAAACCACTGAAATTAATAACAAGCGGCCTAACATGTTTGTCCACAAGAAATAACGCTTATAGAAATAAGAAATAAACTCGGATAAAAATATCCTTTGAAAATAAATTACTATTGTTTACATTTCGGGTGCGAAACTGAAGCCAGCAGATAGAGATTCATAGAAGTCCCAACAAGTAAAACACTCTTTCCCTGAGAGGTAATTTTAACTACCAGTGTGTCTTCATGGCTGAACTGGTACAGGCGCACTTAAGTGATTTAAGTTGGGTTCTTGTAGGAAGCCCAATTTTGTCTTAGTCGAACTTTTCAGTTTATGCCGGTTGTTATCAATTTTAATGTTTAATGAAATAAAAACACGTACAGCTGTCAATCGTCTAGTAGAGTGATTCATTTCGGCTTCTTGGACTAACGTTTTCAGTTGACATGAAGTGTAAAGAGTATATTGAATCAATTGTCAAGCCTGCAGCGAAGAAAATTGGTTCACTATGTCGTCCTAGACAATTTGTCTTACCTGAAGCTATTTTACATATTTATAAGTTTACCATTCTTCCTTGCTATGAATAATGCTACCACATCTGGTTTGATGTTCCTGCTATATATTTAGAGACTATTGAGAAAATCCAAATAAGTATCTGAAATGTTTAACGACTTGACCTGGCATGCTGGCTTCAGTCCTTTTCCCACCACTGTAATTTAGTTATATTTTTTATATTAATACTTTCATGATAACTGTTGTCATAGACACTCCGATTTGATACATAGAATTTATGAAATTAAGCGCAGTACTAGATTGGCGACGAAGTCTAATCATTTTGCAGTTGAAATGGCTAGATATAACCGTAAGTTATATGCTAATAGATTCTTCTTCTCCCTCGTGGAACTCTCTTGCTTTCCAGTCAACTTTGTTAATGTCAATCTTTATCTTCCGTTTTCTTGTTTTTTTATTCTCCTCATTCCTTAATAGTATTTTCCCATATTCTCTAATACTCAGTATTTCCTTGTGTCGTAGTGGTTTCATTGCCTTGCTTGGAACGAAAAACAAACACGTGTACCCTTAAAAATAACATTTATAATGATGATAGTAATAATCATACAAAAAGAGAAATAACTATGATATTCTACACTTACACACAGCCACGTGGGTAAGCTGAAGACAATATCAATCAGCCACGTGACAAATTTTATATTTTTATTAATCCTATATATATATATATATATATATATATATATATATATATAGGATTAATAAAAATATAAAATTAATCCTATATATATATATATATATATATATATATATATATATATATATATATATATATATATCACACTAATATGTATAATATGTGCGTACTCAAAAAAAAAAAAAAAATTGCTGGTACCCCGTGATTAGTAGACGGACTAAATCCTGGAGGATCCTTTTACGAAACTCTGGAACGGGATGCTGAAAATAACACCAATCAAGTATGTGAAAAACATTATATTTGTATTAATTATCTCTCTCTATGTTTATTATATATTTTCTCCAACATTCGCACCTACTTCTGCAGTGTGGAATCGTTCCTCTTAGAACATCCCCGAAAAACTCTTTAGGAAATTAATCTTAATTCTCCGATTCCTAGCTATCTTCCGCTATTTAGGAAGAACTCTAGTTTCCACATACATGGCCCGCAAGTTTATGTTCATGAACATCTCACGCTGACTAGGGAACTCACTCTTGTTTCTTCAGACCATTCTTACATGAGTCTCCGTCTTTCTCTACTAAACTCTCGCTAGCTATCTCTTATTTTCTAACGTCACCCTTTCTCACATTACTGTTGCATTCTAGATAGTATTATAATATAGATAAGTCCATCTCTCCACACACGTTTACAAATATATGTGTGTTCCGTGAATTTAATGCCAACCATGCCAGGTGGATTAATCAATCTGTCACAGATCATCGATGGCATCCAAACCCTGAACTTTTTATCACAAAATCTCTCATGCAAGTGGTGGACTCCCTACGCGTTTCACAAGTAATCCTGATGGATGCATTTTCCTTCTTGATCTAGTCTTTACCTCTATCCTTTACTCATGTCATACTCTGCAGCTCTGACCACCCACCCTTGGAAACTCCGATCATGCAGTAGTGACTGCAAACTTCTCTTTCCGCTCTCCCGTCAGCTAAGAACCAACAGAATATCCATTTGTTATCAACGCGCTGATTGGAACTCGTTCCGTGACTTCTTCGTTACGTCCTTTGGAATTAAGTTTTTAATCACCCTGTTAAATATGTGCCTGAGAAGTCTCTTCCTGAATGAAAACCAGCATCGGAGTTTTTCATTCCAACACGGAAGTACCAAGTAAAACGATGATCATCTTCTTGGTTTTCAATATCGGCCGTGAATGAAGTTGAAAACACACAGGAATCACGACTTCCGTTTGTACAAGAGAGACAGCACTGATTGTAACAGACATCTCTTTGTACTTACTCGTAAAGTGAACAAGCGCGTTCTTATAGAAGCGAAGTTAATGTTTGCTGATAGAATGAAATAACGTATAGCCTCTCACAGGTTCAGTTCTGGATATTATTGGCCGATCTACAAGTGTTTGCTGAACAACAGCAAATCCTGATTCCTTCCTCTCTTCAATCAATTTGAAGTTCTGACATCTACAGCAGAAAAGGATGACACATCTGGTGTACTAATACTTGATTACTGGAACGCAGTCTCTACTGAGTGATATGCGCATAACACCGTCACAGGTTTCAGATATCATTTCCGAACAAGACACCTATAAGGATGTGATGGAATCCCAGCCGTCATCCTAAATAAATTTGTCCAGCTCATGTCAAACTCTACAACAATTGCTTTGCTGCTTGCTGCTTTCCAGCTCGTTGGAAATCCTCTGTAGTTCCTGTTTTAAGAAATATGGAGCAAAGTCTGACGTCTCAATTTATTGCCCTATTATTTTCTTTCCTCCTTTTGGCAAAGGTTTGGAAGCTCTAATCAATGCTTAAGTGGTTAAGCATCTTACTTCTCATAGGAGAGAAACACACTGTGACTTCTTGGTCTCACGTTTTCCACTGGCATGAACTGAAACGACTACATCGAATCAATGTCAGCTTCTATTGCAAGGAAAGTTATGTCACTGTGTTGTGGCAGAAGATTTTTCTAATCTACCATTTGTTCGTACATTGAATACTCTTTCCCTATCTACTCTGGCGCTCCTGATTTACATCTAGAAATTCTTGAAAAATACAAAGAAATCTGTAATATAATCGATCCTGACCAGGCATCTCGACTTCAGTCCCTTTATTACCGACATGACGTAGCTTTCCCTGTACCACGCTGCATAATAGTGGAATTCCCGGCTTGCTTGGGGTACAATAATTTAAAAAAATAGAGATTTATTTACATGTGAATAACGACATTTACAATAAATACTTCATTATGCCTGTATATATTTACATATCAGCATATTTGATACAATATGAAAACGTGCCTGCATATACTTACACACACACACACACACACACACACACACACACACACACACACACACACACACACACACACATATATATATATATATATATATATATATGCAAATATTAAAAAAACATACATATAAAAATAAAGATGCTTATGATTATAGCCTGCCGTAAATCAATATGAAATTTCGCTTGTCTTTTCGTTCATTCCTCGTCCCTATTCCTGATTTATTACGAGAAGGTCTCATGGAATAATTACAAAATATTATGGAAATATTCCCTTTTAGTATCACGTAGTCAGGTACACGTCCGTGATATATATTATGAATATATTAAAATTAGTTGAATTATATATTATTACGTTAATATTAAAATGAAAGAACTGCCATGTGTCTATTTTCTTTTCACGTCGTCATTTTTTGTACATCGAACCTGTAAATAATAGCAAGATACCTGATCTATCTATCTATCTATCTATCTATCTATCTATCTATCTATCTATCTATCTATCTATCTATCTCTGCGTATGTGGGGTGTTATATTTGTTATACTCTTCAGAAGACTCCGGTAGGTGACGGTGTCACATTCAGACTATAGCCTTCACTGATGTTTGCTCTTCGTTGCACCGTAATGATTTACTCTACGAAAAATGTAAATTTCGGGCTATGAATATAAATAAAAACGTCAAGTTGCGGATTCATGTAATAATAATAATAATAATAATAATAATAATAATAATAATAATAATTTCGCTTGTCTTTTCGTTCATTCCTCGTCCCTATTCCTGATTTATTACGAGAAGGTCTCATGGAATAATTACAAAATATTATGGAAATATTCCCTTTTAGTATCACGTAGTCAGGTACACGTCCGTGATATATATTATGAATATATTAAAATTAGTTGAATTATATATTATTACGTTAATATTAAAATGAAAGAACTGCCATGTGTCTATTTTCTTTTCACGTCGTCATTTTTTGTACATCGAACCTGTAAATAATAGCAAGATACCTGATCTATCTATCTATCTATCTATCTATCTATCTATCTATCTATCTATCTATCTATCTATCTATCTATCTCTGCGTATGTGGGGTGTTATATTTGTTATACTCTTCAGAAGACTCCGGTAGGTGACGGTGTCACATTCAGACTATAGCCTTCACTGATGTTTGCTCTTCGTTGCACCGTAATGATTTACTCTACGAAAAATGTAAATTTCGGGCTATGAATATAAATAAAAACGTCAAGTTGCGGATTCATGTAATAATAATAATAATAATAATAATAATAATAATAATAATAATAATAATAATAGCAGCAACAAAATAAGTAGAAACAAGTAATAATATAAAAGTTAGGATGTCAGAGAGAGAGAGAGAGAGAGAGAGAGAGAGAGAAAGAGAGAGTGAGAGAGAAAGATGAAATGTAAAGCTAATAGAAGAAGTAACGTGAAGGAGATATATGAAAAAGTAGGTAGAATGAGAATGAAATAAGAGTAAAAAGAAACAATAAAAAAATAGAAGCACGTTTTGAATACAAAATAGCAGGAACAATAACTATCGAACTGTAACACCATCGGCTTTGGAGTAGTAAATTATTCTGCTTTTCTAATTTCGATTGTAATAATAATAATAATAATAATAATAATAATTGTTGTGGATTCCGGGATGAATCCGATATTAATGAATAACAAACGCCAGGAATAGATAAGGAAAATAAATGTATTAACGTAATAATACAAACTGGTAATACGGGTTAGTAGATCCATGAATGCGGGTTAGTAGCAATAATATATATACAGTCTGGGTATTGAAGTATCGCGGTATGACTCCTTACTGAGTCTACGTGCTCGCTAACTGTGACTCTTGTGCTACCCTCCTCTATTACAGACTGTCCGGGTATTGATATGTATACCTCGGGTGAGTCCAGTTGTGTAAAAAGGGGAGACCCCTTAACACCCCCCTCCTTAGATAGGGAGTTAGTATTTTTTCCTTTCTCTAATGGGTGACAATTAGAGGCACTGTAAATTTTCTCTTCCTGCTAGTCCTTCCAATTTCTGTGTCTTCTTGTGGTCTTTGAATCTCAAAAACTTCAAAGATCGCCTCCACCGACTCGTCATTTTCTGCCGGTGACGAGCTTGTTTTTTTTGTATTTGGTCATTATGTCTTCTGTGGGTAAATTTTTCGCCTTTTGTGTACATCACGTTTCCTAGTCTGTTAATTATTATTTGGTTCCTCATAAGCCATATTGTTACTGAAATAGACCGATTCTTGTTTAAATGTTCTCTTGAGTACTGTAGGTGTATACCGGTTTTTATTTATTTTTTCCTTCGTCCTCTGAATAAATCCATCCTTTTTCGCTTCTTTTCTTATCTCTCGCAAGGTCACAGGTAGTTCCTTTACTGCCTTGTATAACTCTACTGTTTTCATCTGTGGTAGCAAATGGCGCGTTTCGGTTCTTTTAACATACTGGTTGGACATTTTCCTTCAATTCAATCGTAGTGTATCCTTACAAAACGAGCTGATAGGTGAATCCCATACGTCGAACTTTGCATACAGTCTGTACCCACTAGATTTTCTGTATCTTTCATTACGTATATCTTGAGTTTTTTTGTTTTCCCGTGAAATGTAATATTTACGATTATTTCTCCTTCGAATTTTATACGCTTTCCTGCCACCGACTTAGCAATTTTTTGTGTATGTAACATGGTTGGTCTGTTAAGCTTTTTCCATGTCTGTAGGTTAATTATTGTTAGGTCGGAACCCGAGTCTAGTTGCAATTTTATCTTTTTCTTTAAGATTTCAAGTTCCACATATTTCCTTATGTTGGAATTGTCTTCGTCATGCATCCTAGTAGCTCTTATCCTACTAGTAGCTTTTCTGTTCCAACATTGGGATGCCTTGTGCCCCATTTTCGCCACACACAAGACAGTTTTTATATTTAAAACGGCAATCCTTATTCCAGTGTAGTCCTCCACATCGATAACATGCAGACGGGGGGCGCTTATATTTGTTTCGATTTTCGTCATAATTTGCCCTATATGTTGTACTTTTTCCCTTATTATAGAATTTTTGTTTTTTTCCGGGGAGGGTGAAGAACGTAAACTTTTATTTAACTTACGTATATGTGATACTCCTGACTCCTCAATGTTCTTCGAGTCTTTCTTTATACTCAGGCATTTTTGGCAATCTTCTGATAATTGTTGTATTGTTTGTCCAGGTTCATTTTGTAGTTTTGAAAGCATTCTTTTGCGCATTTCACTATCTTTTGCTGAGACTAACCCTTGAACAAAGATGAGACACTTGAAATTGTCCGGTGTTAATTCTGCCAACTTGAAGTCGTCGCAATGTTTATTCACGATGGCGGCAAATGTGGAATAGTTCTCATTTTCGCCCTTTACCAGGTTAAGACATTTCCACCTCATGTGAAAGAGTGACGTTTTTGGACTGAAAAGCTCTGTAAGACATGTAACTGCTTCGTCAAACGTTAATTCGTTCGTCTTTTTTGGCAAAATGTAATCCACAAATTTTGTATATTCCTCAGTTCCTAATTTTCTGAGCAACAGCTGACAATCGATGTTAAAGATGTCTTCGTGGCGTCTAAAATAATCCCCGAAATTTTTATCCTCTTCTAGAGAGTATTTGAAAGTTTCTATCGTATTCCACACTGCGTCTTGGGAAAAAGTCGCCTCTTTTTCGATATTTTGTTTGTTACCCGCTACCTTTAATATTAGTTCCTACGTTTGTAGTAATTATTTGTGCCATTTTGGTGCCAAGTTCTACTAAAATATTTTTAAAATCCTCCATTATAAAAGTCTTACGAAAAACTCGCTTTTCCATATTTTAGTCCTCGTAACACTTTTGCCACTAAGTTGTTGTTGACACTGGCAAAGGAGACTTTTGTTTTTGTTTTTTCTGTGTGAGTTCGAATACCTCGTCGTCAATTTGTTGTGGACAACGAGGGAGAATTTGGTAATACGGGTTAGTAGCAATAATATATATATACAGTCTTGGTATTGAAGTATCGCGGTATGACTCCTTACTGAGTCTACGTGTTCTCTTGTGCTACCCTCCTCTATTACAGTCTCTCCGGGTATTCACTGGTAGTAGTATATGTATACCTCGGGTGAGTCCATTTGTGTAAAAAGGGGAGACCCCTTAACAATAATAATAATAACAACGGGTAGGACCACCCAAGCAGGGAAAGAACATTTTACATACTGCAGCAGATTAGAGGTTGATAAAAAAATAAACAATATTAAAATATGACATGGCTGACGGAATGAACAAATGCCCAATGCTGTGTGCAAAATCACTAAGGAAAATAAAACAGTAGCTCAACCATCAATCGTTTGCTCCCAGTACTACTTTTACTCATAACCATCAGGGAGGAATTTTAGTGCGGAACAAGGAGGAAAATGTAAAGACTTTGATCTAGAATGTCTTATAGTATGGAAAATGAAATCGACTGTCTCCTCAACAATAATCAGAACATTGAACAGAATTTCAAAATCCCTTGAGAAAACATACAAGGCAAGACATTTCTTCATACGCCGTAAATATTACTATTTTACTATTATTATCATTATTGTTAATTATTGATTGATTGATCGTGAGAGAGCAGCATACAAACAAATTGACGTTGGTATACAAATACACGAAAGCAAATATAATCCATCAGGACACCCAGTCTGTCAACGGTATACGAGGCACATGCATTACGGACAGAAACTCGCTGTATGATAACAGTTTCTTTTTATAACATCGGTGAATAGAGTTGCAGTTGGGGCATAGGTCGTTTAACAGAGTTCAATGAAACGATCTCTGATTGAGGATCTTCACAAGCAGATGCGAATTCGAAGTCGCCTTGGTGGCCTTATCTGTCAAACTCTTTCGACACACCGGAGACATGCTTCATTTGGCAACTGACCAACAAATATTTACTTGTTATATTCCATGCTAATAGGAATATATACTTAAAAAACGAGGTGAATAAAATAAGTAAAGGTTTATTGTAAACCACAGTAAAATAAGAATAAAGGTAACAGTTATGCACAAGTTCGTCGCAAGTAAATCCAGTAGTGGGGTCGTAGTTCTCGCGTAAATCTGGGTCGTACTCAACAGATCCCAGATAGTAATATAGACCAACCTCCCCACGGGGTAGGATGTGGCACAAGGCCGAATTTAATGTGGGGCAATCCGAGCCCGGAGCCTCGGCCAAAAATTCCCCGTAAATCTCGCATAAACGGGTTCGGGTCTGTCTAACTCCCCGAACGAGACTCTGCCCTTCGGCGGAGCCTCGTCCGGGTTCCTCTCTGTCCGAAGGCAGAGAGTTCGACTGAATAACTGGGACAGGTCGCAGCTATTCTCCGTAGTCTGTTGACTTACAGCTACTTATAGGGTGTTACTACCTATAGTGTAGTCACTCATAGGGTGACAGGTTATTCCATTACATTAGTACTGAACTACAAATTTATTTTATCAAGACAAAATATGAA
The DNA here is from genome assembly GCA_964036315.1 of Acanthosepion esculentum. NCBI lineage: Eukaryota > Metazoa > Mollusca > Cephalopoda > Sepiida > Sepiidae > Acanthosepion > Acanthosepion esculentum. The sequence goes on from OZ038478.1 coordinate 101,220,632, forward strand.
TGTTTTATTTACCTGCAATCAATTAAAATCAGAATTTATGAGTGTAATGACTAGTATTCATTAGTTTATTTTTTATAACGGTGTATACTTTTAGATACGCCCATTACATTGTTAGCTATCAAGGACAGACAAAATATATGCAGTACCGAAAAAAAGCCGATTTTTGGATGACTCCAACTTTTTATGGTATTTCTGGTCAAGGAATGTACACATTTTTAATGGGATTGATCCCAATGCGCCAATCACCGCTGGAATCGCTATGGCATTCTTTCCTGCATTCCAAACAATCTTGCTATCTGAACTTTCAAATTAGAGTAGTTTGTAGTTTTCTCATCATCTTATTTATTATAGTGATCTCATTCGTGGTGGCTGTATCCAATGTAACCAATGTATATAATTGTGTGGAAAGTCTTGTGATGGAAACAATAATAGTGTGTATGTACGTTGTAGAACAATTGAAGGAGTCGAAAAGTCCACAATATTCTGATTTACCTACACCATAGCCGTCTTGTACTGTTCATTATTATTATTATTATTATTATTATTATTATTATTATTAGTAGTAGTAGTAGTAGTAGCAGTAGTACTAGTATATTTCCATTTTTGCAATGGTCACACTACCTACCAAGTCTGCGGGAAGACCTAAGGCAGGGAGTGGTGTGTTGTTATGGCTATATTTCATGATTTGTTTTTCTAACTACCATAACATTATTTGTGTTACATGGACAAAGTTTTCTTAGTATGTGGGCTGCACATATCAAGACAATTTTTTGTATTTCTCTGAAGCTGTGATTTTCAGGGATTTTTTCAATGTGATTTTGTGTTCTTTTTTATCATTCCAAGCGTACCTACTATAAATTATTCTATTCTCTTCAATTACCACATTTTTTATTTCTATTTCCAGGTCTTTATACTTCGATATTTTTTTTCAGATTTCTTGGTTGCTATATTACAATTCGATGGGCAAGCCATATCATTTAGTAGGCAAGGTTTTTCTTTTCGGTTTTTGACAATTATGTCCGGCCTATTTGTATCAATCTTCCTGTCTGTAAATATGGTTTAATCCCATAGAATTGTGATGTCTTCTATTTTCTGTAACCGGTGCTGGGTGATGTTCATACCAGTGTTTACCAGAATATTTTCCAAAGTGTTTGTACATTGTCCAGTGTAAGTATTGCCCCACGTTTTATTTGGCGAATGTTTTATTTCTGTTTTCGTGCTCTTTGACTAATTGTATCAATCAGTCATTTGTTGTTTCCATGTATATTAGTAAATTAATAGTTGTGGTCTTGTATGCCAATTCTAGCTGAATAAGATCTCTTCCATTTTCTTTATGGACGGTCTGCATCAGCCTTTGGATGATGCATGTTTTGCTTAGAAAGAAGCTTTCTTGTCTTATAACCCATTCGGTTGATATCATTTAGTATCCAGTTCAAGATGTTGAAACTATATTGATCCACAGGGATGGCTAAATTATTAATGAACATAATTCTCTTTTGAGAATTCGATTGTTCCTAATATCTGTCTTTACATCCTTAAGAGCCACGTTTACACGCTTTTTGTTCAAGAGGCAGTATGCCAGGTTTTTCTAAGAGAAGATATATCCGTTTTGTGAGAATAGATGTCAACAGTTTGTAAGTAGTGGGAAGACATGTAAATAGTCTGTATTTTCTTTTAGATTTGTGTCACTGTTCTTGGGTATACGGAAGGTAATTCCTTTGGTTACACATGCCAAAATTTTAATAGGATCATTGACCATTTATTAAAGTTCTTTGGCTTGTTTTTTGTGTGTTGTGTTTAGATAATATTGTCAAAAATTAGGAATTTTATCTATTCTTGAATGTTTCCAGTTGTTTTCTTTTTTTCAGTGCACATTCAACATCTTCTGCTGTGATTTCCGCCCATGTTTATTCTGGTTTATTTTTTATCCGTTCTACCTCATGCATAATGCAGTCTGCTTTCTTGTTATGTTCTTTAGAGCAAGTCCATATTTTTCCAGAACTGTACAGCCCCTTTAATTGATGGGGATGTTGCCAAACTATTTTGTTTGCCTACTTCTCTGTAAAACTTCTTCGCGTCAGTTTGAAAGATCTTGTTTTGTCTGTAGAACCTTTATATTTTTACGTAGCCTCTGATTATTTGATACTTCATTTGAATTGTTGGCTTTATTTTTTGTAGCTGATAGGATTTTCGTTTATAATTTTGTATATGCTTTTAATTTTCTGTCTTTTCTAGTCCTTACATTTTTTCCTCTTGCCGGTTCATCGAGTACTGATAATTCCCTACCAAATTGTTCAATCTCTTTCTCCGTTTTTCTTTTACAAGGTGGATCTACATGTCTGTGAGGCAGCCTTTTTATCCTTTGTTGTTTAGTGCCTATATTACTTCGATGCCGATTGCCGTCGCCTATATTGCTTCGTCGAGACTTATACGTGGGTCTACTTATCTCATGATTTCTCCTTTTTGCTTCTTGCGTACTATTCTTGTTCTTAGTAAATTCATTTGGTTCAATCTGTTTTGGACTTGTTTTGCGAGGTTTGTGAACGACTAAGACCACGCCTTTCGAACTCATCTAAACTTTCAGCATCATTTTCACAGTGATTGTTGTGTATCTCAGTTTCTTCATTACGATCTGTGGTTTGTATGATGTTAGTACTTTTTATGTCCATTTCTGGTTCCCTTTCATGTGCTTTTGATTCGCCTCTTCTAGTTGCAGTTCTTTTTAATACTTTAATTTCAGCATCTGTCAATCGGTTATTTCTCATGATGTACCTGCTTACAATGGATAGCTTATTTTCGTCAATGTACTTTCTGATTGCTTGTCCAACCTTTTCTCGTCAAATGTTATATGTTTGGAGAGTGATACTTTTTGAGATTTGGGAAACGCTTCATAGAAGATTCGAGATACTTTTACCATTTTTTTCTTTAAATGAATGGTTGAGGATCAACTTGGAAGAGTTTCAGGGTCACCATTGGGATTATCTCAGTTGTGGGGACGTTAAGATTCACTAGTATTTCTGTACGAGTTTGTTCCTCTAGCACATTTTTCGACGTCAGGTAGGTTCCCTACTGTTGGGTGCCAATACTGTGCAACCTGATATAAGCTTATTATTAATGTTAAAATTATTATTATTATTGTTATTATTATTATGATTGTTGTGACCAAGTAAATGGTTAAGAAATAACAAAATAAGAGGTTGCAGATAAATCGTGTATTGAACAGTAAATACGACAGAAGAGTGTTAACGACGTGTGAGTGTGTATCGGTTGACCAGCGTTCAGTCTATATCACTGTTCCCCCGAGGCCCAATTTCCTAATAATTTTATAGTAAATGAAAGAGTCCACAATAGACTCATTAGAGGGAGAACACCACAACACCCCCTTTTCAGCCTGACTCCGCATGGAGCCTCTTTCTTATAATATTATTCAACCAAAAAAATGAAAAAAAATCAGCAACAACCACTTTGAAAAAAAGATTATATACAGGAATTACGTTAACAACTTTTTTTTTCTTTTTAAGATTTACGACACGCATTTCACGTGTTAACAAGAGTCTCTATTCATTATTACTAAATAACGAAAAAAAAAAAATTATGGTAAATTATAATTTCCAATAATCCAATAAATATTGTGCTTTTCTGATAATTCAAAGTTCATAAATGAGGAGAAGGTTTTTTTTTACTCATTCTTTTCCTTTTTCTGTATTCATGGCATGAAAAGAAAGATGCTCAATATCTTTTTCTTTTCAGGTTAACTTTTAAAGGTTCCGTAAACTTTCTTTTTCTTTTGGGCCTTCTGAGCTCTGGTACCGATTGCGGTGTTGGGACCTCAAATGTGTCAAAGACGACGTCCATAGTGTGATCTTCTATGGGATCCCTGTCAACTACGATTTCATATCGTCTTCTAATTTGTTTTACATGACGTTTATGTACAAACGTCGGTCCCTGAACCATGTAAATCATGTTACCAATTTGTTTGTCTTTTATTGCTATCTCCCAGTGGGCTTTGTTATTTCCAAATACACGAAAGTAAACCTTTTCACCGATCTTAAAGCGCTTTTGTTTCATTCGGAAGGACTTTGTCAAATACCGATTTTATTTTCCTGGCAAACATGACCTCCGGTGGCGTCTTGCCAGATGGGGCGCTACTATTAAGAGTTGCCGGATAGACCTGCAAAAACTGCTGTATAGCCGTATCGGTGGGAGTACCACTCGTTTTCCTCAGTGCTCTCTTAAAAGTATCCACAAAACCCTCTGCCTGTCCATTACTTCTTGGGTGATATTGCGCCATGGTGACATGTTCAATCAGGAATGACAGACAAAATTCACACGATGCAAACTGTGTGCCATTGTCTGTTAAAATACAGTCAACGACTCCGAAACGGGCAAATAGCTTGTGTAAAAAGTTTACTGTCACTTCCGCGCTCGGCTTCTTGCATTTCAATACCACTGGCCACTTAGAATGACTGTCAACTATTACTTTGCAACACAAAGTGTCTTCCATGAATAAATCTATGGAATTTAGTTACCGCAAAAATGATTCCTAAGGATTCCTTTTCTATTTGCGAGTAACCCCTTTCAGCTGGTAATAGCGTCCTAGATACATGGGTGATTGGGTTTATTGATCCATCCTTTAACTTATGTATAATGCACGACCCGTTACCGTAAGAGCTAGCATTGCTGGCTACGATGATGTCAAGGTTTGGATCGTAATGTGTCAGGAACATATCTGATGTAAGGACCTCCTTTATTTTCTCGAAGGCTTCCTGGCATTCGGTTGTCCATTCTCTTTCTTTGTCTTTTCTCAATAATTCATTGGGTAGAGCTCTCAAACTGTGCATTCTTGGAACAAAAAAGTTATAATAATGGGAAAAATCTAAAAAAACCTTTTTCCTCCACTGAGTTTAGTGAATATCTTCACTGGACTTGCAAGGAGATAATGGTGATCCTTTAGAGCGGTGTTCAGTCCCGGAGAGAAATCAGCACATACACGAATTTCTTTGATCATCTTTTTAATATAAACTGTGGGAGATGCCCATTCGCTATATTCAACCTTTGCCAGGACTCCCATTTCCTCAAGACGATTCAATTGTTCGTCAATTTGATTTAGCGAGGCAAATGGAACGTTACGTTTTTTCTTAACAACTGGGTTTAAGTCTGGCTTTAACTCAAACTTAGCAGACATTTTTGTGCATTTTCCTAGTCCTCTACTGAAAACGTCGGAAATTTTTTTTAATTTCACTTTTCCGCTTCGTTAGTCAAATTTTCAACTTTTTGATAAATGAGTTAATAGGCCTATCCCAAAGTTGAAACTGTTCTAACCAATCACTCCCGAACAGATTACCCGTATTCTTCATAAAATACGCCTTAAGTTTTAAAGTTTTACCTTTGAATGACACGTTCGTTATAAGTTCGCCCATAAACTTAATAGTATCGCCATTTACTCCTTTAGCTATTCGGTTCGTTCTTAACAAAGTCGGCGTACCCAATTTCTTCCATGTTTGATAATTATGGATAAATCTGAACTGGAATCAAGCTGTAGCCTAATATTTTTGTTACATATTTGTACTTCAGTATATTTTATGATGTTACAACATTCTGCCTAGGTATGGATTAACACAGATATATTACAAACAGAAATATGTACAAAGAAGTAGAAGTGTTAGTAATGAATATCAGATTTGGTTAGAGTGAACCATGTTGTCTCGACAAGTATCACTATTACAATGTCTTACAGTAATCGTCTGACTCGACACTGTTTGTCTCTGACTGACTCTGACTCTGAAGTATTTAGTGTCCTCCCCACGAGGGACAGATGTGGCACAAGGCCGGGTTTAAAGTGGGGTACCCGAGCCCGTAGGCTCGGCCCCAAAATAGCCCGTAGATCCCGTATAAAAGGGATCGGGTTGGTCAACCTCCCCGAACGAGGCTCTGCCCTTCGGCGGAGCCTCGTCCGAGTTCCTCTCTGCCCAGAGGCAGAGAGTTCCCCTCTGCCTCAGAGGCAGAGAGTTCGACCGTCTAGCCGAGTCGTCCAAAAAGGACTGACTCTGACTCTGAAGTATTTAGTGTCCTCCCCACGAGGGACAGATGTGGCACAAGGCCGGGTTTAAAGTGGGGTACCCGAGCCCGTAGGCTCGGCCAAAAAATAGCCCGTAGATCCCGTATAAACGGGATCGGGCTGGTCAACCCCCCCCCGAACAAGACTCTGCCCTTCGGCGGAGCCTCGTCCGAGTTCCTCTCTGCCCAGAGACAGAGAGTTCCCCTCTGCCTCAGAGGCAGAGAGTTCGACCGTCTAGCCGAGTCGTCCAAAAAGGACTGATTCTGACTCTGAACTCTGCTCCCTCTTGAGGAGCAGTATTTATGATGTCCGGAATAGTCCATTATTATTATGGGTAAGTTCCCATAACAATTATGTATCACATAAATTTCAAATGTCATTTTCTTATTCTAAATATATGTCTTTTTTCTTTCAAATTTCTCTATAAGTTTCTTGCTGTTTGCTTACTCCGTCCATGGTATTCTCAGCACCTTTCTCTATAACCAAATCGTTGTCGCCTTAGGTCTACTCTTTATTTCTGTAGAAATTTTCAAGCATTTGCTCTCATATTGAAAAATTGATATTATGTAGCAGTTCAACACGCTTTAATTTGTTTCTTGCATTTTTTTCTTAATAGTTTGTTTTGTCTTTGGTAAGTGTCTTTTGCAATTCTACCACGATTTCGAATTTGGGTGTCATATTTTCTGGCACATCTATACATGGTCAGTTTTGACATATTCGTACCTCATATGTTGGGCTCTTGGGCTAACAATCATATATTCTGTCTTCTTACAGTTTAAGGTGAGTCCTCTCATCTCGCTTTTATTTACTACCTTGTTTAGGATTTTCCGTTCTTGTCTTATTGTCTGCAATGGACACTGTGTTATCTCCCATAATGCAACAGAATGCGTAGGTCAGTTCCAGGATAGACAGTTATTGGTCAGAATACTTTTTGTGGTATTCTGATCGTGATGGATTGCCTTTGCTTGGGTTTTGGATATGAGTAAAAAACGGCAGGAATCCAACTGAGGGCCGCAGGGAATGTGAAGCAACGATAAGCTTCCCACATCTACATTCAAGAGAGAAGATAATACCACACGCAGAAGGACGCTTAGCCCACGGGTAGCATGATTTCCTTTGAAGTCCTTCCTCCTGCTGCCTCTCAGAATCCAAACAATCACGTCTGTCTCTTTCCTCTAATAAAATGAGTCAGATAAAGAACCCGTTTTTTCGTTAGTACCATCCATGCGGTAGAGTTGGGTGTCTAGTGACGGTACGAAACACAGCAATATCTTATGTTGTGTCCAGCGATGATAAATCCTGCAAAACATTTGCTTGTCTTTTGTTTGTCACGCTGTTTATGTTTAAACAAATCCGGTACGACAATGTAGTTGTTTGTCAAAATTATATTTAATATAGTTACATGAACATGAGTATAGTTCGAATACTCTAACACTAAAAAGTGGAAATGTAAATTTTATACCAAGTAGGATATCTCGGATTAACTCCATTCTGAATCAGTTAAAAAATATATATTATTCCCTGAAAGGAAAGTATGATAAACGAAATAATATAGCGTTAATATTTATTTCAATTTAAAATAATGAATATAAAATTAAAAATATTACAGCACATAAGTTTAGTGTTTTCCCTTCACAAAATAAAAAAAATAATTTCCAGATAAACACAATAAATTTGTCTTAAATAGACCCTGAAGATGACAGTTTGCTAATGCCGAAAGTTGAATAAATGAATATACATCAATATGTAAACTTTCTTTCTTACTTTAATAACAATACAAAGAAGCTTGTAGCGAATATAAGAGGATCATATTAAAAATAAGTAGACAAAACTTGTCTAAATACTTTCATGAGACACGTCCTAATAATATATATATACATATATATATATATATATATATATATATATATATATATATATATATACATATATATATATATGTATATATATATA
>OZ038478.1:101231142-101361142 GCA_964036315.1 Acanthosepion esculentum
TGTGTGTGTTTGGGTGTGTATGTGATGTTTATCAGATAACATATGTATCCAAATAAAACAAATAGAAAGTGATAGTAATATATCATATACATTACAGAAGGAAGGGTTACACCATATTATATTTACTTTTCTATTTTTATGCTTACCACTAATCCCACCATCACTCGGATAGTTTTTTAAATCCACGTTTTGGAGAGCATTGTCGTACAATTCTATGTTTTTATTAATAAAAAATATTCTAATTAGATGAAAGTTTAGTATTTCTGGAGTCGATAGTAATTGGTATCTACTTCTAGAGGGTATAGATGTGATTAGAGTCAAAATGAATGTAGTTAAGAGTTTCATGTTTCATGGCTAAAAGGTATTAGTATTCAGGTTAAGTGTGATATCCATATAATTTACAATTTTGAGATTAGCAGTAATCTCTATCTTAAACCCCAGTAACTTAAAAGGTCTAATAATTTTTCTGTAATAACAAATAAACAGGAAAGATTTTGTATTACTCGTGTCTTAGTATGAGTTATTCTTAAAACAATCCATATATATATATATATATATATATATATATATATATATATATATATATATATATATATATATATATATATATATATAAGCATAAGTAGCTCTCAAAACAGCTTTCTTAAGATTGCCCACAAGAAAAGAGAGTGATCAGTGTCATAATAAATTATAAATTATTATGGCACTTTTTTTCTTTGTGCAGTCTTAAACAGAAACATTTGGGAGCTGTTTATTCTTAATTCTAATTATAAATGCTCTGACATGGTTAACTTCTGTGACCAGATATTGTCGATCACTTTTTAGCATTATGCAGTAAGCTCATTTACCATAGTGTTATTGTTGTCTGTGACATTGCGCACTGGCAACCCATTGCTGGTGTTTTTTGTTTTGTTTTCTTTTTTATTTTGATGTTGGTCGGATGTTTTAATCTAAACCCAGTCATTTTGGGTTGCTTAATATCTCGGAAATCCTTCCTATTTTCATATATTACAGCTAACGAGCGCCCGATGATTGCGCGAAAATGGATATCACATGTGCCTCGAAGAAAAAATAATGACATAATGAAAATGCTGTAGTTCTACACAATTTCAAACAAAAGGTTAGGAAAGAAACACCCATCAGTACTGACAAGAGCAATAAATGTTACCAGAACTGTTAAATCTATTTTCCTGGAAAAGTGTTTTAAGATCAATATTTTATGAATTTCAACCGCAATAGCTCTAGCAGCTCAGTCAATAAATACCTAATGTTTCCTTATAAAGAATAAGTTAATACTACCATTACCATATATTGATAATGTAGTAAAAAACAAAAGATACAATAAAGTAGGCCAGTCGTAGAAGAAAAAAGAAAACTTCTTTGCTTTGCGATGCACCAGCTTTATAAGAAAAAAATATCTCATATCTATTAAATGAAGTTTGATTTCTCCACAAAAAGCAGCATGTATATGTGATAATTAGTTTAATTTTTATTATCGACATTTGATCATACAAATTCTTTCAGTAAACTATCGATCTGTGTTATATTAATGAATATGTAGCCTAACTTGGACCACAGTGATTACCCCACTTCAAAGTCATTCACCTGGTCTCTCATGCACTTTCTTCGGTATCCCTTTCATTTTTTCATAATAGTCTGCAAAATCATGTTTCTGCGATCGCCATCAGCAAACCTAATATCGTCCACGTCAATTCAATGGAGGTTTTCGCTTTAATACAATCAGATGCCGTAAAGAGTCAAATTTGGACTGTAAGACGGTGTGGTATTTAAATGTATTGCACCCGTAGTAAAAGATAAATAAAAATACGACGAATGTACTAATTCGGTCATTAGGAATGCGATAAGTCACCCAGTGGATAAGCTCATCTAACAGCCTCACACAACTAAGTAACTTAACGTGTCTATTAATGCACACACAGGAAGGCTTCATTTGGTTGTTTTACATACTAGATCAAAGCCGCTTAACCGGTACTCAATGTATTTAAATGGTTAGATATTTTCCGGAAAAAAGATTCGTATATTGATCGAAAAAAAGGGCGAAAGTATACTAAATGAAATTATAGTGGCCATCAGAGATATATAGAAAGTGACATGTGTCACATGTAATGATGTTTAACTTTGCTTAAACTGTCTTTGTCCTGATTCAACCGTGTTTTCATTTTGGTTTGCATGATGTATTTTCGTCAAAAATTCAAGAGATCAAAAGATGGAATTCTATATAGACACTGAGATAAAGCACTTAGATACAACGTTTGGATTCTGTATATTGTTATATCAAACAGATATAGAAAAAATCTCGTCAGATGAGAAATATTTATTATTTTGCCTTTTAATGATGTTTCGTATGTTTTTTGCCATTTTGCATTATACAATATACAGATATGCATATTCTTATACTTCACTGCAGATCATACGAATTCAGCAAATGATTGAAAAAAAATATTTTTATTGGTTGAAAAATTAGAATCTTTGTAGACAATTTCTTCACAGATAAGCAAAAGATTTGAGGCAAAAGAAATGAACTACCCCAGAAGTATGAGAAAAATACAAAGCATATAAGGAAGTTATAAGGAAAATGAGAACCACAAGTATAGTTATACTGAGGGCCAGAAAGATGCAGCAGAAATATCGACGATATTTAATGAGAAAACAAGTCTTGAAGAAATTGACACAAGATACACACCCCGGACCACGCTAATGTCTTGGTAGTAAAAGTTAGGATTTCTCGGTTTCCTCTGAATTGATTTTGATGAAAGGTTTCCCACCTGGTTTGCACAATATGGTAACACCATTATTAGGTTTTCATTATTCTGTGTAACGTACTTTTTTAAATTTCAGATTCGACAGTTTGGTAGTGAACCACGCAAATAGCGTCTCTCCTCTCTAGGAAAAATGGCACATGGAAAAGCCTCAACTATGAAGAAAAATCTATCATTATCAAGGAAAGTGCTAAATGCACTCCTCTTCATGTCACTGCGGAGATGTTAGGTTGTCATGTGGGCACGGTTAGACGATTCCTGTGGAACCCTTCGTCAAGGAAGAAACGATACGATTCTGTAACAGTTTCGTTTTAAGGAATATTAAGTTACGGGGGAAACTTGAACAAACAAACAAACAAAGCCATTTTCACCGCGGCTGGTCTTCTTCGTGTATCGAAAACCACTAGAAATCGCATCCTCAGGATCATAGCTTCCGTGAGAGCTCCTCTAAAACTGCCTCCTTTAATACCCCGTCACAGGAATTTGAGGCTTCAATGGGCTCGGAAATACGTGTCATTGGACATGCGTTGTGTTCTGTTCAATGACAAGACCAGGGCGAAACATGACGGACTTGACAGATGAGTCAATTTCGGGGATGAGCATCACCAGCGTTTAGGACGGCAACAACAGAATGGCAGTGTCATGTTTGGGGCTGGTATCATTGGGGACAAGCTTGATGGCTCAATCAGGTTGCCTGAAAGGGTTAAAGTGATCGCAGCCACCTACTGCAATCTCCTGAAAGAGGTCATGAATGCTAGATGACTAGATGACATACCGTTGTCATTTCTAATGACTCTAGTTTCATGCATGACATCGCTCCTTCCAACTCTGCAAGGGTCACCAAAGCATTCCTAGGCTGTTACGGTATACAAGGTGAAAGGTTGATGGTGTGACCTCTACCTTTCCTGATCGCAACCCTATCGAAAATCTTTGGTCAATCATTAAACAGGATATTTATGCCGTTAGACGTCAATTTATGTCAAAAGATATCTTATGGGCGGACCATCAAGGCTGCAGCAGAGGCAGTCCAACGTTCTACTATAAATAAAAATTGACAGATTCCATGACTATTTTGAAGTTATGCGTCGAAATGGCGCTCATGTGGCCAAATAATTCATTATGTCAATCAATCTTATAATATTATTATAGTTTTCTATTAATGTGTAGATGGGCAATTTTCATTCAAAAGCTATTAGCATGATTCACTCAAAAATGGTCGAATCTGAAATAATAAAAAAGGACGTTGCTCTTAATGATAAAAATCTAAAAATGCTGTTGCCATATTGTGTAAATCACCTAGAAAACCTTTTATCAAAATCAATTCACAGAAAACAGAGAAATCGTAAATTTCACTACGAAGCTATTATAAAGTTTGGCAGCCACTGCCACCGAGCGACAGGGAAATCGGCTCATCCTTACTCCTATGGCATCCTTCTTGTTGTGGTAGGATCCACCTAATTTGCATAGTGGAGTACCGACTATATAAATATGGTTGGTACCGGGAAGACACGGGAGGCGAATCAAGAGATTCAACTAGAGACTCTGCCCGACTGCGACTTAGTCATCACATTCCCCAGGAACGGTCTTCCCAGGAATATACAAAAGACTATATGTAAATATTGTGTCCTTGATGGGTACAGATTTTATTGAAACATTCGAATTGTGGGATAAACCGTTAAACTCATTCTGCAGAAAAGTAGAAAGTAATACGCAAACAAGACAGGACATTAAAGGTGAATTAAAGAAAAAGTTTCCGGAAACCTTCACACCTGGTCTTGGAAGATGTAACAAGTTTGAAGCTAAATTTGAATTAAAGGAAATTACTATGCCAATTTTTAAAAAGAAACGTAACGTGCCTTTCGCAAGTGTAGAGAAAGTTAACGAACTTGATAGGTTGGAAAAAATGGGAATTATTTCGAAACTATAATCTAATTCATGGGCTGCGCCGATTGTGTGCATAAAAAAGAAATCAAACCAAATCAGAGTCTGCGTTGATTTTTCGGTAATTAAGGACTACCATTACCCGTTACCGAGTCCGGAGGAGATTTTTAACAAGCTAAATGGCGGAGTGATATTTTCAAAAATCGAGAGCACCTCAATCAAGTATTTAAAAAGATTCAGGACTTTGGATTTAAAGTCAAAGAATCAAAGTGCGAATTTGGTTTGGAGGAAATTAAGTATTTAGGTCACATAATCAACAAAAATGGCAGATTTCCAGATCCGGAAAGGTCCATTGCGATTAGAGACATGCCGACGCCCACTAATGTGGCGACGATACAGAGTTTTATGGGACTCGCAAACTATTATCAAGCGTTCATTAAAGGAATGTACAATCTAAGAGCTCCGTTGAATGAACTACTGAAAAAAGACAAGGCATGGGAATGGACGGTAGAATGTCAGAAAGCCTTTGATGAAATAAAGAAAATGCTTACGTTCGACCTCTTTTTAACCCATTACAATCCAAAACTTGATATTGTAGTGGCAAGTGACGCTAGTTCATACGGGGTAGGAGCGTGTATTCAACACATAATGCCAGATGGTTCTAGAGCATTACTCCCAGGAGAACGAAGTTACTCACAGATAGAAAAAGAGCGCTGAGTATCATTTTTGCCATAACAAAATTTCATAGATACATCTACGGCAGACATTTTAAGTTAGAAACGGATCATAAACCTCTGATCACTATTTTTGGTTCAAAGAAAGGGTTACCCGTTTATACGGCAAATCGACTGTTAAGATGGGGGACCATTCTTCTCAATTATGATTTTCACATAAAGCACCTATCATCCAAAAATATAATTCATGCGGATACTTTGACAAGACTCGTACCGAGTCAAGAAGAAAGATTCGAAGAATCAATTATTGCAAATATCAGAGCAGATTATGAGGTGAAAAGCATGGTAAACAACATTGTAAGAGAGCTACCGGTTACACCAAAGGAAATCAAAAAAGAAGCTGAAAGCGATGATTTCATTTTAGAAATAAAAAGTAAAATGGTAGCAAATGACCAAAAAGTGCAGGAGATTTATTCAATATGTGACGGAATTTTATTATATGGTGAGAGAGTAGTAGTACCAAAAAAGTTGCAGAAAAGAATACTTCGGGACTTTCATATGGGTCACCCGGGGATTAATAGAACAAAAAGCTTAATGCGAAGCTTTGTATATTGGAAAGGAATCGATGTGGATATCGAAAACATGGTTCATCGATGTAAAGGGTGTGCGTTAGCAGCTAAGGCACCAACTATAGTACACAAACCATGGCCCAAGACGGATCATCCGTGGACAAGATTACACATTGATTTCGCTGGTCCAGTAGAAGATTATTACTACTTAATAGTGGTAGATAGTTTTACAAAATGGTCGGAAGTACTACGCTGCAAAAAGCCTACGTCCAATACCACAACAACTTTTTTGCATGAACTATTTGCACGGTTCGGTGTGCCAGAGTGTATTGTGAGTGACAATGGTACACAATTCACTTCTGAAGAATTTAAGGAATTTTGTGAGTTATATCAAATTAACCACATAACGACGCCGCCGTATCATCCGAGATCCAATGGACTCGCAGAAAGATTTGTCGATACATTAAAGCGCGCTCTGAAGAAAGCCTCAGGAGTTCCAACGGAAAAGGCGCTACAGCAATTCCTACAAGTATACAGAATCACGCCAAACCAGAGAATACAATCAAACATGGCACCAGCTGAACTAATGAAGTAAAGAATACTATGTATACAGCTAGAAAAAGATACACCGCCGGAGAGAAGGTCTTTTTCAAGTGCTACAGAAATAACGTTGAGTTCTGGGAGCGAGGCATAGTGGACAAGAGAATCGGTGACCTGATTTACATAATTAAAGGGCCGAAGAATACTCATAAAAGGCATCAGAATCAACGTTAAAAATGTTACGTTCTAGAGCATGAAGAGAGTATACCGGATGAGGAGGAAGATCCCATTGATGTAATGTATGATATTTTTCAAGTAGAACCTCCGCAGAATACTCCTGAACCGAGAAGATCCGGTAGGAAACGAAAGTTCACGGACCCATTGGACGTGAATCCAATCCAAGATATTAAAATTAAGCGGATTGACATATACAGATGAAGTATGCAAATGGGATCTACAAAGAAATAGCCATAATCATCATCCCATATAGGAAGCCAGTTTGAAATCCAAAAAGGATTCCAAGGCTTGGGAGGGGGGTGTTATGGTAGGATCCACCTAATTTGCATAGTGGAGTACCGACTATATAAATATGGTTGGTACCGGGAAGACATGAGGCGAATCAAGAGATTCAACTAGAGACTCTGCCCGACTGCGACTTAGTCATCACATTCCCCAGGAACGGTCTTCCCAGGAATATACAAAAGACTATATGTAAATATTGTGTACACTTTCTTGTTTCAATACATTTTGTTCTGAGTACATTTTGTGTTGCATTATTATTCCATGCATTAGTCAAGTTTCAACACTTCTGGAAGTGTTTTCTCACGAAAATTGACTTTCCCAGACACCATATTTCGTGACTCAGGGTTGGACATTGTGGATCTGGAGAGAGCAATGCAGGACCGAACAGTATGGAAAGGGATTGTTAATGGAGTTCCGATCAACTATAGGGAACCCGAAGGATCATGATGATGAAGGCCGGCAACAATCCAATAGAGCTGTTAGATATTTTCCAACCTTAGTTGAGTGTAGCCTAACTTCAGCTCGATCGCAATTGATCGGAATCATGTGTCACTCCAATCAACATAATGAGTATATAAAATGCATGTTCGTTTTGTAAAATTAGAATTTGGAGTAGTACGCAAAATGTAATAAATAAAATAAAATAAAAAATATTTTGTAAATCCAGTGAAAAGTATATTTTCTTAACATCTGTTTAACACATAATTAACATTAACACCGGCATTCTTTAGGAGAGGTAAATTCGTTTCTGAAATTAAATACTTGGATAAGGGAAAGAAAAGACCCTGTACCAAAGCGAAGAACAATCCTAAAGCACTCGTCACACACCCTGACCTCTTATCAATCAACCTCAATATACACCCTGCGAAAATCGGGCCTCGACGTCTTTAGCCTTTCGTCAGAAATCAGGACAGTCTGGTTCTTTGTGATTGGCTGGTTCACTTAACTGCCAAAGAGCTAAGATAGAACGGTCTTTCCCTCTCTATGTCTGCTGCAAAGAAGGAACGATTTTCTGTCTCTATCCCTCTCTCTGTTTTCCAACTTACCAGCAACAAAGATACAAGTTATATATTTTATACAAGAGCAAATAGATCTTCCAAAACAACGTTTACTCAGCGTTCATTTGTTTGAATTAAAAACCAACATTCTACAACCTCCATGCTGGTGACCACGGCGCGATACGGACATCGCGATGGGATAAGTAATTATTAGTGTAGAAAAAAATAATCCCTTTCAAGAACACAACGTGATTTCGAACTTTTGGCGAAGTGAATTTTTTTCTCATCTAGAGCACAGCAAAGTGAAAAATACAACCGATTGTCACAAATCAGTGTCGCTATACTGCAATGTTGTCTTTCTTCAAAATCGAAGCCTATTTAGGGAAAACAAATAAGAGTTTTATTGCATACTGATACATGTAACGGAAAAAAAACTTGAGTAAATTAACTACTCCTCAAATCCTACTATAATACGGCGAATTGCCATATTTATAAGTAGAAGCTCTCCATTATTAGTAGTAGGGAAGAGCAGGGAGTACTGCATATTTAAATTTGTCATGTCCAGTGTCCTCTCAAAACGAAGGGGATCATGGCTCTCCACAATGCTCTGTCTTTTGTAGCCCTTAATAAATTTCGTCTTTTAGTTATTTCTCGTAAACCTTGTTCCGCCAACCATTTACTCAAGCACACTATGAAAGTTATGCTTTTCTACTGTCCCTCTTGCCTTCAATCTGTCCTGTCAGTATCAAATTTTCCAAGCTTTCTTTCCTCATCATATGCCCTAGAAATTTCAACTATCTCTTTTTGATGTTAAGTGTAAATTTCTTTTTTGTTTCCATTTTCCCTAGAACTTCATCGTTGCTCATACATTCGGTCTATGGTATCCCTAACATCCTTCTGTAGAACCATATTTCTGTTACTTCCTGCCTCTTTTTTCATCTTTGAGGAGATGCCCAGCATAACTGAAATTTCTAACATTTTCGTTCCTACTTACTAAAACAACTATCTCAAGTCTCGTGAGGGGAATCAAAGTCACTACATGA
Organism: Acanthosepion esculentum; assembly: GCA_964036315.1. Classification (NCBI taxonomy): domain Eukaryota; kingdom Metazoa; phylum Mollusca; class Cephalopoda; order Sepiida; family Sepiidae; genus Acanthosepion; species Acanthosepion esculentum. Next base: position 101,240,150 of record OZ038478.1, read on the forward strand.
TATAATTGACCAACGATACATATTCTATCTCGCACAAACATCTTTTTGGGGGTCATTCTTCTCCACAACTGCTTTTATTTTCCCAATTAAAATTTTGCCTAACTCGTCTTGCCCTTTATCTAACATCCATTTACTTCGATTATTTAAGTAGATTATATTTTTTGCGTTTTCATTATCATCAGTACATGTTAAATTCTATAAACCTTCTTTTCTCCTTATCCAATTTTAGCTAATCTCGTTCTGATTAACATTTGCAGTTTATTTTTAATTTCACTTCCATTTCCTTGCAGGTTCTATTTCCTTTGAAACATCCTCATTTCTTCAAACAATGTCAAGTCTCATCTTCATATATGGATAAATTGTCCGACATTCACTGCATAGATGTGATTTAATTAGCCCAGCAATTTTCTTTGTTTCTAATCGTATTTTCGAATATCTTAATACTTAGTTTCTGAAACGTCAATTGTGATACCTTCGTTCATCTTATTTTATGTTACTGTGAGAAAATTACCGTTTTTTCTTCCTATAATACCCTATTGAATTACCGTACTCCACATACCAGAAAACGTATATATGGCCTTTTGGCATGACACTATAGCGATATTTTCTTTATGTACGATTCATTCTTTCAAGCTTAATAAATATGGATTACATTACTAGTGGTAAATTTCGATCCTTTTATATCATATCCGCAGACAAAACTTTTATCGAAAATCTTTTAAAACATATTTTATCGAAGAACAACTCTGATTTCCAATTACTTTCCAGATATATTAATATTGTTTTTCTTAAAGATGAATCAGGTTCATCTATTCTTTAGGTAATGATTAATTGAGCTCCTGAATGACAAACACATTCATTCCAGCGAGTATTCCACAAACTTCTGTCGATATATCAACTTGTTAGACACCTTCAAAGATGTTATATTATTTGACAGAGGATCTGCTTTTGATCTCAAGTGACCTGGTTTTTTGAATCGATGGAGGTTGTCTCTCAGTAACCTAACGAAAATAGAGTAAAACTGATTGCAGCCTCAACCAGAACGATGCAGACAACTGTCAAACCAATGATCTAAGATCCCTCTTTCGCGATCCTTGAAAATTTTGCTCATTGGTATAGTCGTTTTTATGGGGAAAATCTATAATCTGAATATGTAAAATTATGCATTTAGCAAGCAATATCAATCATTTATAAGAAATATCATTTTAAGTATTTTTCGCATGTTCTATATTTCATACGAAATGAAATAATAAAAATACTGTTATCCATTGATCTATCGTAAGTAAAGATTTCATTGATTTTACAACGTTTCAGTGAATTTCTTCACGTATTTTTAATATTCATCAATATTTGAAGAGAACGCTTTACTCAATTCACAGGCGCTGTCTTGTATTGTTTCAGTTGTTTCTTAATTGTAATTCGACCGGGTGATATAACTTTTCCTTCTCCCACATAACAAATTCTATAGATTTCCCTGTCAGATCCACGAATTAGACTCACGACTACCAAGTAACAAGATTGATTTAACAAATGGTTTTATATATTAGGTCACTGTACCAAAATTAATATTAATCAAGTTATTTTTTCAATTCATTAATTATTTTTCCATTTACACGTTTATTGGATAAAGCCCAATTTAAAAGAAAAGCACAGATTTTGGTGGTTTCCGTCACTGCAATCTCTTAAAGAATAAAAAAAATAATTTTAAGTTTATTTTTATGCGTTCTTTTTATGACGATAATATTCAAGCAAGTGCCTTTGTAAATAGTTCGCAAGGTCCAAACTGCGCATCATATTCTTCAAGTAATTATCACATATAACCTGGCAAATGTTCACAATTGCAAGGATACGGTAAAATCAAGTTTCCTATAACGACAATAAAATTGAAAGAACAATTTGATAATTCGATGAAGGAAGGTGACAAAAAAGGGCTATTAACTATAACAATATAAAATAGCTAGTTAAGACTTGAAGCAACAGAAATGTGGTTCTACAGAAGATGCTGAGAATACCTTGGACTAAACATGTAAACAATGAATAAATTTTAGAGAAAATGGTAACAAAAAGAAACGTATACTGTCGTTGAAATTTCCAGGTGACTTAATGAGGAAAATTTGATACTCTCAGGATGAATTGAAGGCAAGAGAGTCAGAGGAAACAAAGCATAACTAGCGAGCTTCAGAAAATGGATAGCGGAACAAGGTTTAGGATAGATAATAAATAACAAGACAACATTTATTAAGAGCTAGAGAGAACAGGAAATTGTGGGGAGCTATGATGGTTAACGTCTTGAATGAACACAGTACATAGATAAAGATTAAGTTATCAGTGAAAGGCAGATCTAAAGATATGAACTACATATTAGGAACGTTAAAATCAAGCAAGTTCAGAAATTTAATTATTTAATAATTAATTGTAGAATAAACAACAGAAAATGTGGAGTCAAATAGGAAGAGCGAAAGCCGCCTTCCAGAAAATAAGAAAAGTATTAAGACACATGAAAATGTCATTAGAATCAAAGAAAATAATATTCAGCTGCTATGTTATATCTAATATCCTATATGACAGCGAAGCTTTGACAATCTTCTCGGAGGTTTTAAGGAACATAAAGACATATTTTCTTATAATCAGGAAGATACATTTAAGACTTTTGAGACAATTAATGGGAAAAGCTGGCCAGGAGAAGTAAGCACTAACAGGACATATTGGTTACAAAAGAAGCAGGATTTAACCACAAGAAATCTTACGAGTTTGCTTGAAAGAATTGCAGAAGAGGGAAAAAAAGGAGTGGTAAAGAGTCAAATGTGACTTAAAGCAACAAAGTAATGACAGGTTTGGAACGCCATGGTCATTCACATCCAGAAAGACGCATCAGATAAAATCGAAGATGTCTAAACATATCTTTAAGACGAGTAACTGTTCAGGTTCTAAATCTAAGCGGTATTACCAAAAGGAGAAGTTGTTTTTTTAAAAAAACTCGAGCTTCCGTTTCCATTACTATGTTGACAGGAAAACTCGTTTGTGTTTATATCTAGCAAACCCTTTCAGAGATAAAATCAATGAGCTCTCGGTTAGTACTTTCGCTAGCACTATCATTGACGATTCCCTATCACTAACAAATACTAAAGTCGAAATCTGTGGTGAGTGGGGATTCCCTATGTCCTGAATAGACCTAGTATTAAAAATAAACTTAACAGTTGTGGCTACAAATTGAACCCTAAAAATTCACTTTATTTCACAAGCCGTTGACAGCCGGTAAAATGTGTCCCTCATCCAGGAAGACACATACACAAAACACATAATGTCAGTGTCTGTGTACATGCCTGGATATGTGATTGCATTGACTGAAAGTGTATGGTTTCTTATTAATGCTTAGACAATGCTGTTTCTCTCGATAAGTCAGAAGAGCAAAGAATTGGAGGTGGTGAGGAAAAATCTTGATGGATGATTCGAAAGTGGTTCATTCATCAGGTGACCGACTCTAAAGTCAATGGCGCAGATGAAATATAAGATTCAATTAGATTGAACGAATCAAAATATCGCTGCTCAACGCAAGTAAGAATGATTTATACTTCTTCTTAAATGGTATATATGACAAGTATGGTTCACTGCCTGTCAGAGAATGTATCAATATCTTTTAAAAGGCATTTTCAGGTTATTAGCTACGTCATTTTATCAGGGTGTGTTGTTATCGTTTTTTTCCCGGAGCATATTTTACGAGGAAAAAGCCCGTAACAATTTTAAAAAAAATCTATTTTCTGATATTATTACATTTTTTTCTATAATTCTTTTTTATTTTTGTATTTTTATGCTTATGCTTTAAACTTGGGAATTCCATGGTGTTTTGGAAAAGTGAGGAACACAATACCAATTCCATATTTCTAAAGAAGTAATGGCTTTTTTTATACAATAATCCGACAGATTTTTATCAATTTAAACGTTATTATAAATAACGAAAGTAAATAAATATACTGTTTAAAAATAAATGGTGCATCTACTCTAGAATGGTTAGCCACTAAAGATAATGTTTAGAATGATAAAATCTGTCGGATTAATAAATAAAATATCCCTTAATTCTTTACAAATTGTTTTGTTTACGTTCGGATAAGAAATTGAGCAGATATTATGAGGTTTGCAGAATCTACGAATGATTGCACTTATGAGGCTATATTCGGCCTTGCTTGATTGGTCGCGCCATTCGTGGCCGAGTCAGTCTAAAGCACGTCGGATCTAATGATTATTGTATATCTAAAACATTTAATATATATTATTTGATATTTTATATTTACACAAGCTCTATCCGTGACATTACCGATAAATATCTATATTTTTAACATACAGACACACTCGCGCGCACGCACACACACACACACACACACACACACACACATATATATATATATAATTTAAGTCTATTCGTTTATAAAATTATAAACAATAAATTTATTGTGGTTGAAAAATACGGTTATAATAATTTTCTTCATTCAAGTGTATATTTATTATAAACCTGTGAATTAAATAAACTGTTCTGTCAGAAATCTCAATACGTTTTGCAAATACGACAGGCACCTGAAGTGTGTCTGAAATGTTTCAGGTTGTAATGATAGTTCTGTCCGATTTTTGACGAAACATATCGAACACGATCTTGGCTGATATGTAACTGGTATTTGCCAGTGTGGATACACACTTTACGACTATCATGTCCTCACCAACTGATATTCAATTGGTAACAAGATTTGTTTTAACGCAGAAACATATACACCGCTAGAGACAAACAATATGCAGAGCATACCTATGCCCAATAATAAAATAACACCATTCATCCAGGTTCAGAATTTGTAAGGCTGGGTTCTTACGAATTTCCTCTTTCGTATATACATATACACTGTCGGGGATTCGAATCCTCCATTCAGCAACATGCTCTGCTTCAGGTTTGTCGCTATTGCAAATCTGACCATACCTTACAATCCTTCCTAAGTAAGCCATAACAGTGTTTTTTTTTAATATTATAAACCCATTGCTAACATAAGTGATAAAACAATGGTTACAATATTGATGATTAAATAAATATCTGTTACCCAATATTGTTGTCTTATTTTTCATAAAAATTCCCAAGAACTTACGTTACAACTGGAGACATCATCCAAAAGAGTGTAACTATAACTACCAAAATGAGATCAAGATTTCGAATAATTCAGTGTATATTAACGATACTGATTGTTTCAGAAATTCAAATAGTGACTCTTTTGCATTGCCGATTCTCATTGTTGGATTCTATTAGCTCTATCAATTTGAACTTATGAACTATGCACTCTGATACTATGAACTCTATCACTATTATAAATAATCAGCGTTCACTGCGAGATGGTATGAACTCTAAATTAAGCAGGTTGGTTGGAAGTGCAGATATATTTAAACTATTGTTTTATGTAGAATTCCTTTATTCTTAATGGAATATTTTCATTTTGTTTGAATTATTAATAGATCTGTGGGTAACAAGTGTACTTGAGCTAGCTGAGGTGTTAAGCTTTGGACAAAAAGGAAGTCTTACAGACAGTGAACGGATGTAAGCAATTTTTGTACTGAAAAGTAGGCAAATATATAGGAAATTAGATATGGCATGGTAATGGTAATGGTAATATTAACCATTTCCCTTCAAGGAAACATTTGGCATTCATTGAGGGAGCAACCAGTACTGTTTTCGGTTGAAATTTATAAAATCATTCTCTTAAAACAATTTTTTATTTGGTTGGGGAATAAATTGTGAGCGTTTTTTTAAAGTAAAAAAAAACATTTGGGAAGCCAAGCATTCGGCGAGTGTTTTAAAACAACATTACTTATTGTTGTTCTAACATTTACATATATGTATGATTTTTCTTAATTTCATTATTTTTGGTTGTATTTCAGACCCCTAAAATGGAATGTCAAGTAAACAAAATTGCTCACTTTCGACATTTCCCTTTTGTATATAATCGAGGAGTTAACGCCACCAAAGCAGCTCGTGATGTTTGTGACGTGTATGGAGATGGCACAATCGGGTAGAGACAAGGACGCCCGACGTTGTTTTTCACGCTTCAAAAAAGGAAATTTTGAGCTGGGGGATTAAACAAGTTTCTTTACGAAAATCCACGTTGGACGACCAGAGAATCGGCGGAACAGATGAAATGCGATCAAAAAACTGTGGCACATCACCTTCATTGAATGGGGGAGGTTCAGAAACTTGGTTCATGGTTGCCACACGTGTTGTATAACCACAGCAAGAATCAACGCGCAACAATTGCAGCCAGTTTGCATCGTTCAACATACGGTCATAAACAGCGTATCCTTTATACGTATCCTTGTCAAGGGCGATGAAAATGGTGTCTTTACGTCAAAATGAAGAAAAGAATGGCTCATCCCCAATAAGCAAGCAAAACCTCGAGCAAAACTAGAACTTCATCTTCGAAAGATCATGTTGTGTGTATGGTGGGACTGTGAAGCCATAATTCATTATGAATTACTTGAGTGAAACCAAACGGTAAATGCCAAGCTCTAAGTTTAATAACTGCATCGTTTCCGTCAAGCAATTCATAAAGAAAGACCGAATCGGGCGCCAGAGTTTTCTTCTTCAACACAACTACACCCATCCTCACATATGACCAAAACGGTTATTCAAGTATTTCGATAGGAAATGTTGCCTCATCCTTCGTACTTGCCAGACTTGGAACCATCAGATTTCCATCTTTTTATATCTCTTTCCAATGTCTTACGAGGTGTAACATTCAATACCGATAATTGACTGATGTCAAATTGGGTGTTTGGTTGGACGACTTTTTCATCTCAAATAGATATATTTATCGTCAAGAAATAGAAAAACTTTGTGACCGATGGAAAAAACTTATCTACAGCAACAGAGATTATATTGTGACTAATTTTATTTAATTTAACATTGTAAGACCATGACAATAAAACATTTTGAAAAGCGCTCAAGACTTATTCCCCAACCCAATAGAAAAACAAGTTTTTTCAAGTCCAGTATCTGTTATTGCTTTTTCCAGTATTGATGGCAGTTTCGTGCTTCTGTTTGAAGTTGTGTGGAATATTAACATCTTGATTATGTTATTATTTTCTTTTCCAGTTACATGTGTTATCCATTTTCGTTGATGCTGAAGTTGGTAGACATCATGTAATGTGGTTTCTATTACTTCGTACAAATCTGTGTAATTCTGTAGCGCCACTTCACAATGTTTAAAGAAGAATGATTTGTGCTAAGACCTCCAACACTAATGCCCTTGAGAAAGACAACCATCCATTTCTTCTTTTCTAGCTATGGGTTAACTAAGAAAGTAGCGTCTGTGTAGAAGCCAGCCTAGGAGACGGACAACGGAGAATCAGTCCATTATCTAAACATTCATGACATTTCACAGATATTTAAAAAAAGGAATCTTTGGTGTGCCATAATAGTTTACGGTCTGAAGTAACATTGCGTTCAAATTAGTATTAAGATAGTAACAGAAATCTACTCATGCTTAAACTTGAAATAGAACTTAAAATTTTTCATGCTATTTGCAAATGCTATATATCTTTCGGATGCTTTCTAGGCATCCTCCAGCAATGACACATATGACTGGATATAGTTACAATTCTCTTTAATCGTAATACTCTCGTTTGTTCTCGACTATTACTTGTAAATAGAAGGCAATATCATTTAAATTCCAGAAATATAATTTAAATTCCAGAAAATAAAAATATAAATTTCAGTCTGTGAGAAAAACAAAACAAAAACTTTCACACCAGGGAGAAATCTCCTTGAAACCTTCTAATCTAAACAATTTGTATATTTTGTGTAAATCATTACGTCTAAAAGCTAATTAACAAATTGGACGATATCTTGTAAAACAAAGTCGCTTTAGAATGATAACATGCTTTCACCTGTCCAGATAATTCGTTTTTTTTATCTTTTGATTTCAAAAATATCGACAGAAATCGATAAATTCTTCTAACGACGACAGTTAATCACTGAGATCAATCAGACTAAATCAAATCGAGAAGGTGTTGTATATGTCAAACAAGTTACCAAGTGTAAGGATTAGGTGTTCAAATCCAGTAGGAGCTTATTTCTTTATTTCCGATTATTAGTGGATAGAAAGTATAAAAAATATAGCATACCAAAGAAATATTTATAAAACAGAACCCACCGGTGTGTGCCAATGAACAACAACAACAGTAACAACAACATTAATAATAATAATAATAATAATAATAATAATAATAATAAATTAATTAAGTGCTACCTTATTGATATGGCAGTCCCTGCAGACTGCAATGTATCTTTGAAGATATTCGAAAAGCTGTCAAAATACAAGGACACTGAAATAGAAATCTCAAAAATGTGGCACATGGGAACATCAACAATCCCTGTTGTAGTTGGAGCTCTTGGACTGGTTGGAAAATATTCCAGTAGACTAATTGAAGGGATCGCTGGAAGTCCATGCCTCAAAGAGATACAAAAACTGTTCTGACAAGTACAGCCCACACTTTACGAAGGGCTTTATCTATGTAATTATTATTTTTTTTTGCAGTAGAAAGAGTCATAATGCCATTTCTAACCTTAGGTCCCTGGGCGGGACCCGGAAAGAAATGTATAAACGCCAGATATCAAAGAAAATAAAAATAATAATAATAATTTTCTTTTTTCTTTCTTTCTTCATTACCTATATTTAATTTTTTCCCACACCTTCAACGGAACTATCCGTACATTTTTCTTTCCTTCTCGGCATAATATATCTCTATCGATGCGTATATATATATATATATATATATATATATATATATATATATATATATATATATATATATATATATATATATATGCACATGTGTCTGTATTCGCATGGGTAGGGATAATTTTTTCATATGGCTACATGTGTACTTATCTAACAAAGCCCTACTCTTTGACTAACTTCTCTTTGAGTGAAAATTTAAAATTTATCTTTTAGTGACTAGAAGGTTGAGAAATGACCCGAGATGTATTTTTTCTTGTCCTTGTCTCTACCCCTTTGTTTAAGGAATTCCTTGATAGTTTTTCCGCCATACTGTAGTAGGAGGATTGGCCTACCCTGTAAAACTTGATAACTATCACTCATTGGCGTCGGTAAGTTGAACATTTGTGGAAAGACACTCTGAACATGTAAGGAATCGTAAATTTTATACCATTTTAAATTACATTCTTCCTTTTTTGATATCATTTTAAGTCTCTTGACTTTATTTAACTTTAATTCTTTGATTTTAATGTTTTCTGTTTCCTCTCCCTTCTGTTTTTTTTTGTGTGGAATAACCCACAATATTAAAGTCTGATATTCCCCCTGTTAGTGGTCACTCCGATTTATACTAAGTTATAACTTAGTATAGTCAGTGCCACTGAATACAATGCTCTATTATGAAGTCTTCAACTGTGGATATGTGAATATAATACCCATTCGTACTATCTCATTGGTTGGAAGTGCTCTTAGGTCTTCTTCGAGTGTCGTCCTAGAGCTGGTAACTTGAACATGAATACGGTGGCGGTGAAAGGTTACAAAGCAAAATTCTACCAATTTCAATGATTACGAATAAAATTTCATATCGGATCGGTCGTCATCCAGGTCAACAAGGGCTACGTAACTCGTGAGGAACCAGTCGGGGACCGAAAAATCTCTCACTGGAAGAAAACTCTTCCAAAAACGAAGATACACTAGGTCACCAAATTCGGACTATTGCCAACTTTGGACCAAGTGACTCAATGCCAAATCAACCAATAAAAAGAAAACGAACGAAATGGCCATGCGAAGAGTATCAACATGTCATGACATCATTCTTCACTGCACACGAAAATCCAGCAAAGAACAACACGAATCAAACATACCAAATATGGAGAACTATGGTTGGAAATGATATAAGATCTCAACTCAACCCAAACATAATTTCCAATGTCCGCAGGGACTTTGTGCAAAACAAAAAGACTCTCAAAGGCAGAAATAGATAAGATAAAATTAGATATATGACACAATACTATAACCAATCACTCAAACTGTAAAGAGATGAAAGTAGAAATAAGTAACATGACAGAGGATGAGGTAAAAACTAAAAGAAATGAAATACGAAATAACCTACCAGGAAATAAGATCGAACAATCTACATGTAACATAACCTGCAGTTATCCAAACGATGTCATTGAAGCTGAGTCCAACTAGTTAGAATTCCTTGAAAACCAGAGAGCTGAAATCACCGGCGCGAAAAACCACGTCATTCAAGAACTCAGCAGAGTAAGTCTCGCACAATTGTCAGACCAGCTCCCCAAAATTCATATGACGAAGTCAAATAAGCACAATGAGCATATATACAACGCTGCTCTGGAAAAACTGTTAACGGATAAACCGCTGAGAAATATCACGTCATATACGCAACAGTTTTAGCAGCTACTGGGAAACTTGGGGTCAAGACAATGAAAAAAATAACAGACATAGAGAGCCAGCTTGGAAGGCAAAACCGGTGCGAGAAATAAAGGAAATCAGATGTGAGCTTTGTATATTAGAGGAGCTTACTAAAAACACAAATATCTCCACACGCAAGTGCAAGAAGATCAAGCGGAAATATAAAATTATATACCTAATTGAAATTCCATAAATCAAGGAAATGCTGAAACAGAAACTTCAGTTAAAGGTACAGAGAGCAAAGCGATAAGAAAAATGTTGTAGGTTCTATCACCAAAATAAAATATTCCAAGCGGACCTTAAGAAATTTCACAGGGAAATTGGAAAAGCAACTATACATGTCGAAAAGCTACCATCTATTGACGATGTGCAGATATTTTGGGGGAATATTTGGAGCATCCCAAAGGAATATAACCCAAATGCAGAATGAATACAACGTGAAGAAGAACGAATGCTGGATACACCTCTGCAAGAGTGGGAAAATATAACCACAAATAATGTTAGGCAAACTCTAACGAAATCCCCAAAATGGAAATCCCCAGGAAATGACAAGGTGCCCAATTTCTGGCTCTATCATCTCTCATCAATTCATAAAACCCTTGCATAAACTCTATCAACGTTTGTAAATAATCCAATTGAAATCCCGGAATGGATCATTGAAGGTATTACATATCTCATGCCAAAAACCACTGAAACAGGTGATCCTAAAAATTATAAGCTAATAACACGTCTCTCCACTACGTATACGTTGATCAAGTCTGTCCTGATGAACCGCACTTACTTTTTTTTCAAAGCAAGCAACATTCTTCCGCTTGAACAGAAGAGATGCAGGAGAGGTTCATATGACAGCTAAGATCAATTACTGATAAACAAAATGATGTTGGAAAATTGCAGGAGACGATGTAGAAATCGTAGATTATCGTAAAACCTTTCATAGTGTGTCACACTCTTGCATCCTTAAGACTTTGGAAATGTACAAAGTTTCCTTGTGTTAGTCAATTTCCTTAAGCACAGCTTGGGAATGTGGAACAGTACACTTATACCTAAATCACACCAGAGGCACTGCCATCTTCAATCGTCTGAATATACGACGTGGAATCTTTCAAGGAGAATCCTTGTCACCCCTTTTGTTTTGTTTGTCCTTAATCCTCCTTTCGCATGAACTAAACAACAGTAGCTATGGTTACAACCGAAATAAGAAAGTATTCAATCACCTACTCTACATGGATGATCTCAACCTCTTTGCCAAAGAGAACAATGAGTTGAAGGGCCTCTTCAATGTTTTAAAATGTTTCAGTAACAACATAGGTATGGAATTCGGATTAAATAAATGTGCAAAAGTAACATTCAAGAAAGGGAGAATTACTGAAACACCCCTTGTCACAAAGATTAGGTAACTGGAACAAGATGAAGCATATAAGTACCTAGGAATTAGCGAATGACATTGTATACAACATCCCCAAATGAAGGAGAAAGTAAGAAAGTAGTACTGCAGGCGTGTGCTAAATACCGAGCAAAATATAAAAAAACAGAATATCAGCCATAAACACCTTGGCTGACGCTGTGGTGCAACACAGCTTTAATATCCTTAACTGGACCATAGCTGACATAGATAGATAGATAGATAGATAGATAGATAGATAGATAGATAGATAGATAGAAATGTGCGTGTACATATGTCGGTGTCTGTGTAATGTGTGTGCTATTTTTCTTTCTTCCTGTCCCACTTACTTTTCTCCGCTCATGCTTTCTCTTCCTTCTGTTAATCTACTATATCAGTCCAGAGAAATTGTCTCCGTTTATTAAAAGCTTTTGGTCTGAAGAGATGAATATATAGAAATATTCACGAAATAAATCATCACCGAAATAGATCTTTAAGGTTTTTTTTCTTCTTCTTCTTCTTCTTCTTCTTCTTCTTCTTCTTCTTCTTCTTCTTCTTCTTCTTCTTCTTCTTATTATTATTATTATTATTATTAGCATCCTCTGTAGATTACATTGAGCTCTCTCTGGATTAATATCCTTCTTGGAATTATCTCTACAAATCAAACGTTGGTAATATATATATATATATATATATATATATATATATATATATATATATATATATATATATATATTCGTATTTGTGTATGTATAAATTAATAGAAATAAGAATAAGCGGCTCCCATATATATTAAGCTTAATATAACTGACTATATTTGGTGTACAAACTGAGAACTTTGCGAAAATGAAACAAGTTCACATAATTCAGAGAAATTGGAATGCCACCAAATTTTGTATGAGAATTATTTTTCAATGGGCATTTAATTGAAAAAATGGTGTCAGACTACAATTCTTGAGCCTTCTGATGACCGAACTCATCGTCATGGGACATTATCATTGCCTTCCTATATACGATAAGTTAATCGAGGTTTATCAGATTTCGTCGATCGTATCGGCATTCTGAGGCACCGAATCAACCTTATGATCCGTAATAGACTGAGTTGTAGAGATATTTCATTAGATTCGTAACTGATAACAGAGGCATTAGCTTGGTTTTCAAATCAATACAAAAAACAGTCAAAGATGGCGTTTGTTGACAGAGCAGAATAGAATACGGCACAAATGTAGACGATACGACATATGGGAAGAAAGTTGGAATACTAAACACCATTCCTATTGCTAGTTAATAAATAAATCTGAAACAATATTTGCTCAACTAAAATTGTGTTCCGTAACCTGTAAACAGAAACACGAGGGAAACTTTAAACTGAAAATTTCTTACATATTAGATTCAATTGTTTTGTAGTAAAACTATTTTTGAATATATAGTAATTATAGAATAAAAATGGGAATGTGTAGGTAGCGTAAATGTTATCGGCGATAAAATTGATATCAATGAGCAGAATTCAAATTCTATCTGAACCTTTTGCATTCCCTACACACTTATGCTCATAAATTCGTTTCTTCTCCCAAAAGAGGCATGTTTTTTATCGTACGGTGAAGAATTTTAACAATGTCCAATGCTGCGTTTATTTCTTAAAGCGTTTCAACAATTTTCACCTCGGCTGTGCTTGAAAGGGCTTTACGTTTTACGTGTCATATAATTTCTTACAGAACTGCGTAGAACTGCTTGACATTGCACACTGATGCGCATGGCAGCAATACCAAACTTTTATTAAAAATTCATGGCCATACATGCAGTCAACCGGAGAAGAATGTAATTACGATTTGTAAATAATGTTGGAAAGCACCGTACATACAATATTGTAGCAAAAATATAATCAAAACTTCACGAACATCGAAGGAAGATGGAAAAGAGGGGCAAACGCGGGAATAGTGAAATTTCAAAGGCAGATAGAAAGAATCACAGATAAACAATCATGACTATGATCCGAAAGACAGCAACCCTTTGCATATCAGAACAAGACATTATATTAAATCATAAATAAACCAATCGTAGGAAAATAAGCAGCACCATTATGGAAACAAACGGAAACATTAAAATATGTCGGATGTAAATGTAGCAAATTAGGTAAAAAAAGACAACCGCAAATTTGATAGAGTAGGAACAGTGAAACAGCGCGAATGTGCAAATAATTTGAGTCCAAAGATATAAACAAATGATAAGATTAAAAAATCAAAATTTATCGTCTAAAATAAAAATGACAATATTCTTTTCGAGATTTAGTGAGATAAGGACTTTTAAGCCTATGTAAGAGATCTAATGGTCACACAGGTAGGAAAGAAGACTAGCTCAACAATGGACTTTTATGTGTGGCAGAGTATCGCAGGGTGAAGACGAAAAAAGCGTGAATCCCAGAACATCATCCATCAATTCAAAAAAAAAAGGTCGAACATGAATATTAAGAGTATGACAGTAACAATTGGCACCAATACACACACACACACACACACACACACACACACACACACACACACACACACACACACACACACACACATATATATATATATATATATATATATATATGATTTATCAAAAATATTTTTACAAATTTTGGGGACACGTTCCTCACACCAAAATAAGGACAAAAGTCCATATAAGAATATATCCGTAAATCCTTCGTTTGTGAATTATTACATTTACGGTAGAGTCTGGGTTACATTTGTCATTCGTGCACATTTGTGGCTAGTCTATCTTCAATGTTTAACGTGTGTAGTAGTGTGTTATACTGGGAAATGATCATTTTAACAGTGGCATTCATATCGTGATACGATTTTTACATGCGGCCGCATGCGGCAATGAACGCGTGACTGCACGCTTGTATAAGATGCGTTTCCAGACCGAAGGCAGCCGAGTCATCTAACCATTGCTGCTGCTTATCGTCGCGTTGTGAGGCAGTATCCCTGGCACCACTATGTACGGCTGACCACGGAGAACACTTTCGGAGACAATCTGGGGATCAGCACAAGTTCAAGTGGTCCTGGCCTATCGTACATCTCATAATATCGCATGAAGGGTACTTCAAGAGCAGCTCCTGTATCCGTATTATTTGCAACGTGTGCTGGGTCTTTCGCCCCTTGATCACTCGCCTCAGGAGAACTTTATTGCGCAAAATGCCGATCCGTTGCTTGACTCTTCAGTCTTGTTTACGGATGAGGCAAAACTTGCAAGAGATGGAATGACAAATCTGCACAACCAACATTTGTGACCGGATCGGTATCCACATGTTTAGGCTAGATACGAGCATCAGTTTACGGTTAATATATCGACTGGAATTGTCTGGTAGGTCCATATGTTCTCCCAGCTGTTTTCAGGGGAATTATTTTGAACACACCTGTTACAGGATTTACCCCTGCTAATACGAAAACGCATGCATGATGGAGCTCCAGCACATTCTAGTCACATTGTTCGCGATGCACTGGCTGACATGTACCATGAAATATGGATAGGTAGGGAGGACTGGTTCCATGGCCTGCACGTTCCCCCAACCTGACTAGATCTTTGCCGCTACCTAAAACAATTATTTATGCCGCAGATATTAATACTGAAGAGACCTTCATCAACGTGTCATGATGGTCCTGGGAAAGCATTTGACATCGTGTGACCGTATTTGAAAGTTCCGCCAGTCAATGATCCCACCGGTGCATGCCCGTGTAGAAGCAAGCAGAGAACATTTTAGACATTTGTTATGAGTTGCTGTGTTGAGGTACAACGATATCCCTTAGGATATATCTATATATGGAAATTTTACCTAGTTTTGGTGTCAGGAACCCGTCCCCAAATTTTGTAAAATTATTTTTTATACACATTGCATATAAGAAAATAAAAATACACCTATAATAATGATTGTATGAATTCAGATTTCTAGACAAAGATGAGATTGTTTAAAATACAATGATGTGTCCACTGTGAATTATATATACGGTTTTTACAGCCAGGATAATCTTCCCATGACAAAAGTCTCTCAAGTCCCCAGAAAATTATTTCATGTGCTGTCGTCTTTCATTACTACACTCGGTTAGCTATCTCTTTTTCCTTTATCGCATCCTCTCTTCTCAGGACTGCAGTATATTAGACATAATCTCAAGCAGTATAGAAACAGCATTCTCTCTCCATCCATCTACAAACATCTTTTTCTTCTGTGATATTTAATGCGTACCACGACATGTGGTTTAAACATTCTAAGCCGGTATTCAAACATTAACTTTTTCCATGCACAGTCTCGTACTCAAATCGTGAATTTTCCCACTCGTTTCCCTAGCAAATCCGAGTAACAAGCACATGTATTGATATTTCGTTCCGATCATCAATTAAAGAGGGACCTACTATTCATAAGACCTCTTTCCGTTACCAGGACGCTGATTGCGACTCACTCCTTAATTTCTTTCGAGACACAACTCGGACTGACATTTTTAATCTTCAAAATGAGAATTTTTCCACTGAGGTTTCCTCTTCGGTTAAAGCCGACATGGATGCCTTCTCGGAAATACAAGGTGAAACATCATTTTTCTTCATGGTTTTCCAGTATCCCCAGAGGAACCATTATTTTCGGTTATAGCAGTGGCACAGCTCTCTTGAGAACA
Organism: Acanthosepion esculentum; assembly: GCA_964036315.1. Classification (NCBI taxonomy): domain Eukaryota; kingdom Metazoa; phylum Mollusca; class Cephalopoda; order Sepiida; family Sepiidae; genus Acanthosepion; species Acanthosepion esculentum. Next base: position 101,256,631 of record OZ038478.1, read on the forward strand.
GACACTTGTTCGTTTTTGCTCGTAATTAATGTAAACAAGTTCACGAATGGACTAAGACTTTGTTTGCTGAGAGTATACGTCATCGTATTGCATCTAAGAACTTTTGTTTTCGTGACTACTGGCGGCTCTGTATTAGTGTATTATATAAGTGTAATTTCTCTATTCCTCCACTTATCAATCAATTTGAGATGTTAGCCTTTTCTGCTGATAAAGCTGAAGGCTTCGCCTGCATATTCTCCTTAAACTCTACTTTTGACTCATCTGGAGCACGCCTGCCTAATTTCCCATTGTATCTCTGTTGAGCGATATACATATAACAAATTCTATGGTTTCTACTGTCATCTCTAATATGGATCCTTGCAAAGCATGTAAATCTGACAGTATCACTGTAACAGCACTTAAGAAGTGTGAACCTGAATTGGCTCCAGTTCTCTCTAAACTGTATACTAAATGATTCACTGTCTCTTGCCTTCCTTCATGCTAGAAGTTCACATCTGTTGTTCCAACTTTTAAGTAATCTAGTGAAACGGTCTATTAGCTTTCTACCTTTTTTTGTAAAACTCCTAGATGCATTTTTCATAAAATTAATACGGCTTTTGTTTCTCCAGGTCAACTACTGATGCGGAAAGAGTCTATGAAGCTTTGCATAAGAATAATGCTGGACCCGGGTTGTAGCTTTGGACATCTTGAAATCTTTCCACAGGGTTTGGCATACAGTTCTTCTTCAACAACTGAAAAGTTACGGTGTCCCCGGACAAATTCTTGAACTGACCCAAGTCTTTCCTATCAAATCGTGAAATGTAAGTTATCCTGAACGGCCATTCATCTAGATCATTTCGTGTTAATGCAGGTGTCTCCCAGGTTCTATCATTGGTCCAACTTTGTTTTTAATTTTCATTAATCACTTTCGCAATTGGAATAATTTCTTAACTTGGTATCTACGTTGATGACACCACAATTTACACTTGTCACAATAGTAAGTCTGATCAGTTCGAGAAGGTCAAATTGGCAGCTGATGTCCAAAATATCGTTTACTATGTTATTAACTTAACGCCTCCAAACCTCAACTGATCTCCATTTATCAAGAGAGAGAGAGAGAGAGAGAGAGAGAGAGAGAGAGAGAGAGAGAGAGAGAGAGAGAGAGAGAGGGAGAGAGAGAGAGAGAGAGACTCATCTCTACCTTTTATCAGCATTGATGATGCTAACTTCCAGGAGAATGACTCATTGTGCTTTCTCTGGCTAACGTTCTCGGATGAAGTGGAAAGACTATATTGAATCCATTGCTAAGGTGGCTACTGAGAAAGTTTGTTTACTGTTTCGTGCTAGATAATTTTTCTCTATAAAATCTCATACATATCTTCCATTCGTCCATGCTTAGAATATTGCTGCCACATATGACATATTGCTCAGCTGTTTGTCTAGAGCTCCTCGATAAAATCCAAAGAGAATCATCCATATTATTGATTCTGATCTGGCGACTCAGCTTCAGTCATATTCTCGCCGCCGTAATGTTGTCTCCCTGTGCCCTTTCTATAAATACTGTCATGGTATTTGTTCGGATGTACTCTTTACTATGACGTTTTTAAAAAATACTTTTAGACTTTTTAAAAATTTAAGCACATTAGTAGAATGACGACGAGGTCTCATCAGTTTGCAGTTGAGTTGGCTAGATGTAACCGTAGGTTCTATGGTAAGAGTGTTTTCTCGGATCTATCACTTGTGGAACTCCCTTCTGGCGCCATGCTTTCCAGCCAACTTTAATGTTCAAAAATTTAAATGCAACATCGATCGCTATCTACTGTCCTCCTGATTACTCTTTTTTTGTTCTCACTCTTTAGTAATGTTTCTTTTTTTAATTCTTTCACACCCAGTAAGTCCTAGTGTCATAGTGCCTTTACTGCCTTGCTTGTCTAAGGATATCTGCTCTTGGTTTTATTTAGTACTGCTTAGCTCGCCGTGTTTCCACTTAGTCTAAGTCTGCACAATAATGTACAATGATATAAACTGTACTTTAGATATGAGTAATCAATTCAAATACATGATAGTTATAACTGGGTGACATTTTCCTTTAATCTTGAAGAGAACTGTTCATAGCATATTTCACCACTGCATATATAGAAAGTATTTTATATATTGTAAGTCTTGAACTATTATATAGCAATATTATATTATTGTAAGAATTTTATCACTAGTATTGTTGACTTTCTAAATAGCTGGAATGCCTAACTGATTTCTCAAATGTGTTTGAAATTAGATTAGGTTTTAATATTACAATAGCTTATAATTTCTTCCAATAATGGCACCTTCATTTATATTAAATTGCGTATTTGGCTCTCGTAAACAGAGTTTAGGCAAACGACATAATATTTGAAAATTAATATCAAGCTCAAAAGATTGAGTACCTCGTCTAATGGTACGAACACCTGAGCATAGAGCCAAAACAAATTTGAACTAACGGTATCGGTGAAGTAGTGAACAGATTTGTTTAAGTAGGTAAATAAAAGTTCTAACAAATTTTACTTCAACTGCCAAGGGTAGACATAAATGATTATCTCACTCTCATTTTCCGCTTCGACTGGTTGTTAGTGACATGGTAAACTAAACCGATGATTATCTACATTTTTAAACTCATGTATTTTTACTTCGAAAATATTACATCCTAAATGATATACCTTTTTCTAACATTTCTTTAATAATCAATACTTACTGTTTTCTTCTTTTAGGTGTCATAGCACTCAAGGACGTAGCTCTTCACGATTTCGTTTTTGTCGCTATAAGTAAATTTTCACCACTTACTCTACGTCTTTGTTAAGGTTCTGCCATTCATTTACAGTTTTACACAAATTATATAAATAGGCTACACGATTTCTGTACCGTCTTCGCTTGCCTTCTCAATGTCCAGTATATTTTCAATACACCAATAACTCTTTCCTCATTATGTGTTCTATAAATTTCAAGTCACACTTTCTGATGGAATGTATAACATTCCTCGCACTTTCTATTTTCTTAAGACTTCTTTGTTGCTCACAATTTCAATTCCTGTTGTACTTAGCTTTCGCCAATAGAATATTAACTCTGTCGATTCAATATGTCTTTTTAATATAATCAATATGGTAAGTACAAAACGTATTTCCAGACGTCATTAAAATATTGAAGGCTGGTTTTCATGTTAGGCCGATTTCCTTGCTCTTCTTGTTAATAAAATTTACAGAACAAAATATTCATATCTCATTAAGAAGCTTACTAAATTATGATTATTTCTAGAGAGTTGGACCTGTTTTGTCGCTAAATTATTTGCTTTCTTTCTCACTTTTACCATCATGTCAAGTTTTAACGCCCAAGTATAAAAAAAAATTATGAGTTTAATAGGAGTCACCTTCTGAAAGTTTGTAGCAACACAGTGTTATTGTCTCAGTCTGACTATGTATTGGACTCACAAGATTTTTTAAAAATAAATATCTCCTTAAATTTTAAATATATGAGTATATACATTCGATATTTTATAAGGCAAATTTATAAAAGAACGAGGTCAAATATAAGAAATGACGAATGAAAATTGTGTCATGGTAATTTTCCAAGCGAAAAAGTGTTGCTTACTTTTTTGCAATATTTCTGACCAGAAAAAAATGAGGAGAGACAAAATGACATGTGATGGTCAAAGTGTGAGGCTAGAAGACAAGGCAAGTTTTGACAGCGAACGAATACATGGACGGTTTCTCGTCTAGCGTTTACGATTTGAAGTGGGCGTCATCATTATATTAACTATTATATTTATATTACTATAAATTAACACATTGATTGAGATAACTGGTTTTTGGCAGTTTTATTATGACGTCGATTCTGAGTTATCTCGTGTTTGGCATTTTCTGCGAGCGCCAACAGCGAGTTTATTCGCTGTGATACTTTTAGAATGGAAAAATGTCTTAAGACTTCAGTTGAAGTTATAAATCAACCCATTAAAATGTTTTATTACCTGAGTTGGCGTTTGAAGTAAGATTTTGTAATTGACTGCTGACAGTTAACGTGTTAAGCGCTCCAGATCACGAATAAAAATATAATTTTTATTACTAATGTAAATTCATTTTAAACTGATCCCTCACAGAAGCCAAAATAAATTTTGCACATCAATCGTGATTATTTAAAATTAAAACAGTGAATATATACGAACTTGCCTGCATGCTACTAAATGAATGTACCCATTAATTTCTCTTCATCTTATAACTTATATCGTAACCGCCATTTCCAAAAAAAAAGAATTTAACATCGATGACAACGTTGGCCGACAAGTATCCGCAGAGAATCTTGTCAATTGTGAACTGTCAGTAAAATGAAGAGACAAAATGACATGTGAAGGTCAAAGTGCGAGGCTAGAAGACAAGGCAAGTTTTGACAGCGAACGAATACATGGACGTTTTCTTGTCTAGCGTTTATGATTTGAAGTGGGCGTCATCATTATATTCAATCTTTGTTTTTCACGAAGACCAGACAAAATCAATATGGCGAAAGTAGGCAATCATTGCCTTTAATTGATCGGCAGTCTTATTTTTTATAGCTTTAGCAATATATAATAATACATATATATATATATATATATATATATATATATATATATATATATATATATATATATATATATATGTATACGCATTTAACTAAAATATCTGATTGATCTAACTATATAATTAAATCTTCGGGACAGATATTAAGCATGTTCATTACCTTATTATTATTCTGCTCCGGTCTATGTGCGTATCGCCCTGTAAACATCTACGATTAAAATATTTATCATTACATTGCCATATTGATGAAAAATATGTTATAAAATACTTCTTGTTCTAGAAAAATGTATAAAGTCAAAGGGCTTCCATAATTGTAATAATGTTAAAGTGTAAAATACTATTACCATTTTAAATGTGATTAGAATAAAATTTTAAAAATAATTAGACAATAGTTAAAAATGAATAATTTTTGCAATATGTATTATATTTTCCAAACCATAAATCTACATAATTTGTTATACTTTTTCTTTGATTTTTTGTGGGCTGCTTTTGTAAAATTGGCAGTTTTGTCACAATAAAAGAACAACAAAAATATTTATACCTTGTCAGTCATCTTTAACGAAACTTGTATAAAATAGGGATTGCTGTCAAAATACACAATATATATATATATATATATATATATATATATATATATATATATATATATATATATATATATATATATATATATATATATGTGTGTGTGTGTGTGTGTGTGTGTGTGTGTTTTCTGTTGTGTATTTAGGCAACAATCCCTCTTTAATACAAGTACGTTTAAAGACAAGTGACAAGGTATTGCGATTAAACATTTTATTTAATTTTTCTTGTGTTCGTACAAGTGTTTTCTTTTGTTTTTCTTTTCTGGTCTCAAAGTGAGTAAAAAATGTCTAAAGCTTCTGCATATCAAAGAACTTTCAGCTATTTTTAAGCCATTATCAAGGGCGATTTTTATTTTTTACTGGATTTTGAGGATTTTATTATGTTGTGTCGGAAGTTATAGGAATATTTTGTTTTCCAAACAAGCATATAGAGGTCATTGAGCGTTGCTTTTTTTTCCTTTTTACTATTAAGGCTTCCATTATTTTAAAAAAATCTTTTTTACACGTGGATGAGGCTTTTCTTTTCTATAAGTATATTTCGGATCGATTTTGGTAAGTTTTCGTGTGTGTAACGCGAGTCCTCTAGATAGGCATGTGATTGTATGACCAATCTAATTATTTATGAATTTAGTTTTAATGTTGGTTCTTTGTATATTCGATGTTTCGGGTGTATTGTTATTTTTTGTGATAAAGTTAGCTATGAGATGAGGTATTATTTACACTGTTCGGACTATCATTCTCCTATTTGTTGCCATATTTATCACAACGTTTCGGCCGTTGTAAGCTCCGGCCTTCTTCAGGTGATTGGAATGTCGAACTGAACCCTTTATTTCGCTCGCTGGTGTAGACTGTTCTAGTTCCACGTGCCATGTCTTATGGATGTCACTTATCAGTTATCTCCTGTTAATCCCCCTCACCACGTTCTCCACCGACTTAAACAGGTATTGAACTCACACACTTTGGGTTCTGTCACGGGATCTAACTAACGCCCTTATCTACTGTGCCATGTGTACTTGAGGACATCTGTGTATGAATTTCTGGTTATTATGAACTTAACAATTTTTTACCAGTGCTCATATTGCAACTTTTACTGTTGACATGACATATTTTTACCAGATCTCATATTGCAATTTTTGTTGTTATTATTTCATTTCTCTGGCACTCCTTATTATTGGTTCCCATATTGTATTAATTTCTATTGCTGGTGATGATGGCGAACCCATTGCTAAGCCCTCATTCTGTCGATATATGTGTGATTCCCATTCGAAGTGTGTTGTTTGTGTACAGAAAGTCAACATCTCCATCTTTCTCTATTAGGAGGCTTTGAGGCCTAGCATATGTGCTGATTCCTTAAGTTTATGAATTTTCCAATGATGCTCTTTGTCTATGATTTAAATCTGATCACACAGAGAGCGGTGATTTCCCTTTTCTCTCCATATGTGGTCAGTCACGCCTGATTTTTCCACTTCCCCTCGTGTTACAGCCTTTTGGTGTTCTTGAAGCCCTAACTTTACAGGGGCGGCTCTGCATCCCCTTTATATTTCTTTCTGCAGCTGCACAGGATAGTGTACACACAGTCTTTAGTTGTGTTCGCCTCGGGAGAGGTATCTGCGAAGTGTCGTCCAGCTTTTGACGGTTGTCCTGATGTTATATGAACCGCAGATCCTTTGTATTTTCTCCGATAACCCCTTCACATTATGTGAAGGGGTTAGACTCTTTTCTCGGTGTTGTTGTCCTTCTCTTGTACCCGCCTATCCCAGTTAATTTGGACTGCTACCATGTACCCAGGGTAGTTGTTACGTTGTAGGGTACTGCTTATACTGACCAATTCTTTATTTAATGTCTCTGAGTCGCCATTTATGACTTTTGCTCGGTGTTGTAAGCAGTGGACGATCCCTTTCTTTACGCTGTATGGATAGTGGGAGTTGAAATTGATCTACTGTCCGGTGAATGTCGGTTTGTGGTATACGGATGTCTTTAACCCATGCTCTGTTCGAGATATTAGAACATCCAGGAATGGGAGTGTGTTGTTACTCTCTTTCTCCATCGTGAACTGTATTGAAGGTCTTATTGAGTTCACAGAACCTGGACATCTTCCTTGTGTGGCCAGAGTATGAATATGTCATCTACGTATCTTAACCATAGAGTTCGCCTTAGAGATATATATTCTAATGCCATTTCCTCAAAGTATTCCATGTATATATTCGCCATTGCTAATGATAATGGCGAGCCCATTGCTAAGCCCTCATCCTGTCGATATATGTGTGATACTATTTCGAAGTGTGTTGTTTGTGTACAGAAAATCAATATCTCCATCAGATTATCTGTTGAAATACTGGTTCGTTCTCCTGTGGATGAGTCAGAGGCCAATCTGTCTCTGTCTACTGAGAGTGCCTTCTCCGTGGGCACCTTGGTGAACAAACTAACCACGTCCAAGCACACCATCTGATCGGATAGAATGTGGGCATATTTGATTATTTCCTCGAAGTCTACCGAAGCGATCGAAATAAAGGGTTCAGTTCGACATTCCAACCACCTGAAGAAGGCCGGAGCGTACAACGGCTGAAACGTTGTGATAAATATGGCAACAAAGATGAGGAGAATAGTCCGAATAATGTAAACAGAATAGCAACGGTGTCTTCCTCAATCAGTCCAATTAAATCCTATTTTGTCCTACGGTTTTTGATATATAAAAGTATAAATCGTTATCTATGTATCTATCTAGTTACATCCAATAATTCGCTAACAAATGTGCCTGTCATGATTAAAAAAGTCCCAAACTTAATAAAAAATAGTTTTATCGTCAAAATCATAATGTGATTAGGAGGAAAGACGGAAAATGTTTTGATTAGTAATTTATATTTTTCGATCCTTTTCAGAACGTTTGAAATTTTGGCTAAAAATCTTGTTTTTCTTCCGTAAGTGGAGAGATGAAAGATTAATATAGGAAATTTTAGCGTCTTTTTTGTGGTGAAAAACACAAGGATTTGGAAATTCTTGCAAAAATCAAATAATTGCTGGATTATAATGAAACTTTCAGGACTTATTCATAAATAAATGATATTATTTCAAAGATATTTTTTTTTTTAAGTATTGGTAAAATCATTTGGTTACATCTGATATCCGCCACTTAATTTTCTGAAATTCTGTGAAATTAACTTTTGTACCGCTTATTGTTTATATTAGTTATACGCAGAACACCCTAATTAAATTAGATTAGATAAAAAATATGTGACAATTCTAGAAACGACATGAATAATATCTATATTCCTTTATATCTGACGAATGGCTAAATTGAGTAGAAATCATCGCCTTAATGTGTCAGATACAAAAAGTAGGGTCTTTCCTTCTTTCATCAAGCATCTTTATGACTCTCTCACAAGACAAATATAATCAAACACATAAACACTGACAAAGATCATGCTCCTGAACAAGAAAATTCCCTTCCAAACATTCGTCGTTTTTATTATTTTCCTTATTCGTCTTTTTTCTTGCTTTTAAACAGAAGGACCATTGTAACCGACACCGGAAGGATCCAGCAGTAAAAATGGTGGACAACGTTCCTCTCTGACCTGCCGCTGTCATATTTATTGATGAGAGTGCCCTCAAGCGACATCTCTGATATAACAACCCAGGGCGAAGCTTCACAAGCCCACCGTCAGCTACAGGATCGGCTCCGCACGGCGCTATGACGAGCTGAATGGAACCAGGGACACTATTAAAGCAAACACACCTGTATTGATTCCAGTAATTTACCCTACAAACCTGCAATGAAATTATGCGAATATTCATGCGTTCAGATAATGGATTGAGATATGTTGGCAAACGCCGCTTGCTGATCTGAATATGTCTTCTTTTTTATTGATTTTGTGACCCTTTCACTGGCCACATTTGATCCCTCGAAATACCTACAAATGGTTAACAGAAGAATCTATTTTATTTTTTGTTTTTACATCGGAATGATCCAAGTTTTATGTTTTCTATCCGGATGTTATATGTAATATTTAGGACTGTCAACCTATCTTTGTGTTTATCACACGTTGGTTTACTTGTGTCTTATTCAATAATTTGCATCCATATCCTGATGTTGTCACTTTGTCTTCTTTTATGTGGATCATGGCCCTCCACGATATAATACACTTTGTATCATTTAGACATATTTGTTCAGTTACTATCTCCTCCAGTCCATGTTCTACCATTTATTTGCACAAGATCGTTAGGTAGTTTATTCGCTTTGTCCCTTTTGTATTTACTGTGTTCTGTGAGTATCAAATCCTGCAAGCTTTCTTAGGCTTACGGCCATATCACGTTGAAACATCAATTCTCATATGATCACCGAAATTAAGCGAGGTCGAACCTGGCCAGTACTTAGATGGATGACCGCTTTGTAATACCAAATACTGTAAGCTTTGATGTGCGGTCGGTATAATAGATAACTGCTCAGAATTGGAAATCAGAGAGCCGAGTTCCAATTCCAGTTGGGTTCGTTATGTGCGCAAATACCCATGAAAAAGCTACGAATCCAACTCTTATCAACCCATCTGGGGGTTAATTCGTAGGACTTGTATCAGTACATCATTATTATCTTTTAAAATTCTCACAATCTAAAAATATTTTCTGTTTTTAAATAACCTGAAAAAAGGTTGAGAAACATTAAATAACAAATCATTCACTTAATCATTCTCTTAATCAATCCAGGCTACTTTTCCTATTTTTTTCAAGAAATTTCATCTGACTTACAATTATTCTGATTACAAGTGTCTGTTTTGTTCCAATTTTCTCAAAAATTCCATGTTGCTCACATATTTCGTCTATGTCATTCTCAGTATCCTTCTGTAGAACCTCACCTATGTTACCTCAAGTTTCCTCTCTATCTGTGTGGAAATCATCCACTCTTCACTACTATATAGGATCATTGTTATGGCAAAGAATTTCAACACACTTTCTTTGTTTCTAACAGGATTCTCCTTTTTTCTGATACTTGGTTTAGATATCTTTCATTATTCCAATGTGCCTTTGGATTTCTGTGTCAAATCTTCTGTCGTATGTATTAACAGTTCCAGATAGTTTGATTTTTGTACAGAGTTGATCTAGACCTTCCACATTCACAGCTTGTAACTTGAGTTTTCCCTCTTGTTAACAGCCATGCTTGCAAAATTAAGAAACTTCTACGCATCTATATGTTAGACTTCCTTCCTCTTTCTAAATCTAGGTTTTCTCACTCTTTATGTTTCATTCTCTTCTATTTCTATTTTCTATTCTATTTCTTACTATCTCTGTTTCTAGCGAAAATTCCCTTTTTATCAATTACTTCCTTTCTCTTTGTTTGTTTCTCCCTTTTTTTAACATACATATTTTTCTAAGAAATTACGATATTTTCTGCATCTTTCATGAGACCATCTTCTAGTTTGAATGGGCCAATAATTTTACAGCATATAATGCTAGCCCAAACATTATTCATCCTTCTCTCCGCTCTAATCTATATATTAATTGTTGTCTATTTCCATTAATGACTCAATATCATAGGGTTTATCCAATGACGCTGTACATTCATTGCAAATAATTAATGTTCCGTGTACTATTTGTGATGCGTATTTAAAGGCAATACATCGATTTCATATCTTTAGTTTGTATTCTTTTTGTCTTTAGTTAATTACGTAACACCATCTTCTTTAAATATTTTCCTGCTTATTGCTCTTTTATTTTTTCCTAAGTCTATTTGCGACCTTCTTAAAGACAATCTTTTACTTGTTCTCTTTCTATAAATAATTTCAATTTCTTTTTTGGTAGTTCTGATAACTGTTCACCCTTTTCGCGGTTTTCAAAGTGTCGTTGCTATCAGTCAAATGTTACAATATCATCTGATCGCATTGGCCTAAAAAGTAATGGCTACCAACTCTCTATATATTAAAATGACAGAGTAGTGACTTAGATTCCCATTATCTGCTCAATGTTTAGCCTCCTGCCAATAGTGATCTAAATTTAGTAAAGGACAATTTTACATTATCTTGTTTCTCTTTGGAGTTTATATAGGTTTTACGTCTTACAAGAATTTGAACTTAAAAATAATATGAATAAGAGTAACTGAAAAAAAAAAACCCAACTAGATTTATATAATAAAATATCACATAACGAAGTGAGTTATGTTAAATATTCCTAAAATGGTATAAATTTTAATTTCTAATTTCCTTAACGAATTTTCGCACTTCGCCCATGTTTTATTCTTCGTTTTAGTCACTTTCTTCGCTGTTACTATTTTATTAACGAGAAATAATCAATAAATTCCCAATAGATTTCAAGACCAAAAATTAATATGCCAAATTTGTAAAGCCGAAGAACAATGTTACAATCTTCACAATGATTTCTGCGCGCGACTGAAGCGAAATTATGGAGGTACAGATTATTTATAGCTCTCAGGTTAGTAAGAAAAATAGTCATCTTTGAATCTGCGGGTTGAGTGTTAATATATATATATATATATATATATATATATATATATATATATATATATATAGATAGAGAGAGAGAGAGAGAGAGAGATGAGGGTTAGACAAAATAATTTGAACAGCTTGCAGAAATAGTAATTTTTTCAATTCCGGCATTTCTGGGTATTTGTAAATATCAAACCGTCATATAAGTAACTACTCAGCACTTTAATCCTATGCCTTACTTTTACACTTAATTAAGTCATTATTTATCTTCAGGTAAAAGAGTTACATACTAAAATGTTCGACCTGTCGGATTTTCAAACAAGACAAATAGTTGGTGCTCGATTAGTAGGAGCATCTGTGACCAAAACGTCTGGAATATAGAATTTTTCACGAGCTGTAGAGTCCACAAATATGACAGCTTACACAAAACAGGGCAAGACATCATCAGCAAAGAGTCATAGTGGACAGAAACCAAAGTTGACCGAAAGAGACCGACGAGATTTAAAACGAATTGTGACAAAAATCATAAAACCACTGCATCAAAAGTGACATCAGAACTAATTACTCACCTAAATAATATAGTTTCTACAAGCACCGTACGTCGTGAGCTCCACAAATCTGGTATCCCCGAAAGCGTTGTGATTCCTCAACCTCTGATCACAAAGTCGAACGCCAAATAGCAAATATTATGGTGTCATAATCAGAAAAATTGGGCACTCGAGGAATGGAAAAACGTTATTTGGTCTGATAAATCTTCTTTCACGTTATTTCCTAGAAACGGGCGATTTTATGTATGGAGAACACCGCGTGAAAACTATGATCCAGATTGTATAGTCCGAAGAGTCGAACATGGAGCTGGCTCAGTAATTATTTGGGCGGTACTTTCGTGGCATTATTCTGATGTTGTCATCATTTTTAATGGGATAATTACTGCAGATAAATCTCGACATTCTCAGTGACAATATCCTTACAATGGTTACCATACAGTTACTAGAAGGTGCCATATTCCAAGATGATAAAGCAAACATAAACACTGCAAAAAGTGAAGTCATGGTTTGATGAACATCATAACATTTACCATGGACAGTACACTCACCCAATCTCAGCATAAATGTACAACGGCACAAATTACACTCACAGTCACACACAAAATCTCTCTTTCTCTTATATTTGCATATTTTTCTACTATGATTTCGCGAAAGTCAGGCCGGCAGATGTAAATAAATAAATATACTGTTTAATAAATAAACAGAGCATCTACTAAAATATGGATATCCACTAAAAATACCGTTTAAGTAATAACATTTGACGGATTAATAAATTAAAAACCCATTCCTAAAAATATATATGATTATATTAAAGTGGATAAATAGGTGCAATTTTATTTGAATTAATTAATATTCACTGCTGAATTAAGAACAATGACAAGGAAGGAAAACATAAATATATATTAAATAAATGTATTCTTCATCATTAAGCAGCTGATATATTCCACACTTGCGGCATAGTTCTCTAGCGGTATACATACATGTTCATATTCATTGCAGAGGTGTCACTACAACGGCACAAATTACATTCACAATCACACACGCACAGACAGACAGACAGACAGACAGACACACACACACACACAATTATCTCTCTCCTTCCATATATATATATATATATATATATATATATATATATATATATATATATATATATTCAGTCAACTTGTTCCATACTTGACGTTCGTATTAAACAGGGTTGAAAGCCAAAAAGCCCGTCTCCTGTAATATTATATTGCCTCTTGATTATATTTCACTTTATTTTACTTCATATTTTCTTTGGCCAACAGTCAAAATCGCCTGCAGCTTGCTACAATCTCGTTCCAATGTCGTCGAGTTAATGGATCTCATTGCAAAACCTTTGCTCTCTTGCTGCTAAATTTATCATTTCAACACCCAATTCACCCGAGGGCAAGAGGCATTCTCTTAAATGGCCGATTTCTCGAAAATATTGCGAACTCGATAGGAAAATTCTCGAGTGGTTGCCGATAAAAGTCTCAACAAATTGTAACAGTTGTGAAATCAGTTTGAACGGATGGCTGTTCTCTACCTTTTACTATTTTCATGCGTCATTGTACTTTGTAACATTCAATTTTACCCGGTTGTGAAACCATTTTATGATGGCAAATGAAAATGTGGCTTTAAGAAAAACGCATATTTTCCGTTCATTAACACGAATTTAAAAGTCTGTTACATGAAAAGGTAAAAGATAGAACTAAAAATAAATATCTCAATATATAAATGCATTAGGACTATATTTGCTGCCATATATAATACGATCAGTGGAGATGATACTGTGATATGTATAACTTGGAAATTTCTCGGCCAGATGCAGACTTATAAAAAGATCTTTGTTCACCTTCAAAGAATATGCTGCGTAGACTTCAGCATCTCCTGGTATACACATATGCATAATAGTTAAACAACCCTTTCTGCTAAGAGGGCTAGACAAGCCATGTCTCAGACCTCTGCTCAGGCACATTTCTGTTTTTTCACACCACGGAGCCCACATGTGGTATATATATATATATATATATATATATATATATATATATATATATATATATATATATATATATATATATATATATATTCTGACATAAAAACAAGGTAAAATGTCCATATACATATATATCTAAAAGCCCATCGTTGTACCTCAATAGAGCAACGGATTAAAAAGTTTCAAAATATCCTCCGCTTGCTTCTACACATACATGCAACCGTAGGATGAATGACTGACGGACATTTTCTAATACTCCCAGACGATGTCGAATAGCTTCGCCGGTCCCCATTACACTTTGATGAAGCGTCTATTTCATAAACCAATTATTTTAGATGGTCACAAAGGTAAAAATCCAAAGGATTGAGGTCTGGAGAACCTGTATGACATAGAACGGCACCTCGCTTATCTATCTACCCTTCATGGTAGGTTTCAACAAGTGCATAGCGAACGACGTAACTAAAATGTGCTGGAGCCTCATCATACATGAACCGTATGCGTCTTCGTATTAGCAGGGATACATACTCTAGCAGGTGGACCTATAACACAGTCACTATAATTCCAGACCACATATTAATCATAGACTGATGCTGATATCTAACCAATATTGTACCGTGGGGATTCCGATATGCCCACAAATGTTGTTTGTATAAATGTATTATTCCATCTCTTCCAAATGTTATCTCATCCGTAAACAATACTAAAGAGAAAAAAACGGATCGGCAATTTGTGCAGTAAACCATTGGCAAAAGTTATCCGTGGAGAGTGATCAGAGGGCGAAAGATCCTTCACACATTGCAACTGATACGGATATATGAACTACTCTTTAAGAGCCTTCCATGCGGTACGATGAGATAAAGCAACATATTTTCTATGACAAGACAGCGCCATCTACACCAAACTTACTTTAAACTTAAGTCAAAAACGAAGGATTTGCGGACATATGTTTATATGGACATTTGTCCTTGTTTTGGTGTGAGGAACCCGCCCCCAAAGTTTGTAAAAGTTTTTAGATATATCCTGTATATATGTATGTACATATATAATGTACCCGTTAATAATTTTATTATAAAATGATTTTGTTTAATGAAATTTACAAACTAAAATTTGACAATATTTTACATATATTTATAACTCAAAATGGCTTCCACCATAGCCATTAAAATTTTTCTCAGCTGAACTGTTTGACTTACTCACCACTACTTCGCTCAGATTTTACTACAGCTTCATAAGAGCTCTTTACCGGTTTCACTCTCTAATGTGGACTCTATCGCAAAGATCGTAGCATTAGTCTAATGGAGACCAAATTGACGGAAATCGCTTTTGAATCAGTTGTACGTCAAATTGGCCGTGTGTGCTGGATTTCTGTCTTGAATGAAAACCTAGAAAGTTCTAAATTTGGCTGAAAGCCATGGAAACTCATCTTTATCCAACATCTGCTAGTATTCACATTCATTCCTGCTTTAAGATACACCATGTGCAAAATCGAAGCATCAGAAAGGACACCATTCCAGACCAGGACTCCATTTAGTTTATCTCAATATATTCTAACACATTTGGGAATATATTCTAGTGAATTTTCGTAAGCTTTATAGCTTTACTAGTTGACCAAAACTGTCTACGGCACGTTGCATTTCCTCCAACATTTTCGTCTCTCCGTCAAGTTACTTTTTTCTCTAAGTATATTTTATGCTAAAATAATTAGTAAATCTGTATGTTTTAATAATATCTATGTCGATATATATATATATATATATATATATATATATATATATATATATTAATCAAATGCAAGGCAGTAAAGCCACTAAAATACAAGAGATTACTAGGTGTGGAAGAATTAGAAAGCAGAAATATTATTAAGGAGTGAGAACAAACCAAATGTAATCAGGAGAGCAGTATATAGCGACTGACACTGCATTGAAAATTTTAAGATTAAAGTTGACTGTAAAGCATGGAGCGGAAAGAGAATTCTCCAAGCGAGAAGCTCAAGAAAATCATCGGTTACCTTGTAACTTACGGTTGCATCAAACCAACTGAGCTGCAAATTAGTGAAACATCGTTGCCTGTATAGTACTGCAATTAAATTCAGGCATCTTTACGGTGGTGGGAAAGTGACTGAATTCCAGAAGCCAGATCTGGATTATTACTATTGCTTATACTTCTTTGAATTTTATCAATGATCTATAGATATATAGCAGAAGCACCAGACTATATTTGGCAGCAATATTCTAATCGTAGACGAATGGTAGATTTATAGATTTGTAAGATAGAATGTAGAGATAAAAATTGTCTAGCAGTGAACCAACTTTCTCAAGAGCTGACCTAGTAATAGATTCAAAAGCAAACTCCCCAAGAACTGTAACGAAAAAATATTCCAATAACAACAAACATGTAAAAGATCAGTTTTTCTATATCAGTTATTGTAAATATTATATAACAGATAAAAACATATCTGGCCTTGTAGAACACTCTAGGAACATGATGTGTACAAATAAAATTTAAAAAAAAATCATAAATGGACAGTATTAAATAAATAACTTCGGTCCGTAGAAGCGATACAAAAGTGATTCTTATTCTATTAATATGTGGCGGGAAAAAAGATATATTCATATTTCAACTTTCATTTCTCCCAGTGGTGAATGTCACGTCCAAAATGCTTTACAATACGAAAACAAAACCTGCTATTCAGTGTAATGACTTTTCAACTTTCGTTTTTCCTTTCATTAATAAGATATCCTAAATTTTTGTTTCTTAAGTATGATCTTGTCTTTTTGCGATGCATTTTCGTTACATTTTTGAGACCTTACAGCAATAACTGAAAATGTGTTCTCCTACATGTTGTTTGTTACGCATATTGTTTGTGCTTGGATGTTCGTGAAAAATTGGATCAATAGTCTCTGTTATCATTTTTATACGGAAATGTTACGATCGAGTTTTTAGATGCTTTTATAGAATAAAGGATTTAAAGATTCTGAATATGAAAACTGTAAAAAGAAAAACTATGTATCGCTTATGTATATGCTTATGCGGTGGTAAAAAATAGCCTACATATACACTTAATTCCACCGACTTACACACACAAGGACGCGCACCCACACGTACGCAAACGCATATGATGGTACAAACAGAGAAGTAAATAAAACATCCATACATTTAAAAGAATATCAAAAACAACAATAATGAAATCATCGCAAACGACAAAGACAATACATTTTTCGAGTTTGAGATTCTGTTTCAAAATCTGACTAACTTGCAGTCGGACCCAATCTTTGTAAATAATGACACAGTCGCAAAATAATGCATGTATTATAACAATTGATAAGTTGAAAATGACAAGGTGAAAAGGAAATATAGTGAAATGATTAGCTGTAAAGGAAACATTATGTGATCTTATATATAAAGTACACAGTATGTGTGTTTATGCGTGTGTGTGCCCAAGCAATTCCTTCACTCTCACTGGTTTGATTTCAATGATTCATAGCTCATTCAAAAGCCCTAGAAAAGTTAGGTACAGGAAACGATTTTCGTTGAGCTCAAATTAAGGGTTCCCAGATTATGCTAGCTTAAAAATATTAATTAATATATTATGCTAGCAATTATCGTTGCTTTCATGATTCAAGGGTAGTAACTCTTATTTTCTGTCGTATCCAAAATTGCAGTTAGCTTAAAATTTTAAGCTAGCTAGGGAGGAGTAGATGCGATAGGCATCGATAAACTACAGAAGAACTCAAAATTGATCGGAGCATTTAAGTATTGCATTAATGTTTAAGCTTACCTTTTAAAAGTTCAACGATAATTCTTCTGCTGCCACTTAAAGACGATTTGATGTATGTAGATACTTATTTTACGTACAAACAATTATTTTTATTTAATGGGTGACAGAACAGATGGCAATTTATAAGATAAAATTAATGTTGTGTAACGATGGGAAAATAGAAATTAGAATTAGTTATACATTCAAAAATTGGAGAGTTAGAGAAACATAACAGCTAATTAAATAAAAACTATATTATGGAATTTATATGAATAAATGCGAAATTGGAGTTTAAGTCTCCCACAAATTTTGAGATTAAAAAGACCTGGCTTTACTTTATATTAATTTACGCACTCAAAGCTCAATCTGTTATATATTATCTACTTCTACGCAATATCACTATTCAGGTTTAACTATTTTGCTTATTGATTTAAAAAAAAAAGTTTATTTCATTAATTAACTGTCCTTCATTAACTGTCCTTCATTTATTCGAGGATTGTTTTGATTTTCATACCAAAAATAGTTCTGTTTAGGAATATCAACATATAGTGCAGAAAAGTGTTTGAAATCTGCATTTTACTTGACCTTCAACAACTTGACATCTATTTGTAAAACTTTCCTTAACTATAACAAACCAATTTATGAATGAAATGTCCATTAAAAATTTTTGTTTCAAAGATTTCAAGTAGTGAATATATTTTACTTTGCGAAATGATAGCGAGCAGTTGAAGCCTGCTAGTTTTAAATAAATACAAAAGTCTTTCTTAAGAACTGAAATAATTACGGAATATAAAGATAATGGCCGTGCCCAGAAATAAGGGAACACTAGGAATGTGTTTAAAGACGTTATATAGAATTAACAATGATGGGTATAAAATCGGATCATCTAGACCATTATCATGTGGTCAGTGAGAAATCTAAGAAAAATGATCGAAATTTTAGAGGTTTTTGTGAATTGCCTTACGGTGTAATTCGAACCTGCATCCTTATGGACCGTGCATTTTAAAGATGAGGTCTAACCCCCATAAAAAAACAAAAAAAAAACATGCGTTCATAGTGTAACTGTTATCGGCGTGGAAATGAGAATTGCTAAGCCCAGTTTAAATCCATTCCTCACGCAATTCGGCAATGGTTGAAGCCGTTATTTTTCCTTGCCATCTAAAGGATAGATCTCCTTCTGTGTGCTGTAACCTTTCAGGATGTTGGGGATCATGGCTCTCCACAATTTCCCCTCCCTTGTAGCTTTTAATATTTTTTCATTTTGTTATTTCTCTTAAAACTAAATACGTTATGAATTTACTCAACCTCGCTAGGGATATTATGTGTTATTTTCCTCTGTTCCTTTTGCATTCACTCTGTGCTATGAATATCACATTTTCCAAGCCCTCGTTCTTCATTATATGCCTTAAAATATCAACTATTTCCATTCTGGTGTTAAGTATAAAGGTCCGAGTAGATTTGTCTCACGAAACTTGGCTGACAGCCGGCCGAAAAATAAATACTTTGAATTTAAATCTGTGGAGCAGATAACAGGAAACCACTCATTTACAGTTTGAAAATAAGGACAATACTATTGACGATATTTTAGACCAGTTTTGGACGATGATGATTAGTGTTTAGATATTTCTGACACAAATAGCCAGAGATCTATCGTAAATATTCTGTATTCTCGTTTCACTCAAATGTATTTAATGTAGTATGCTGAATGTTGAACGGTGTTATTTGAAATGAAGTCAGCTTAAATGTTCAGCGTGATTTCAAATGTATAAACCGTAAAGCAGAAGGCAAAATTAGTGCAAATAATGTTGGTACTGACTGGATTCCATTCTGGATAAAGTAATGAAAAATGTATTACCACCTTTCAGCGGAAGTGTTTTTCAACTTTTGATGACATTTTCCCGTTTTCCTCAGGTCATTTTTGTAGTTAGAAGCGTCGTTTTCATTCATGCTATTTTTGCCAAGTTTTCCAAATTATGCTACGTAGCATTATGAATTTGAATATCGTCAATTCGGCATCGTCATTGATGCTTTGCCTAAGGATAACGGACTTGAATCAACGATTTCACTTTCCGCCTTTATATTTATACCCCCACACACTACACTCACGCACACAAAGATCTGATGGATAGATTGTCATCTAAATTATGAAAAAAATTGAAAATAACCTTGACATCTCATTTTAACAGATATATTTACCAACATTACACACAAATATCTTGAAATACTAAAGAGTAAATTTATTCAATAAAATCGTCATTGGCTTCAACTACAGCCTCCAGACGACTTCGAAATCTTCTGCATCTCTTATGGAGTCCCAGTTTGTTGGTGAATGCTGCCATAATTCTTGCCTTCAGTTCATCTTTAGTGTTACTGAGAATAGGAGCACCTGGGAGATCGGGATTAGCTTAAATGCGTTTCTCATGTACATCACCGAGGGCTATTTAGGGGTTTTCTTGGAAAACTCGTCAGTGAGGAGCAGTGAGTTCGACGTAATGGTGAGAATGAAACGGAAAAATCTCTTTGATTCCCCCGAATGTGATGATCTATAGTGGACGATTCATCTACGTCGTTGTGGAAGTCCGACATCCTCAATGGTGCCGCAGGGCATCATTCAAAATTGTGTCTCGACAGGAACCTGGCCTCAACAACAGTTACTACAGCAAATATCAACAAAAACCGAACCAGCAGCATCCAAACCAGCTGAGGAGGAATTTGGGTTAAATTTCCGGCCAGGCTTTGAGTTAGTGGGAAGTGGTTGTGTATTTTGCAGTTATGGGTCTACAATCATCTAACTACTGCCCATCACCCTTGCCCTTTTCCAGCAGTTATCACTCCCCAGAGATCCAGCGACTCTCTTCAATGCCAAGTAAACTTCGACCTCTGTGATTTCACCCTCGCGGCTCAAGCTGAGAAATATCAGCCAAATAGCTGAGAAACTCTTCGCCACAGAGAATGGGCTGCTTGGTAAAGGGTTCGCTATATGCCGCCAAAACGCCACGCACACTCGACCTAGAGTTCGCCCCTCCGGGGTATCGACCTCCCGAATGTATCGATCGGAACCTCGACAGATCTCTTTCTTTTCGAAAATCTCTGCCCATTTTACCGCTTTGTTATACATTATGTTTAACCTATACATCTTGTTGCAGCAGCGTCACTGGTCATCTCTCCTCCTCCTGCCCAGGGAAGAAGGCCCCTGGAGCTCCGGTTGCTGGCGACCCAAATCCCCCTTTGGCCGACACTGAAAAATCCGCGGCGCCTGTAATGGGCCTACCTACTAAACGGACCGGTGGGGAAAATCCCTCGGTTTGGTCGATGCCCTCATTACCCCTCAAACCAACGCCTTCCACAAGTGTGGATAAGGAGAAG
This sequence comes from Acanthosepion esculentum, assembly GCA_964036315.1. Lineage (NCBI taxonomy): Eukaryota > Metazoa > Mollusca > Cephalopoda > Sepiida > Sepiidae > Acanthosepion > Acanthosepion esculentum. The sequence continues at coordinate 101,277,872 of OZ038478.1, forward strand.
GATGAGGGGGAATGGCGTGTAGTAGGTAGGGCCAAAGGGAAGGTCCAGACAGCGGGACCTCTGTCCCAGCATAACTCCAGGGATAAACTCACCTACATCCCCATTCCCTCTACCAGCTCTGAGGGCAACGCCTCGGCGTCTTACGAAAAATCAGCCACAGCGACGCAGAAGTTGAACGAAACCAGCTGGGAGAAAATTTTTACATCTGAAAAAGCTAAAAGAAAAAATAGATGCTAAACGGGCGAAGATTCCAAGTCGCTGGGGGTGCCCTGCCCCTCATCCTCTGCCCCGTCTCCCCCTTCAGGTTCCATCAAAACATTTGTTAAACCACCTCCGCCCAAATCTCTGACAAACTCGCCAACAAGAGCCTATTCATCAAAAACTCCGTCCCCTTTTAAGACCCCATCTGGCATCACTCCCTCTCACACACCTACATGCACACCCACACCTACTCCCTCTCATTCTCCTCAAAAAAAGAGGGAGAGAAGCCCGGATTTCCCTGCAGTAGCTGAGAAGAGGAAAAAGAAAATCAAACCGCCATATCTCCCAGGGGAAGACGTCTGCCGCGTATCCGGGGAGCAAGTAGAAAGGGTCTGCGGGCAGACTAAAAACCCGAGGCCGCTGAAGATTCTCTTCAACTTCCGGCACATTAATGGAGTTGATGTGGAGGTGCCGGAAAAGTTTAAAAATGCCCGTAGACTCCTGACTGTTGTCCGATCTGGCCCGGGTACGCGGGAAATTTGGGGCATGATTGAGGAGGCGAACTCATCTCTGAAATTGGTGCCCCCAGCGGCTGTTTATGAGCCAAATTTGGACCCAACTAAAAATTGTAAAGGGAGGGTCCCTGTTTTTGTTCACCCTTCCCTGTATAGGGCTCTAAAATTAACTTATCCTGCGGACATCGGCGGTCTGTCTCATGGTGATACCGTCGACAATGAGATGGCGTCAGGATCAATGGGACAGGCTGTCGGTGTCCTCACCCCAGCAATGTTCAACTCTGATGGGCGACCCTAATCGATTCGATAATGGCACTCTGGTTAGCTAGTGTGAATGTCCGAGGCCTGAGGTCGGAGTCTCGAAGGGTGAGACTCGTTCGCGACCTTCAGAGCCTCGGGGTGAATATATGTTGTGTACAAGAGACCCGTTTTTCTTCTCGCGATTATGAAGGCATTCTGTCTAGGGAGTTTACTCTTTATTCAGCATGTTTTGATGGACGCTCGAGGAGTGTCTTTTGGCTGGTGAGCAAGACTTTGAAGGCTGCGTGTGCTCTTGTCTTCGCAGATCCGGCGGGCAGGCTTTGCGTGCTGGATGCTACCATAAAAAATAAGGCTTTGCGTCTCATTGGGGTTTATGGGCCCAATATCCAGGCTGAGCGACTTGCTTTGTTTCGGCAGATCGAGCCGTTTATGACGACATCACGTCGGTTAATTTTAGCGGGGGATTGGAATGCCGTTCTTGACCCCGATATAGATCGTATAGGGTCCAAATATAAAGCGGGTACTAAAAACTGGGGAGTGGAACATTTTCGGGGCTTTGTTGATGGGTTTGATCTCATCGACAAGTACCGGAATGAACACCCTCAGCGGGTAGTATGGACTTGGACAAATAGTGGCAGCTCGGCTGTAGGTGTGCTTGCGAGCTACCTCGACCGAGTTTTAGTTAGGAGAGTCGATGTTGTACTCTTAGGGTGTCCAAGTTTTCATTATATAGTTTATTCGGATCATAGGCTTGTCCGGGTCCGTGTAAACTTAGATAAGCCTAATGTTAGGATAACTGGCTACTGGAAATTCAACTGCTCGTTATTTGGCGAGCAGCATTTCCGGGACCAGTTTTTACTAACCTTACAAAGGGAACTGACGGGGGCTGTGGTGGGAAATGCCTGGTGGGACAAACTAAAATCTAAAATTCGAACGTTTGCTGCCGATTTTAGTCGTCGACTCAACGTAGATAGATTAGCGGCGCAAACGGTTTTAGAGCAAAGAGTCGATCGGGCTGTGAAATCCCGTGATAGTGGGGAAGTAGTCCTAGCTAAGGCAGAGTTGGCCTCCTTGCTTACCAAGAAGGGTCAAGCTCTGGTAGTTAGGGCTAGGTTAAAAAGAATGTCCTCTGAGGCGACGAATATGGCCGCAGAATTGCGTGCAGAGGAAAGTAGGAATGCTTCAAAACGGCATATCGCGAGCGTCACATTGCCGGATGGGCGGACAGTGACTTCAAACTCGGGCATATGCGAGGCTTTTCGGGATTACTTTCGGGATCTTTTTACCAGGGAGCCCGGTCTGAGCTCTGCTCAGTTCGACACCTATTTAGCTGACTTTCCCTGCCTTGAGGCAGCTGAAGCGGCTGGGTGCGAGGGTCCCATCACTGAGTCGGAAATCTGGGAAGCGCTGAAACAGGTTGGCCTGGATAAATCTCCGGGATTAGATGGTCTTCCGTACGAAGTTTACTTGAGGCAGTCGCCCGTTTTTGTTCCTTTGCTGCAGCTGGTCTTCAACAACTGGATGAAGCAGGGGTCTATACCTCAACGCTTCACCAGGGGTGTGATCAAGTTGGTGCGTAAGGGCAAAAGCGGTGGGGATGGGATAGGTAACTTTCGCCCTTTAACTATGTTAAATACAGAGTTAAAGATTTTGGCTAAGGTCTTGGCTAACCGTTTGCAGCTTGTCCTGTCTAGTCTGATTGGCTCCGAGCAGACTTGTTCTGTGAAGGGCCGGACTATTCAGGACAACCTTCATATGGTGCGCCTGATCATCGAGAAAGTCGACAGTGAAGCCGCGCTGATCAATTTAGATCAGTCCAAGGCCTTTGATAGGGTTGACCATCGATTCTTGGAGGCTGTTCTTTCGGCTGCCGGTTTCGGGCCGTACTTTCGCTCCTGGATCCGGCTTATGTATGCGACTCCCGGTGCGCTGGTAGAAGTGAACGGGGTAAGATCGGAACCTTTCGTATTGTCTCGATCTATTCGTCAGGGTTGTCCGCTGTCGCCTATGCTTTACGTTCTTGCGTTGGAACCTTTCCTTCGCAAGTTAAAGGTGAATCCGGTCCTACGCGGAATCTCTTTACCTGGTGCTACCACCTCGGCCAGGTATTCTGCCTATGCTGACGACGTTTCGGTTCTTGTGTCGAGCAGAGCCGAGATTAACGAAGTCAGCAGAGAAATCAGTGGCTATGAGATGGTAACAGGGACCAAGATCAACCGCGATAAGTCTGTTGGCTTGCGGTTGGGTGCGTGGAAGGGGGTTTCTCTTCCCGGACCATTCAGCTGGACGGATGGGCCGATCAAGATACTCGGCGTCTGGTTCGGTCCTGATATCCAGTTGGATATGAATTGGTCGGAGGTACGAGAGAAGGTCGAGAGCGCAATTAATTTGTGGTCTCGGAGGAGGCTTTCCTTGAAGGGGAGGGCGGAGGTATGTGTTTCACATATCTACCCGATTCTCCTTTACCGACTCTCGGTACTTCCACTTCCGTCTACCACAGTGCTTTCATTAGTACAGCTCTTGTTCTCTTTCTTGTGGAGAGGCAGAGCTCCTAGGGTATGTCGGGAGATCTGTTGCCTTCATCCTACTGAAGGCGGTCTAGGTATGCCTAGCATTGAGATTCGTCTCGATATGCTTCGCATCGGGTTCCTGGATCGTTTGTGTCGCGATTCGGATGACGGGGGCGCCTTCTGGAAGGAAGACGCCCGTAGATCCTTCCCATCCTTGAGAAGTGTGCACTCGGGCGAGGAGGAGGCTGGCCGTTTGCCTCGTGCCGAGTGCTCCTTCTACCGTGAATGTCGTCTGGCTCTGAAACACCTCTTACGGGCGACGGTTGGCCTCCACAACATCCAGGCGTTGTCTCGTAGGGCATTATATCAGGTGGTAGTCAGGGGGTCCGTTCATGATGATTTGATTGACGAGCTCGGTCTTACGAAGCAGGAGGCTCGCTCAATCTGGCCTTGGGCTTCCGGGTTGAAATGTCTCAACAACGATGAGGCATCCCTCACCTGGCTGGTGATACGTGGGGCCCTCTGGGTCGGCAAAAGACTTTGCGCAGCGGGTTTGGAGAAATATCCAAACTGCCGACGTTGTGAGGGGGAAGTCGAGACCCTTGGTCACGTCTTCTTTCATTGCAAGTCGGTAGCACCATTGTGTAAGTTTGTTGAAGGTCTCATGGTTCGCATGTTGCAGGGAAAGTTTTTCGTCCTTGAGGCCGCTTCTGTTTGTAGCAATGTGGCCCCGACGTTAACGGAGTCTGAACTTTATGTGTTCCACTGCTTGCTAGGAGTTATGAGAGTCGTGATTTGGGTGACGCGTCAGAAGGGATTCTATGAAGGTGAGAAGTTCACTTCTTCCCTACTAATCTTGTACTTTAAGCATCAGCTTAAAGTCAAGATTAGGACGGAAAGGCGGCGACTCCCTTCATCAGAATTCGGCAAAAGGTGGGTAAATCTTGCGCGAATGTGTAGAGTGAGAGGAGCTGACTTGGAGTGGCACTTGGACCTCGGTTAGGTGCAGGATTTCGTCCCTCATGGGTTCAACAGAGGCAACCCGTCCCGATATTAGACTAGTATAGGTTTATTTTGAATTTTTAGTTTCTCGTTTCTGGTTAACTTAGCTAGAGTATGTATGCTCATTAGCCCCCCCCCTTTATTTCTGTCCCTATTTTTCTTTAGTTTAATTCCCCATCCCCTCCCGCGTTAGGTGGCCAGTGACGTCAGTTCTCTGGTAGTTGCGGGATGGCTTTCGTTTCGTGTGTGTGGTTTTTCGTATTTGTTATTGTGTCTTAATGAGTGTGTGTCTGTGTGAGTGATTTTGGAAGGATGACTGTTTTTCATACTTTTATAATCCCGCAATTTTTTCGTCCAGTTAACTGATGTTACTGCCACATTTAGGTATTGTGGTGGGTTTTATTACTAATCTTATTTTGTTTTGTTTTCTTGTAAATAGTTCATTTGTTTTGTAAATATACATTGGGGTTTTTTAAATTGTTATCCCCCCCCACTGACTTTGTATTGTACATATGGGGATTAGTTAGATTTTCATAGAGAATTTGAGGAATTATGGTGGATGTAGTAAGAAAGGTATGGAAGAATGTGTTGTTTTGGTGCTCGGACCATTGTTGGTATGTTTGGGTCAGTGGTTGCGACTAGCTAAGTTTTTAGTTTAAGACAGATGATGACCGTCCTTCCCCATCCCCCTTTTTGGCCTTGTGCCACATTTTGTATATGTTTTTCATATGCAAATAAATATCTCACAGTCAGTCCTTTTTGGACGACTCGGCTGGACGGTCGAACTCTCTGCCTCTGAGGCAGAGGGGAACTCTCTGCCTTTGGGTAGAGAGGAACCCGGACGAGGTTCCGCCGAAGGGCAGAGCCTCGTTCGGGGAGGTTGACCGGCCCGATCCCGTTTATACGGGATCTACGGGCTATTTTTTGGCCGAGCCTACGGGCTCGGGTACCCCACTTTAAACCCGGCCTTGTGCCACATCTGTCCCTCGTGGGGAGGACACTAAATACTTCACAGTCAGTCCTTTTTGGACGACTCGACTAGACGGTCGAACTCTCTGCCTCTGAGGCGGAGGGGAACTCTCTGCCTCTGGGCAGAGAGGAACTCGGACGAGGCTCCGGCGAAGGGAAGAGCCTCGTTCGGGGAGGTTGACCGGCGCCAGCAAATATCCGAAAACATAACAGTTCTGTCACAAGGCGCTCGAAGATTTCACGTACGCACCCGAAGAAGACAAAACTTTTGCAAATTACTTCCGAAGGTACCAAGATCTATATGAATTTGACTGCAAAGATTGGTCAGACGCAAGAAATGTACGTCTATTACTAAGAAAGTTAGGCACATGCGAATAGACCAAATTCGTAGATTATATCCTACCCAGAAAAACAAGTGAGTTAACTTTCAAAGAAGCCATATAACTGCTAACAGAACTTTTCAGCCATAACACCTCACTATTCCACAAAAGATGGAAATGTCTGAACCTTACAAAAAAGGACGGCGAAGATTACATAACTTTCGCGTCTATTGTTAATAAATATTGTGATGACTTCAAATTATTGGAACTCAGCGCGGACAATTTCAAATGCTTAATTTACGTCCAAGGCCTGGTCTCCACCAAAGACGCGGAAATGAGACGGAGAATCCTTACTAAATTAGAGAGTGAACAAGATTTGACACTACAAAAACTAACCGAAGACTGCCAGAGTTGCATCAGTGTGAAGAAAGTCTGAAAAGACAGAAGAAGCTGGCATAGCACACATACGTAAAGTACGAAGACAAACCAACTTACCAACTTACCCTCCTCAGAAACAAACCAAACCAATTTCCCCCCTCAAGAACAGGTAAAACAAAAAATCAATATCAGAAAAAACTACCACCCAGTCCATGCTATCGTTGTGGGACTTGGCATTGGTTTAAATACTGTACATACCGTTTTAAAACTTGTCTAACATGCACAAAAATAGGAAACAAAAGTTCTCATTGTTGGAATAGAAGATAAAGTAAAAGCAGAATAAGAATCACGAGGACTGGCCAAGCAGATGAGACTAACATAAGAAAATTCGTACAAGTTGAAATGCAAAACAGAAAAGTCAGGCTACAGCTGGAATCCGTCTCAGACTTATCTATTATAAACCTACAAACATGGAGAAAACTGAACAAACCAGCCACGTTTAAAACGGATAAAATTGCTAGATCAGTAACGGGGAGAAAGATAAAATTCGAGGGTGAAGTAATTACAAATGTAACATTTAATGGAATGACGAAAAAACTAAAAGTGTACGTCTTAAGAAATACAGAAAACCTATTCAGAACGGACTGGATGCAAAAATTCGAACTGTGGGATTTACCTATAAGTACGTATTGCCAAAATGTAAAAAGCTTACCAACCGAGGCAGACAAATTAAAAGAGAAACTAAAAACGAAGTATTTTCAGCAGGTCGAGGAAGATGTAAGAAAATGGCAGCAAATATCGAAATAAAAGAAAACGTTTAACCTATCTTCAAGAAAAAAAGGAGCGTACCGTTTGCGTCAATAGAAAACATTGATCAAGAATTAGCTAGACGTGAAAACACTGGCATATTGACAAAAGTAGAATACAGCAAATGGGCCGCAAAGACGGTCTACGTCAAAAAGAAATCGGGAGAAATTTGAGTTTGCGCTGATTTTTCTACAGGTTTGAACGCAGCAATAAAGGACTACCACTATCCTCTACCCAGTCCAGAAGAAGTATTCACTAAGTTAAATGGCGGACATCATTTACAAATATTGATTTAATGAGGCGTACCTGCAAATTCCAGTCGATGAATAAAGTTCAAATCTACTATGCACAAACACACACAAAGGACTGTACAGATACCATGATTACCTTTTGGGAATAAGGTCGCGCCGGCTATATTCCAACAGACAATGGATACGACGCTTGCCGGGCTAGAGTGCACGAGTGCATACCTGGATAACGTATTGATTAATAGCGAAACCGTTGAACAAGACTGGCAACATGTACAAGAGGTGTTTAAGAGAATACAAAGCTAGGGATTCAAAGTAAAAGAAAACAAGTGCGATTTTTTCATGAAGGAAATTAAATACCTTGGCCATATCACGATCAAGAAGGTAGACGTACAGACCAGGGTCAACGTCAAGGTCAACGGCAATAAAAAAAATGCCAGTTCCTAAGAACATAACAGAATTACAAAGTTTTCTAGGCTTAGTGAGTTACTACAAGGAATTAATTCCTCAAATGCATAAACTTCGCGCACCACTGAACGAGCTGCTAAAGAAAGAAAAAGTTTGGCAGTGGACAGATCAATGCCAGGAAACATTTGAAAAACTAATTAAGACGTTAACGTCAGATTTATTTTTGGCACACTACGATCCTAAACTAGAAATTATTGTAGCAAGTGAAGCGAGCGCCTACAGAGTCGGAGCGTGTATATTACATAAAATGGGACAATAAAACCCATCGCACATGCTTCTCGAACCCCGCTACCAGCGGAGAAAAATTACTCACAAATAGAGAATGGAAATTATCTTCGCGGTCACAAGATTTCATAGGTACATCTATAGTAGATATTTTAATCTACAGACGGATCACAAACCGTTACTAACAATTTTTGGTTCGAAAAAAGGTCTACCGGTTTACACTGCAAATAGGTTACTTAGATGGGGAACAATTCTTCTGAACTACAATTTCAGATTGGAATATTTACCAACAAAAAAATCGGGCATGCGGATGGTCTGTCGAGACTTATACCAAGAAAGACAGAACCATTGGAAAATACGGTAATCGCAGCCCTAAGAAATGGAGAAGATCAGGACAGTACTATGTTGTACCGTTAGAAACCCCCCAGTCACACTACAAGACATAAAAATGAAGCCTAAAACGACGAATTCATAAAAGAAAGAAATGCAAAAATAGCAGAAGAAAATAAGCAAATATCGGACAGCTTTTCACTATGCGATAATGTACTACGTTACAACGAAAGGGTTGTAATTCCCAATATACTACAAAAGCGAATCCTAAATGATTTCCATAGGGGCCATCCTGGAAAAAATAGAATGAAGTCGCTAATGCGAAGCTAGGTATATTGGAAAAACATGGACCAGGATATTACTCAGATGGTGGAAATGTGCAGGGGTTGTAAATTAGCAGCCAAAGCACCGCCAATCATACATAAGCCATGGCCAGAGACTCATCGTCCGTGGTCAAGAATACACGCAGATTATGCAGGACCAATCGATGGGTTCTATTATTTAATCATAGTGGATAGTTATAGTAAATGGCCGGAGGTGTTTCGTTGCAAAAATCCTACTGCGGAAACGACCATAAATTGCCTCCACGAACTATTCGCTCGATTTGAAGTAGTGGATTGCCTAGTCACAGATAATGGAACGCAATTCACATCAGCAGACTTCCAAGAGTTTTGCGAAATTATCAAGTCAAACATATAAAATCCACGCCTTATCACCCAAGATCAAATGGACAAGCGGAGAAATTTGTTGATATTTCTCAAAAGAGCGTTACGAAAAGCATACGATGTGCCTACGGAGAAAGCATTACAACAATTTCTTCAGGTATATCGAATAACGCCAAATAATGCTACACCATCGACATTATCACCCGCAGAAGTGATGTTCGCTAGAAAAATCAGATCTGCATTGATAAATTGCTACCAAGTCAAACGAAACAAGTAACACAGCCTTACGCACTAAAAAGAAAATTCCTCCCAGGAGAAAAGGTTTTTTTAAAGCATATAAAAATAATACATCTTACTGGGAGTAAGGGACAATTGATAAAAGAATCGGAAATATGGTTTACATAGTACAGGGACAAAAATTCTCACATAGAAGACACGTAAACCAAATAAGGAAGAAACCGTTACAGGATGCTAACGGTCCACATCAAGATGAGGTGATGGACACGATTTTCGATACATTTGATATAAAAAGACCGCAAACAATGCCAGAACCAAGAAAATCGTCCAGAAAAAAAAGTTCACAGAACCTTTTGAAATAGATCAAAAAAAAAAAGAAGATATTAAAAACCGCTGCTACGCAAAAGCTTTCATTCATTTTCATGCCACTATCCATGAGAAATACGACTATTCTCCCCCAGGTTTGGGTAAATAATAGAAGAGACTAGGTTCTATAGTATTGGGTGGAAACCGATCTAGAAGGTAACTCTGAATTTAAAACTGTATGAAGCCCTGGCGAGGCACATATTCTGCAGATAAAAATAGAATCGTTCGCATTGACTCGATGATTCCGACTATTTTCGACTTCTTTGACCTTTCCGCATAATCCTAATAGCTATTACTTCAACGTAGTTATGTCCTTTTATGCAAAACTTTCTTTACGTCATTAGAAACATACCATTTTCAAAAACTAATTATACATATCGCTATTGACTTATACAGCTTACTTTTAAGCATTTATTAACTATTCCTTGCCTTATTCGACGATTATAAAACCGGAATCCTTAACAAAATCTATCATCAGTAGTATAAAAATTACGTGGGATAACATTCTAATTACCGTCTCCATTATTCAATACATTCCCTAGTGAATCTATTCCCGCCCGACAATATTCATTTTCTCCTTCTCAGATTAGCGTCGTAACATTTCCCGATCCATCACCTTCTAATTTAAATTTCCGATCATCCGTCTTTATGTACTGGGGATATATTCTTCGAGTGGTTCTTCCAAGAGCTTTCAGGCAATATTCTGTAATAAATTCATCAACTCTAATGTCAGGGGTGGCATGAGAAAGTAGTTTTCTATTTCTATCACATGCATTCGAAAACATTACAAAGTCCACGTATTTCATCGTTGGATCTTCAAAATTTATTATATTCAGATGAAGCAAACGAATCCATGGTAAATTCCCATCACTTTTACAAATTATAAAAACATTTTCTTGTTCATGTACCCCACACACTCAAATATATATATATATATATATATATATATATATATATATATATATATATATATATATATATATATATATATATACAGTCATCCACAGGCAGACTGTTTCACCGAATCACAGTTCCTCAGTGTGGCTAGACGTCCGATTGCTTCAAGATCGAAACCGGACTGATATATATATATATATATATATATATATATATATATATATATATATATATATATTCGTATAGACAAAACAATTTACTCACTACAAAGATGCAACCTCGTTTGGGTGCATTTAGTTGCACCTCGACTGGTGAGAAGCAAAATGAATAATTCTATTTGTATGTAGGCCGCACGTGAAACGTCACTTCCTTTTTTCTGTTTGTTTGAAAAAAAATAAGAGGGGACGCATAATGATAAAGACAAGTTCTGAAAGGCAAATGGGTGAAAGAGTGAAAGAATAGTGCTTGTTGATAGCAGTTTGGTGAAGGACTGTTGAGGTGTTAAGGTGATGGCTCGATCCGAAAAATTTAAATCGACAGCAACGGTCAAGGGTTTAGGCACAGCATTTCCAAGCTCCTCAAGAGTGAGGAGTGGGGGAGGAAAGGTGGGAATTAGAGAGAGTAAGATTATGAAGGATGGAAGGATAAGTTTAAAAGATGGTTATAGTAGTAATTGGAAACATTTTTGGTAACTTTAAAGCAAAGCCAGAGCTGAATTGCAAATTTTGACCTATTAAATGACTCTATAACTTGTAGATTAATTATGGATGTAAATCATTTTATCTGATACTATTACTAGTATTATATATGTGCAAAAACATTTTAAGAATCATAATCTAAGATAGATTAGTAGAAATGTATATAAGAGGGTAGAAACTATATCAAAGGAGGTGAATTATATTTTTAAACGTTTAAGGTTATAGATTTGAAAGTTTAGCAAGATTGTAATGTTGGATACTTAATATGCCTACAAAAAACGTTGGTTTCAAATCTTTGATTTAATAAGTGACTTTGTTCAAAAGTTTATTAATACATATTTTTTGCTGAAAACATAAAAACAAGATTCGTTCAGAGATTTTCAAGTTTTGGCTTGTTTTAGGATTTTCCATTCAATCTTAGGTGTTTTGATTTTCCCCTTCAGTTTCCAAAAGTATTTAGAAAGTGATGTCATATTGCGTTTGTAAAAGAGGATATGTGATTGTAATATCGATCTTTAAAAGGTCTTCAAGTAGATCCCACATAAAATTTAATATCCTTGGGGTTCTCATTTGATGAGATAGAGAACATATATACAATGGATTTCGTTAGGCACCTGTTTGATAATGGACTTTGATCGGGGATTCTACAATTACATAACTCGGTTACCTGGGGTATATTAGAATTTGTGTTTGGGATGCGTTTATTTTTGCTATAAAGTTTCACTATTTTATTGTTGTCTGATTTAATAAATTTATATAGGTTTCTAGAACAGCTATAACTAATTTTTAGGATATTGCGGTTGAAGATTTGACTTAAATTATTATTCGTAGGAAAGTTTTAATTAGATTTAAAAATGTGTGTTCCATTTTGGTACGGACTAATTTGTTGAAAGATCGGAAGATTAATTTCGGAAGATCTGTAGCCGCTGTAAGTAAGGATTTTGTTATAAACAATTTTGTCTTTATCGAATATTTCTTTGGGTAGAAGAGTGCCTGTTGATACGACATTCAAAGAATGATGGGATATGCTTAATAATCGTAGCTGAGTGGTGTGGGGGGCATAAAAAAGATTTAATTTTTCATGTGTTCTTCTAATATTTTTTTTTCTGGACATAAATTATGTAGAAATTGTCCGAATATTCTGTATGTCCGTGCGCTTTCGGGTATACAGTTAGCCATTATCAAGGGTGATTTTATTTTTGTTTTTAACTGAATTATGGATTGTTTAGTAAATGTGTCTATAGTTATAGGAATGCTTTATTTTCCAAATACCGTCAGCATATTATATATAAGTGTGAACGGAGATCAAGACCCAGGGGCTATAGTCTGTTTCATGCTTAAACGCAATCTTCAGGTTTGAAGACTGCGTTTAAGCATAGAACATACTTTGATATTTACATTCGTTTTATCCCCGATATTAAGCACTTTAACCCATAAATATGGCATAACTTAAAATTATATTTTATCATATATATATATATATATATATATATATATATATATATATATATAAAAAGGAAAGAACAGTAAGATATAAAATCCGATGTTCTTATAGATATTTTTATTTTTACACAATAGTGCTCAATGTAAATTTAAATTTACAGGGCATTAATATTATAAATTAATAGATTTAAAATATGGTTTTACCGCTACACAGTGATAACCATGTTTCAGAAATGGAAGCTAAAGCCCCTGAATTTAATTTTGTTATTAAACCAAAGACATTAGTTCCATTTACTCATCAAGCGAATTTTGGAGTAACTTACTTTTTAAAATTTACAGTTGTTAACGGCACTGGAAAGATTCATAATTGAGGGTTTCCAAGGTTACCGATAAATCCATTCATCTAGACAAGGGGTGGTAGAGGGTTCAATTTTTAATTTTCGTTGTATCAGTTAATAGTTACATTTGAAAGCGGGGTTATGTTTAGGGATGGGTAGGGATGTATCTTTTAACAAATTCTGACATCCGCTAAATTCATGTCATCTGGGTTTTTTTCTAACGGCAAAAATTCTTATGGTATTTTTTCTATTCGTATATTTAAAGATTTTGAGGGACTGTTTAGGCTAGAATATGTTTTATCCACCTTTCTAAAAAATTATTTTTAATATTTAATATACTATACTTCTTATTAAAACCAAGTAAATGTATTAGAATTACTTACAGTATTTAAAATTATTTATTCTAATCGAGTATAAGCAAATATTATTTTATTTTTATTTTATGTAAACTTTATGACCATGACGGCAAAGGTGGTTAAATTATTTCACTAATTCAGTAAACTTTTATTTATAAATTTAGTAATATAAATTTCCCCATGTATGTACAAAGGACATTTAATGTTCAATATTATATTCTAACTTATTAATTTCATTTGACTTTAGGTGTTCACTTGGATTCTTTTCACTGTTTGAATTGCTTTGAGAGAGGTGTTATGGTTAGAGTACGTTTTATTTAATTACAATTTTAAAAGATGTTTAGGATAAAATCTGTTTTATTTACTTTCAATTTTAAAACATTTTGAAAAAATTCTACTTTCAAATTTAACTTTTAAATTTAATCGGCTATATTTCTTTATAAACCAAGTAAATGTAATAGAATTCCTTAGATTATTTAAAATTATTTATTCCCATCAAATATGAGTATGCATAATTATCAGGTAATTTTTTTTTTTTATAAATTTATTTAAAGATTATTTAAAGAAAATTTTTGGCAATGACGACATAAAATAGCTATTTCATTTCTCTGATTCAGTAAATTTTTATTTTTTATAAACTTAGTAATATATAGTTTCTCATGTATGCATAAAGGTCATGGGTCATTTAATGACCTACATATTCTAGCTCTTCTTATTAACTTCCATTTTACTGTAGGTGTTTTATTGGATTCTTTTAGGTCCCAGAAGTACTTCGAGAGGGATGTTTGACTTTTATATTTATTTATCCTAAACGAACATTGATGTTGGTTGAACCTCTTTTTGAACTCATGGCTAGTGCAACCTATATAAATTTTTATGTTTTCAGGGTTTTCAATAGAAGATATATTACATTGGTATACTACTGATTCCATGCAACATTTATTTTGTAGAGGACAGTTTTGAGGGTTTCTATAATTACATAATTGTTGTTTGCCCTCATTAGTTGTTGTTTGTATTTTTTCCTTGTCTACAATTTTTTGGTTCTGGTATAAGTGTTTATTTAAGATATTAGTATTATGTTTCTTAATAATCTTTTCTAGGTTATCAGTACAGCTATAACTTAATTTTAGTGTATTTCTATTGAAAATAGTACTTAGTTTACTTCCACTGGGAAAATGCTTGAGTATTAATGCGAGGAATTTTTGTTCCAATTTGTTTTTTACCATTTGGTTGTATGGGGGTGTACACCAAATTATTTTTCTACTTCTGTTTTTCCTGTGCTTACCGTTTTCATTTTTAATATAAGTTAGTTTTAGGTTTTTGTAGCCACTATCTTTTAGAGCTTTATTATAGAAATTAATATGTTCGTAGAAAATCTTGTCGTTTGCTGAATTTGTACTAATTCTTTTTCGGATAGATAAAGATATATGTTTAATTATAGATGAGGGGTGATTTGATTTAGGCTGTATATATAAAGGATTCGTATTGAATTTTTATAAGGTGTGTATGTATTGTTCTTTAAATCTAATGTTATATCAAGGAAGTTAACTTTTTTTATTTTAGTGCTGACGGTAATTTTTAAACCCATGCTTTTAAATTCTTTATATAATGCCTTTCTAATTTTATCTATTCTGAAGTTTGTAGAATTCCTAATAACCATGAGACCATCGTCCCTGTATAGACCAATGTCAGTTGAATCAATATCACGGTGCGCTGTAAGGTTGTATAAAATAAAAAGACCAATGAGATCAGAAGACTCAGCTGAGTCTAGTGATCCCATTGTGATGTCAAAGTGGTCATATGAATTTTTTACCCATTTTACCATTATGAATCAGTACCGATTTATTCGCATTTAAAATAATGTTCTTTTCATCCTCTGTAATATCCGTGTACTGGGTGGCAAAGTCCAACGCATTCAAGAACAGTTCTTTAGATATTGATTGGTAATAATTTTCAATATCGAACTGCATTAGTGTACAGTTGTTTTTTACTTTTATACAGGTAAACCAGTTTATCACATCTTCGGTATTTATACCAAAATTACTAATAATTTGTTTACTAATAACAAGCTATATTACGCAGTATTTTATCTATAATTGTGAAAATAATTATCATTCCAACAGTTTTATGAATACATCTTCGAATACATGAGTTAGAAATTATGCAAAATATTGCATATACATTTTCGTTTGTTATGAAAAGAAAAAAAAACTGCTGAACTATGTAATATTTAATCTCCTGTATAGCAATAAATGCTAGAAAATCTCCTCACTCATAACAAACACAGTTGAGAGATGTTGTTGTAAAGGGGAATCCTGAATAAAAGAAATAAAAAAACAAACCCTAAAAAACACACAGAGAGATACCAGGAAGATTTAAGGATAATAGGAACGAGGATATTTATATTTAAATCAGACAGAAACAGTGGGCCTATCTGAGACCCAGAAAAAATGTGCACCCGAAAATTGTAACCCTCACAAGAAATTTTGCAGGGAAGATTGCCAGTAACTTGTTTTAGTGAGTAACGTGTTTGTGTGAATGGAAAGAAGGACAAAAAGTAATAATACAGATTTAAGTTATTAGAGGCAGAAGATGCTAAGAGTTATGTTCTCCTTCATTCAGAATATCACCGCACATAAAAGTTCTTAAAAAGATACACTATGTTGAAAGCCACACTATCTGGATTATCTAATTCTTTCAAGCTTTTCATTTTTCACCAATGTGGTTCATTCTTGCTTCGACCTCAACCAAAATAGGGTAATGTCTTTCTAACTTCAGATATGTTTTTCACTACCAGATTTGCCTATTTCCTTCCCTCATATCATATTTCTATATTACCTGTATCAGACTAACAGATTGGCTGGTCTTTAATTCACGTTCTTTTCTTCCACTTCATGGAATATTTTAAAACATTTCTCTCCTAAAGTCTTAGATTATTTGATTCGTTCTTTACGGCTTATCAACCCTTTGCATATTATTTAAAAACAATAAATATTTCTAGATGGGAAAGTAATAATGATTTAGTGCCACAAGTCTTAGTAATTAATCCATACCTGGGGAGAGATTATGTGGATTCACACCTTTCCCAAAGGTGTTTGCACGTAAGTGAATATAATTCAGTATGAACGTTTATTGTTTAACTCGACGCTCTCTGATTAAGAAGTCCGAACCATTATCTATTACACCACGTGCACATTCAAGCTTACAGCACTTTGCATTCCCAAGCGGTCACCCATCTAGGTACTGACCAGACGCAACTTTGCTTAACTTTGGCAGACAAAAAATTTCTAATTGCGCAGGTGCAACTACTTTATAAAATTTAGACGAAGTATAAAAATCCTTTAGTCCCAATCTTACCAGCGAATAAATATTTTCAAATTTAAAAAAACAAAAACCAAAACAAAAAATATCTCTTGCCTTTAATAAAACTGAATAAAATCGTAGAAATAATATTTTAATATATAAATGTGCCAAAAATACGGAGAGGACAGATCGTAATACAACTATTAATAACAATGCGAGAAAAATGTTTTCAGAGAAATCGAGATATATTTAGTATGAATCCGTACTAAAGCAACTTTGTGGAGAAACATTGCCGGGAGACGATCGACGATGGACGAAAGTCGATGAGGTTTATAACATAAATAGAAAAATTGCCCCCACCTCTGCACGATAAATGATTCCTTGTTTCAATTGAAATCCTTCAACTTTCCCCAACTCAACAATTTTCTTCTCATTTATTTTATCTATTTATGAAATTATTCTCATATTTTCCTTTTGTTACATGCTACTGTTTTTAGTTGCGGGTTGGTAGTTTTACCTTTGGTGATTTTTTTTAATTTTCTTCTTTCATAAAGCACTTTTTGAAATTTACACTTTCTTTTTTGTTGCTGGTGTTCTTTAAAGAAATTTGCCAGACCTCATTCATATTAATCACACATTCAGTATGAACATTTAATGTTTAATGACGTACAGCAAACAATTCACCACACCTGTCACGTGAAGATCATCTGTTTAACACATGAAAGACTTTTTTATTTAAAACGTAAGAAATCGAGATTCATAAATCGTATGTATTTAACTAAATGAAAGCTGGTATAAATACCCGTACTAAATCATATTTGCGCGTCCACAGAGAAAGACAGTCCGACAGTCACACATGCACTTATAACACGTTCACACAGAACGGAGATAGATTGTAAATATAAACACTCACACAAACACATATACCCAAATACAAACACATGTATCCAAGTATATGCGCGAGGCGCTCATAAACACAAACACACGCACACACACACACACACACACACACACACACACACACACACACACACACACACACACACACACACACACACAATATACACACACAAATACAAACACACACACACTGTAACCAGGATGACACATAAATGTGTATTTTTACTGAGGCTGGAATTTTTCAGCTCGACCGACATTCCCAAATATAACCAAATGGCAATACAACAGACTATATTTTAATCTCTTGGTCGGGTCACAGTTGTTTTTCAGTATCCACACCTCTATATAGACATACTTTTTTATACCTGTATTTGAGCAGTATTTGAGCAGTATTTGTATATTAAACCATATTTCTGTCGTCTACCGGCTTGCGCAACACGAGAAAATTTAATAAAGAAAATGTGCACTGTTTTCTCGAGTGCGCAGGCCGACATACTAAATAAACACTGTATAAAAACGGAACGCTTATTCAAATAAACGTATCCACTAAAAATAACGTTTGCAGTAATAAAGAATTGGATTAAAAATAAATCCATTAATTGTATAGAAATATATATCGAATGTTTATATGTTTAATCCGACATTTACTAGTTTCAGTAATACAAATTTCATATTAATAATATATCCATCAATTCATTAGGGTCAGTTGGGCACAGTCTGTGAAAAAAAGAGCATCATAACGCAATTCACAACGACAGAAATTTTAAAACGGCCTGTTGTACTGCTTGGCATTCGCGTCGGAAGCTGAAATACGAACATCTCAGAGTGTTTGGGTGTCAATCTGAGGACAGTGGATAGGATTTGGAAAGAGTTGAATGAGTCTAATCGTGATTATGAAGGAGTTTGGAGTGATCACTAGTGATGGCTTCGTTATACCTCAATTCATCTACCCACCGAGTCAAATTTATCAATTAGCTTGGGTCAAGAGGATGGCTTTTGGAAGACCCTGGGTCTGACAACAGGACTCTGCATCCTTCCACACACACACACACACACACACACACACACACACACACACACACACACACACACACACACACACACAGACACACACACACACTCACACTCACATATATATATATATATACATATATATGTGTGTGTGTGTGTGTGTGTGTGTGTGTGTGTGCGTGTGTGTGTAAGTATGCGCTGTATCATTATTTTATAGTCAATCATGGCTTTGAACAGATTACTTTGTTTCTATTGTCTGTGACCGCTCCACGGATTTGAATTCAAATTCCCCATTCATCAAGGCTGGCTACCAATTATGGCTGGGGAAAACAGTTTACGTGCTGTTTAAAAACATGAGATGGAAAGGAGATGGATACGTGTCTTTTTCCAAAATTAAACGGAACAACCAAAGCGAGAATTTGAACGAAGCTTGCTGATTTCACTACAGAGCTATAATTCAACTCCCCTCCCACTTCCGGTGTATATCACCTTGACCAGTATTTGATCCTCGGCATAATATCTATTAAGCATTTATATGTAATTTTATTATTACTTGTGTATACTCGTTTCTTTCCGGGTCCCGACCAGAGATCTAAGGTCAGAAATGAAATTGTCACATATATTGCATAGATAAAGCAATTCGTAAGGTGAGTACATTTTTTTTTACTTATTTAAGGCATGGGGATCCAGGGATTCCTTAAATGAGTCTATTGGAATCTTAATCCGAGGGCAACAACTACAACTCTAATTGTTACTGTCCTAATGTGCCACATTTTTCATATTTATATCAAGGTACTTGTATTTTCATAGTTTTTTAAAGATCTTCAAAGATACATGGCGGTCTGCAGGGAATGCCATGTCAATAAGGAGGTACATTTTGTCTTTGTGGTCTCTAATCGAGATGTAAGGGCGATTAGCTTTGATCGTTCTGCTTGTGTGTATCGTAATTATGTCTGTGTGCATTATTATGATTATTATTATTATTTTTATTTCCTTTGATTTCTGGTGTATACGCATCTCATTCCGGGTTACAAGAGACATAAAGTCAGAAATAACGTCATGGCATATTTCACTGAGCATTCTGTGAGAAAAGCCCACAAAAAGACTAAGATCAGACACATTTTACATAGATAAAACATTTCTTAACGTATGGAATGTACTTGTGAATACATTTTTTTAAATATTTTTTATGGGAAGGGGTACCAGGAATTATTGCAATGAGTGTATTGGAAACTTTTCCAATCAATCCCAGGGCTCCAGCTACAACTGGATTTGTTGAAATCATCATTTTTGAGATTTCAATTCAAGTTCCTTGTATTCTGGTAGTTTTTTGATCTTCAAAGATACATTACACCCTGTAGGGGACTGTTAAGAAGGCAAATTTTGTGTTTTCGGTCTCCGATCACGATGTTTGAACGACTAGCTTTGATTGTTCTGTCGGTGTGTATTGTAAAGTTCTATAAAATTGTTACAAGACCTATCTCCATAACATGGTCTGGGTGGTGTTCATACCAATTTCTTGCAATTTCCTTTCCGTAAAATATGCAAATTTTTCTATGCAGATATGTCCAATCTGTCATACTGAGATTTATATACAGTGGGTGTTAAATACTGTGAACCTGGTACAAGGTGGGCAATTATTTCTGGACATTTATCACAGAATCTGCATTTTGGGTTAACACAAATTTATGTATGTGTTCTTGGTAGTAATCTAGTTATAATGCATTGGTCTTGTGCACCAAGAATAGAACCTTCGATTTCAGCTCTTAACCCTGAAGTATGTATGTAGCCACTGATGGGTATGGGGTATGTCTACATCAGCTTGTTTGGTACCGGCAGAATATTGACCATGAAGAAGTTTGTTTTGCCATGGTTTAAGTATTTGGTCCATTGCATTTTCCTTTTGCTTTCCCTTTTAAAGCTAAAAAGCTTTAGTTGACACGAGTGACGACCGATCCGGTACGGTTATTTGTTTTTAAGCACTGGGATTCTTGCTTTCAGTTTTTTTTGCATTTTAACCTGGTCACCAAGATACCGGCTCTAGGACGACTGTCGAACAAAACTAAAGAGGTCATACTGATCATGAAACAGAGAAGTCATATTCAGATGTCCAGGATTCGAGAGTTCTTCAACTACTACCTGCATTCTGGGAGGTAACTTAGGTGGAAATGGTACTGACTATAATAATTTGAAATTGTAGTATAACTCGCAGTAGCCATTGTCAGAGGTGGATTTACACTGGGGTTATCACCTTAAAAATAAATTAAAATTATATTATTATTATTGTTGATGTTGTTGTTAGTTTTACTGAATTTGTATTCTGATCCTCATTAACATTCCATGGTTAAAATATTTAAGGCGTGGTACATGAAGGACGGGATTTCAACGTTTCAAATATATGCCTCAGAGATGTCTGCTCTTTGTTGCGTTGATCGATAGATTTATGCCCTAAGAGTGCTTTGATAATAGGAAGAGTTAATGACTTTTATTAAACCAGTAATTGTATAATTAGAGTGAATATGTAACGAAATGAAAAAAACAATGTTCAGTAGAGCCGTTTGCGAATATATATTACTTAACAGTACACAACATATAAAATAATAAAAACGTTAGTCTACGTATTATATGAATAATTTAGTACAGGATTTATGAAACTAATATCAAGATATAATTAGCAAGGAGAAAATCTATACAATCTTTTGTAAAATCTGGCTTGTCGAGAAGGAGAGCCTTTTTTCAACTGAACTTGCATAAAGCGCACATTTGTTTTCAACTCATAAGTGACTGGCCAATCAGAAGTTAATAATGACACTTTTGGAGCAATATGTGACAGCTCGTTTATTCCATTATGCAAACGTGTTGTGTTGCAGTGCATGCAGATGTAACGGAGCGTTAAGATTGCTTTCTTTCCTGAAGCTGCCACGCGAAACACCATTATTATTTTGGAAATGAAACAGACAAACCAATCGACAGTCAGTAACGCCCACTCTGATCGACTGCAAACCTGAGTTGAAAATGTTCCCGAAGTTCAATCAGCGTTAAGGATGTCGCCAGGGAATTGGCGAGCCACTTATTGCGGCCCATCGACCCCTTTATCTTCTTTGTGTCATTACGACAAATGATGCCATCGAAGCCACTCGCTCAACGTTGCAACACAACGACTCTAGTCACCATTTCTTTTCTCACTGTTAAGCAGCTGAATTTCATGTTAAAGCTACCCACACGTTAACAATGGGACAAGCTATTTCTATTTTCTAAAGAGCTATCAATCATTTAATTAGAAATGTTTCGGCTAATCGAATGTCCGTCTCTGTCAGTGGGAATTTAGATACCACAGTAACAATATGTCTCCGCCTGTTGTATGGTCCTTGCAAATGTTAATGTAACTGTTCTTTGTGCTAGAGATGCTATCGTTTTCTCACTGTTAGCTTGACACTGAGGATGTTTGCAGACACGTACATTTATCTATCTCATCAGAGATCAAGGTATATCTCTGTCTGTCAGAACATTTTAATCTCTACTCTTCTTGCTTTTTTTATCTATTCATTTCATATACTATATTTCGGAATCTCTCTCTCTCTCTCTCTCTCTCTCTCTCTATATATATATATATATATATATATATATAATCTTAGTTATTAATTTCAGGTCGAGCGAAATGAATCAGATTGATTTGTGTTGCTTCAATCATCGGAACGTTCTGTCCCTCAGAGTTAAACCGTAGCGATCGGACTACAGAATATTCACCACATATTTTAGTTGTTGGGGTGCTGTCCCTGTCTGAGAAAAAATGGCAAAACTGGTATAAACAGAAATGACGAAGAGTGAAAGATTAGCTTACAGCTAAAACGGACAGGAAACTGCAGAAAGCCATGGTCTGCCATGACCTGAAGTGTCGCGGAACAAAACGATAAAGTCTGCTAAACATTGAACTGATTATATTAAATGCGCGCGTGCGCGCACACACACACGCACACACACACACACACACACACACACACACACATATATATATATATATATATATATATAGGTGCGTGTGTGTGTATATGTATGTGTGTGTGTTATATGTATGAGTGTGTTTGTGTTTTCGTTAAAAAGGTACTGCGGGTAAGTTTCATATTTAATTTTACTTGTGTTCGTATAATGCTTTCTTTTTTGGTTATAAAATATCTAGAAATATTCCGCATGTCAATTAAAATCATTAAACTTTAAATCAGCTAATATTCGTCAAAAAAATTTCAGAAAAGGATATTTAATTTTTGCAAATCTTTTTTTAATAAAGAGAATTAAATCGTGATGAGGGATTGCTAAAAATGGCACTAAAATCAGCCGTTTTAGCAACTGCAAAACGAAAACTGATTCCAATCAATTAAATTAGTTTTGAAATACAGAAACAGTATTTTACTTATTGGAAATATTAAATTTAATCTATTCGCTTGAAATTTAAAGTAAAATAAAAGCTTCAATAAAGATTTTTCATTTTTAACCTTAGATATCACGTTTCCTACTTTGATGTAGGTCTGTATTTATAAAAATCGGAACGTTTATACACACACACACACGCGCGCGCACAAAATTTAAAATTCTTTTTAAAATATTGTACGTCGTAAGCTTTATGATTTGTAAATATAGTTTTTATTTAATAAGAATGTCATCTAATCGGTACATATCAATACAGAATTAAAAAAATTAAAACTTTATAAATTATTCAAATTAAAATTTAAAAAAGTGAAAACAATAAGTGGGAGAAACATATATTTTCCAATGATCTAACTAAAAAATGAAATATTTCAAAAATCAGTTTCATTGAAATCCGACAATTATTTCATTTTGTCAAGAATTTCAAAATCAGTGCGTTTCCCATCGCCACAAAGATGCTAACATTTGCTACACTAATACATTTGTTCCCCCGCTGACACAAGAAAAACATGATATTTAACTACAAAAGGATTTTTAAAAATATTTTTATTAAGTCACAGGCATTTTTTCTTCATGGTATGTTAAGTTTTTAGCGAATCAGGGAATGTAAAACTAAGGCATTATTTAATTAGAAAAGCTTTTAACTGGTTATAAGAATAAGATAAAATATGGACATTATTTTCTTGAGAAAAATATTTTCGATGCATAATGAATTTTTGCAATAATTTAAAAAAATTCTTTTAAAAGTTTTAATTAGAATAATTTATAAAATTTTAAATCTTTTAAAATTCTGTATTAATTTTTACATGGTAGGTGACATAAAGATATTAAGTCAAAGTTATATTTACTAATCATAATTGGAAAAGTTTAGCAACCCCCGTTATTTTACAAATGTATGTGTATAAACGTGCCGATTATTGTACATAATTAGTTTACAATAAAAATTTGTATTTTATATGAACACTACCTTATAAAAATTTAGATGTAGCAGAGAATAGAGGGTCCGTGTTCTGGGAGAAGGGGTTCACGAAACCCTTGCACCGACCTTGTTTATATATGCAAATTTGATCATAAACTCATTTTTTCCCATTTCCCCTTCGTATTTGTAAATATATCTTCTCATGTCTCAGCATAAATACATATTGCCCAGGTACACGAATGTTTTCTTAAGTTTTCGGGAATTTGAACATAACCTTATTATCTCAACGTCTAAATATTAGCCCTATGTACAACCATCTGACAAATAATATTTCTCAGAAAAGGAAGAAGCCCCTCTTGTATTTTCCCGTGCATTTTCTGGCTCGCCAGGTGATTTTTCCTGTAATATATGCAAATTACAGCTCATTTTTGAATCACATACAAACTATCCAATTAACGTGAAATATTATTCTTTTCAAAATATATTTCTAGAATATTATATCTATTGGTATACAAAAATAACGCTCTTTATATTTTTCTGAATTATGTTTATATACCTTAAATAACTTTAATCCATTTTTCGTCTGCCACTTGAGGTTTAAATTCAGTTGTCATTTGAGAAA
This sequence comes from Acanthosepion esculentum, assembly GCA_964036315.1. NCBI lineage: Eukaryota > Metazoa > Mollusca > Cephalopoda > Sepiida > Sepiidae > Acanthosepion > Acanthosepion esculentum. Next base: position 101,302,283 of record OZ038478.1, read on the forward strand.
GTTTTGAGGTTACTTGAGAAAACTTATCACAATATCAGTAGAGGCAAATATACTAAAAATTGAAGATTTTTGACTATGTTTTATTATGTGTGTTTCTTCTTTGGGTAGGTATTAGAGGCTGCAAATTCTGAATGCCGTTAAGTAGAAACCTATGACTATAACAAATCTCCTTTGATCTTACCTCTTAATAATAAACATTGGTAAGAATAAAAATCCTTGTCACTTCATCCACAACGCAAAGAGAAAGGCATAAAAATACACGACCGCAAAAAACATAACAACATTATCCCCAACAATAAACTAGACAAAACAGGTATATAAATCTACCTACCAAATTCCATAACATCCACTATCCAAAGCAAATTATCCTATCAAAACAACATCAAAATAGTAACAACCACATCCAAAACGGCTATGAATATGATCAGAATAAAAAATATCTATGACAATAATATTTCAGAATATAAAATAAATTGCCAAAACCGTTGGGGAAACATGCAGAAATGTAAAACAACGTCTCTACGAACACAAAAGCGTCCTTATACATAATATTTTATCAAAGGCACTAGTCATATACAGAAACAAATTTAACCATAGTTTAGATGCAAAATATGTCATACTTTTCAAAAGAGAAAGTAATATACTCAGAAGAAAATTCTCGAGAATTCCGCTATTGAATCTTATCAAAATATAAATATACGTCCCTGTTTCTTTCTAATTACACCTTTCATGAAACTATTACTACTTTCCCAGCCAACATGCACGACGAAAAATATGTTAAAAACTCAGAAGAAAAGGGTTAAAAATATTACCACATGTTTCTGAAGATGCACATATATACATCCCAAATCTAACAATCTGATCACAAGTTACAAAAAAAAAAAGAAAAAAAAAAGAAATTATAAAAAAAAAATGAATATTAATCGCATTCTTTTTTCCTACCAAACTTTGAATTATGACACTTTGTGTTCTGGATATGTTTTCACTGATCTATCAACCACCTGATGAACATTCATGAACGTCCTCAAATTTAAAATCCTTGATAAAGCAATGCCATCATTGTACTTCTATATATTCACGTGCAAGAAAATAAATCCTTACATTTGCTTTTATAAAGACCATCAGAAGATGAACTCGTCTGTTAAGAATAATTTGCCCTCTTGTCTTTTTATTCCCATATTTCGCAAAAAGAACTTAAACGAAATCACACGCACTTATATATATATATAAACATACACGCATGTCTCTATGCCTCTGTTTATATCACATTCGTGTTATTGAAAGCCCTTACGCAAATCTACTTTCTCCTACAAACAAGCTTTCTACAGTAAAACATTTTGCAATATAGTCTCTTTTCCCATTTTCACTTTCTTTCTCTCTGATGTAAATATACGAAAACACTTTAACAATTCTTAAAATTCAATATATATATATATATATATATATATATATATATATATATATATATATATATATATATATATATATGATTTCAACCGAAGCAGGGCAATAAAACCACTAAGACACAAAGGTTTACCGAGTGTGAAAGAATATGAGGAAAAGAAAAACATTATTGAGGAGAGAGGGCATTAAAAGAACAGGTATTAAGAGGACACATGATAACGATTGACACTGCATTTAAATTTTGAAGATCAAACTTGATTGGAAAGCAAGAATCTACAAGATTGTACAAGTGACAAGTGCGCGAGATGAAACTGCTAGCATAGTACTTACGGTTACATCTTCATATTTCAACTAAAATGATAAGACCTTGACGCCAATCTAGTAATGCGTTTAAATACATAAAATATATGTACAACAGAGGAAACTTCATCGGAACAATTATCATGAAATTATTGATAGAAAAGTCACAGAAGCTACGTTACAGCGAAATGGACATTTTTTATGTTGGCCCGATATTTTACATATGCCAGGCAATTGGAGATTATAGATAGTAAGGTCAGATATTTCCATTTTATTTTGCTATCCTAGAGATTATTGGGTAAGCATTGACGATTATATTTCAGATTATTCTAAAGACTATTGAGTAGAAATAAATGTGGTTCCGTATACTCTTATTTATAGCTATTGAATAGTTTTCTAGTAAGTTTTAACTCATTATCTTTATATTCTTAATGTATTTTGTATATATTCGTTAATCTTTGTCGAGTCAAAACACATGGCCAGAAGATTATAGTCAAACATATATATATATATATATATATCTGAAAGATAGAAATAAATAAAGAAAGAAAGAAAGAAAAAAAGAAAGAAGGCACGACGGTGGAGTCCTGGGTAGTGGCTCGGAATCCAGTCGAATCCATTACATTCACTTATGTGCTAATACCCTTGGGAAAGGTATAATCCACCGCTTCTTCCTCCAGATATGGGTAATTAGCTGGACAGACTGGGTTCTATAGACTTGGATGGCAACTAGTCTAGAAGAAGGACAACTCTGAATTCAAAACCTGCGGATTTTTGTTAGGGGCCCTTTACGTAATTCCCCCTGTATATAACTTTATGAATGCATAAACACACACATATATGCGTATCGCATCATACACGCGCGTGCGCAGACACACACACCTGATTTTACTGTATCTTTTTTATTTTCCAGTCTCCATACTTTTATATAAACGTATGTAAATATCTGGATGTTGTCAACGCGGGCAAACGAAGGCGTTTCGAGTGGCAATTAATATGATTAGAAGTCATATACTTGAGTTATATCTGAAGTAGCAGTGAAATTGTATTATTTGGAAATGATTACTTACCTCTTTTTAACGATCATTTTAATGCTTGAAATCATTTCCCAGAGGTGAGCTGAGTTTTGCTATCATAGGCGAAAGAAGACAAATATAGAGAGAGTGAAAGAGAGAATTCGAGAAAATGATAAATAGTAGAGTTTTTGCCTGACAACATACTACAGGGGTGTGCGCGCACTTATATATATATATATATATATATATATATATATATATATATATATATGTGTGTGTGTGTGTGTGTGTGTGTGTAATTTTGCAGGAATTTCTACGAAACAGAATAAGCAGTTTTCTGACGGGTTTTCTTTTAAAAAGATAAATGACCTATCCTTCTCTTCCTCTTTATTGACAGAAGAGGAAATGCATAATTAAACGTGGCGCAATGCTTCAACAAGAAATGCTCTGAAAATAATATAAAAAAGAAGCTGAAAAAGAAAACAGAACTTAGAAATGCAATAAAAATGATATTACCCGTACTATACGTTCCCTATTTACTCTCTCTTCATATAACACGTGCTATCATGTGTATGATATAGAAAAGACTTTCGGTAAAACAATATTATATCTAAATTAGTATATACAAAATATTCTACTTCTAGTTGCAGAGAAAAGGGTAAAACAGTAATACTGTTTTATTTGCGTCAAAATTGTATTCAAAACTGGTACATATAGTTATGCGAAGGCACAATAACGTCTATTGACCCGGAAAGTGGATTTGACGAGCTAATATCCAATTCCAGATTAATCCGTTATATTCACTTTCGCATAACATTCATGAGTTAAATAATAAGGTAGAGTAATATCTTGAACACTTGGCGGTACCCAGTTTAGAGTAAGGAGTATTCTAAATCAAACCCGTGGAGAAAGCAACGAGAAATCCCTATATTATCTTCCCCAAGAAATATTAACAGTTCTAAGATGATAATGAAATAAATACCTAATCGGCTGATCGGCTAAAGGGACAAGACTGTTAAAATATAGTCAATTTGGGTTTTCATTTATTGTTATTGCTACAGACTCAGTTGGTGTCATCATTTTAATAACGTTCTTAAGATGCACGGATAGTGTAATTGTTGTCGGTGCGAACAATGAAAGTACTGCGTTCAAATTCATTCCATATTTGCATTCACTTTCGCACAATATGCAAAAATCTGTTTTTCTCGAATAGGAATGGGTTAATGAGTAGAGTAGACTGGGATCTTTTGTAAGGCAACTGATTTAGCAGTTAGAACACTTTGAATTCCAAATAATCCTGAAAAACACCAGATTTTTAGTCATAGATATTTCCATAAAATCACAGACGTAGCCAAAACAACCTTGTTTATGATACTGAGAGCTCCTATTTGTGTTCAAGTGATCTCTATCACTATGGTAAATAAAAAAAATATATTGTTTTGTCATTTTTACCACTATTCTGGTTCTATTATACTTTTTAATCCATAAAATACAATAAACAAGTACGAAACAGAATAATATATATATATATATATATATATATATATATATATATATATATATATATATATATATATATATATATATATATAAGAATAAATACAAAAGTATAAATTTATATTGTCCTTTTACAGATATACTCTATCTGAAATTATTGCACACACGCACAAACACAACACAAACACACACACACAAACATACACACACACACACACACACACACACACACACACACACACACACACACACATATATATATATATATATATATATATATAAATACTCAGAGGCGACAGGCTCTTTCATTCTAGACCCAATGTATATAGCTACCTGCTAAAACGATATGTAAGTTTTAAAATGAATTTTCAAAAATGAAAAAAATATTTCAACTTCATAGGTTATATTTAATGTTTCCAATAAGAAAAATTCAATTTTACCCTATTTCTAAATGAATTTAGATTGGTTGCAATTTTTTAAATCGCTACAAATGGCTGATTTTAGCCATATTTACAAATCACCCAGTAGTTCATATAATTTTTCTTTCAAAAATAAAATATGATTTTTGGAAACGTTATTTGGGGAAAATTAACTCACTGAAATTTTACTTAATCTCCTTTGAAACAAATATTAATTACTTTTAGTTTAAAATATACCCGCAAAGTATTTTTAACACGATGTGTGTGTTTTATGAGGTGTTGACAACTACACGATTGATGTTAGAATTTTTTTTCTACGGGAACGTATCTGTAAAAATTACATGACACACAACTGGCCAGTAATCTTAGAAATGATGAAAATATTCCAACATTTTATTGAGTTTTAGGTACTAAGGCTTTCAATTTACCATAATTACCGCTCTTATTTTCTGATAATTTAATGTATGGACGTGCATATTTAAAAATATCGGCATGTTTATGGACACATAAAAATTCAAAGTTCTTTTAAAAATACAGGGATTCGTTGAATCGAAGAAATGTTTTCAGTTTATGAATAGTAAATATAGCTTTACTTAAATATAAAATATTAAATATATCAAATAACTGATACAAATGAATGCCGAATATTAAAAGATTTAAAACTATGCATATTATTATAATTAAAATAATAAAAAAGAAAACAATTCTTGTAAAAATTACGTATTCATCGAAAAAAGGTAATTCTTAATACCGACCGTAATATATATTATTCAAAAGATAAATTAAAATATTTTCTAATTAAATAATGTCTACGATACGAAATAGATTTTCTGAAAGCGTGGCTCCTGATTTACAATTTTTAAAAAATGGGATGATTTAAATTCTCTAAGGACATGTGCTTATAACTAATATAAACATTAAACCCTACAAAAATGAATTTCTTGAAATTTAGTAAATTAAATAAGTCTGTAGGGGGTGTTAACAGATACAAACAAGAATATATTTACCAAGATTTAAAAAAGGAATGGTTTCTAAAATAATTTAAATTATTTGTAAATACACACTGAAAGTTTCATTAAAATCTGACAATTATTTCATTTTAACTTGAATATTGAAATACATAGATTTTCAACGCAAAGAATCCGTTCATCTTTCCTCTTAACAGTTACAAAGATTTTGACGATAAAACTTTATTTTATTAAGTTTAGAAACGTTTTTCATTATGTATGCTCATTTGTTAGGTATACACACACATACACACCATCGCACACACACGCGTATATGTACTTGTGTGTGTATATGTATATATATATATATATATATATATATATATATATATATATATATATATATATATATATATATATAAATAAAACGAAAGTAAGATATAAAATCCGGTGTTCTTATAGATATTTTTATTTTTACACAATAGTGCTCAATGTAAATTTACAGAGCATTAATATTATAAATTAATTGATTTAAAATAACTTCAAAATAGATAAAATTTGAAAGGTATTATATAAAGAATTTAAAAGCATGGGTTTAAAAGTTACCGACAGCACTAAATTAAAAAATGTTAACTTCCTTGATATAACATTAGATTTAAAGAACAATACATACACACCTTATAAAAAACTCAATACGAATCCTTTATATATACAGCCTAAATCAAATCACCCCTCATCTATAATTAAACATATACCTTTATCTATCCGAAAAAGAATTAGTACAAATTCAGCAAATGACAAGATTTTCGATGAACATATTAATTTCTATAATGAAGCTCTAAAAGATAGTGGCTACAAAAACCTAAAACTAAATTATATTAAAAATGAAAATGGTAAGCATAGAAAAACAGAAGTAGGAAAATAATTTGGTATACACCCCCATACAACCAAATGGTAAAAAACAAATTGGGGCAAACATTCCTCGCATTAATAGTCAAGCATTTTCCCTGTGAAAGTAAACTAAGTACTATTTTCAATACAAATACACTAAAATTAAGTTATAGCTGTACTGATAAGCTAGAAAAAATTATTAAAAAACATAATACTAATATCTTAAATAAACACTAATACCAGAACCAAAAAAATTTAGACAATGGAAAAATAAAAACAACTAATGAGGGTAAACAAAAATTATGTAATTGTAGAAACCCTCAAAACTGTCCTCTACAAAATAAATGTTGCACGGAATCATTAGTATACCAATGAAATATATCTTCTATTGAAAACCCTGAAAACATAAAAATATATATAGGTTGCACTAGCCATGAGTTCAAAAAAGGTTCAACCAACATCAAAGTTTGTTTGGGATAAATAAATATAAAAATCAAACATCTCTCTCGAAGTACTTCTGGCACCTAAAATAATCCAATAAAACACCTACAGTAAAATGGAAGTTAATAAGAAAAGCTAGAATATGTAGGTCATTAAATGACCCATGTCCTTTATGCATACATGAGAAACTATATATTACTAAGTTTATAAAAAAATAAAAATTTACTGAATCAGAGAAATGAAATAGTTATTTTGTGCCGTCATTGTCAAAAATTTTCTTTAAATAATATTTAAAAATTAAATAAAAAAAAATTGACCTGATAATATGCATACTCATATTTGATGTGAATAAATAATTTTAAGTAATTTTAAATGCTGTAAGTAATTCTATTACATTTACTTGTTTTATAAAAGAATATACCCGATTAAATTAAAAAGTTAAATTTAAAAATAGAATTTTTTAAAAATTGGTTTTAAAATTGTAATTAAATAAAACGTACTCTAACCTTAACACCTCTCTCAAAGCAATTCAAACACCTAAAAGAATCCAATAGAACACCTACAGTCAAATGAAATTAATATGATAAGTTAGAATATATTGGACATTAAATGAATCATGTCCTTTGGACATACATGGGAAAATTTATATTACTAAATTTATAAAAAATAAAAGTTTACTGAATTAGTGAAATAATTTAGTTATCCTTGCCGTCATTGTCATAAAGTTTACATAATATATATATATATATATATATATATATATATATATATATATATATATATATATATATATATATATATAATCTGGCAATATAAATGCTTATACTCGATAAGAAAAAATAATTTTACATACTGTAAGTAATTCTAATACATTTACTTGGTTTTAAAAAGAAATATAGTATATTAAATATTAAAAATTAAAAGTTTTTAGAAATGTGGTTAAAACATATTCTAGCCTAAACAGCCCCCCCAAAATAAGTTACTCCAATATTCGCTTGACGAGGAAATGGAACTAATGTCTTTGGTTTAATAACAAAATTAAATTCGAAGGCTTTAGCGTCCATTTTTGAAACATGGTTATCACTGTGTAGCGAAAACGCCATATTTTAAATTAATTAATTTTAATATATATATATATATATATATATATATATATATATATATATATATATATATTATATGTACTTGTGTGTATATATATATATATATATATATATATATATATATATATATATATATATATATATATATATATATATATATATATATACATATATATGTGTGTGTGTGTGATAAAGATATAATCTTACGGGATTCTTTATTGGTGGATAAAAGTGCTCAATATAAGGGATAGAGTGTATGTAAATATATGATATAAAAGTGAATCAATACCGAGCGACGGCTGTCCTTTTATGCTTGAAGGCAAATTCAAGGGGTATGTTTTGTGTGTTTGCTCGACTCTATGCCTCATTGACCAACATATATAAATAGACACACAATACGCATGACCCGAAGTTTGCGTACACACATTAAACAGACTGTCGCAGATCGGTGTTGACTTCAGTGTTAACACGCACATACACAGACACACACACACACATATATATATATATATGTATGTGTTTGTGTGTGTTTGTGTGTGCGCGCGTGCGTGTGAAGCATGCAGTGAAATAAATACGTGTTGATGTGTGTACGATGCGTTATTACACGTATTTTGTTTACATCAAAAACGCTATTTTGATTTTATTATTGGAAGTAGCAGAAGTGATCTTTTTGAAGAAATATTCGTTTTTCTCGTACCTTCGCCCCTACGTCTTTCTTTGTTTTTCAGCATGTGTGTGTGTGTGTGTGTGTGTGTGTGTAAAGAATAGAGACAGAGAGATAGTGAGACAGACATAGTGAGAGAAAGATGTCTAGTTAGATATTTCGAGACATTTTACGTACCTCTGCTCTTTCCACCTTCTATCCATCAACTGTGGACATTTCTTTTCCGGCGTGAGTCTTTTGTTCATTGTTTGATTAAAGAGTCTAATCCCGCTGCTAACAATACATGTATTGAAAATGTACTGATTTACAAAACGTACATATTGAAATAATGTTCACAATAGTCATGGATACAAGTGGAAAAGTATTTTTTTCATTTATACACACATACTATAAATTCCTAAGGGCAGCCATTCTATTTATATAATTCCATGATTTGATTTTTACGACTTATTAAGTAGATATGTTATTTCAGCCAGGTCTTTTAACGTCTTCATAGTTTTAAACTGCAAGGTGATATGGAATCTTTCGACAGATCGTAAAAATCTGTAATCACTAGAACGATATGTTATAACTGGTGATAAATGATGATATTTTGCTTTTAACAATATTTTTATAGCTATGAAATCCGAAAAAAATTATATAATACCCTTAAAAAATTATCTGACATTCTGAGATTCAAAGTTACCTTTCAGGGAAACTGTCAATTCTCCCGACACACAGCAGAAATACGCACACACAGACGCGCGTGCGCGCGAACACACACATACGCACACACACGCGCGTGCACCCCCCACATATATATATATGTACACAACACTTACACACACACAAATATGTAAACGTCATATATAAGCATAAAAAGACAATTCAACGGTTTTTTGAGCATTTGGCATCAAAGATCGTATAGAAAAATGCACTGAAAAATCCTCAATTTTGCAAGTTTTGGCCTATATATTGATGAGAAAACCAAAGAATACCAGTATTTACATCAGGGAATGTTATTTTATTTCATCAAAATGAAATAAAACGAAGAAATTATAAGTAAACTTCAAATTGAAAATCTGTCCCCCCCTCATTATCAGTCACGACTTTGAAATGCTGTTTTTTTACCTCATGAATTAAGCAGTAATAGTTGAATACATTAAAAAATTGATTTTTTATTCTATTATTGACAAAAATACAACAGACAAACAAATATGTAAAAATAAATAATAATTTAATACGGCTTAATATATAGAGTCAAATAGCTCCATATAGACAAAAATGATGGTCTCAATTTCTGACACAAAGCTTTTGCTATTATGTGCTGGTGCCTTGCTTCAAAGCCATACACAGATTTGGAAGCTTCTGTTGTTAACTTGATTGCCCGTTCCACGCCTTGAGAATGTGAGGGCAAATCTGGCAAGTCAAGCTTCGTACCATTTAATAATGATTCCCGAAGTTCATTTTCAGAAAATTCTTCTGTGAGTGGTGGTTCAGAAACTCCACTTAATGACAGATCTATTAACTGTGTCGAGTGCATGGCTTTAAAATTTATAATTGTGATTCCTTTCAATCTTTTCTTGGCTGGCTGTCCACTCCTGAAAAAATATAAAAATTAATTTGAGTTATTTAAAAAAAATATACTCTGTACTGCTTTAATATTTATGGTGAAATTAGATAAAATCCTTAAAACGATTCTATAAATCAGCATAACTGATTTAGTCAGTTTTATATGAATAAATATTTATTTACCTAATGGCCAAAATTCTTTTTATAGTTTCTTCCCTCATTTCCAGTTCATCAGATTTGACCATTGAATATAAAATATTTTCAGGCAGTAAGGCGAAAGAATTGTATTGTATATTTTTCAATGTTATCTGTTGGATTTCATATGGTTGCTTCCTAATCCTTTGGATCATATTGAAAATATACATTTGCTGATTGTGGAACTTGTTATCACTTTTAATTTCGAACCAGCAAATGGCATATACATTCACAATAAAATTTATTAAACCATGGAGTTTGGTTAAAAGATTTTGTGGGTATGCACCACGAGTCCATAAAGACATCAGCCTGATAGCTAAAGTTAACCATCTTGCCTGGTTTAATGGACCAATTTTCCATGATGCAAATCTAGAGTCCACCTTACCTCTAGAAATACCCACTGTATATTCATAAAGGAGTCTTTGGTCACAGCTAAGGGTATCTCTATTTTCAATTTTAAAAATAGAATCCAGAGGACTGCTAACAGTTGAAAATGATATTTGGGGTAAATTATGGTAATCATTTGCACATAATTTACCCAGTGGACCATTGAATGTGGTAGGGCTTTTTGTGGTACCATCTACACGTTTAAAAAGAGCTCTAAACGGAAGTTCATTCTGATGCAAGGAGCAACCAATAGTGTGAAGATTTCTGTTAATCTTTCTTTCCAGAAGTGTAACAAGTCCACCTTCATAGCCAGTATTGGCATTAGTGTTGTCAACAAGGATAACTTTGATAGTGCTCACACTGTTGAATTAATGCAAGACATCAGCCACTCGCCAAGAACAGCACCAGTTGCACCAATATTAGGAAGAACCCTATGTGTCAGATATTCACTTTCATATGGCATCTCCTTTGTGACAGTCTAGTGGCCTTCTGCTCCCTTGTTTTTTTTTTCAGAGTTTTCTCTCCATTTTCCTCCACTATTTCCTTGTACAATAGCATGTTCTTGTCAGTTCTCCCATCAACTCCAATATAAAGAAAACTTTCCACCTTTTCATCATGCTTTTGATGGGCATTCTTCTTCACTTTAGCCTTTGCTCTATCAATTTTACATTTATCTATGTAAATATCTTTTATATTAATATTGGGGATAAGAAGGCCCATAAACAAATTACAATAAATATAAAAGTTATATCTTTTTAAATAGTTAATATATTTTGATGAAATATACAATAGATATTTGTGCTAGTTAAAAGCGTAGACAGTAAAAAAAAAATAAACCGAACTTGTAAGGGGAGGTAATTACTACCGGTAAATACCAAAAAATATCTAGTAAAAAAGACGCCGTTCATAAGTAGTTATTTGTATTTTAAACTAAATATTTTAGTGTGTTTTATTTTTTTACTTTTAGTAAGTTCATTGAATTTATTAAGAAAATAGATACTAAACTTAAAAATATCCATTATTAAGCGGATTTTCTTCTTTTCTTTTCGTTAAGTTTCGGTTTTAATTTAACCGACACATGTTTCCGATGACACCGACATGAGGACAAAAATCGCAATTTATTTTGTCTTTAAGTTCGATTGCTCAAATAAACACGCAGTTTTGAAGAAAAATATTTTTTGTGGTAACTTAGGGGGTTACTTTGCAACTTTCCCCGAGTTATTCTTTTTACAGTTCCAAAATCGACCTACCCTAATATTAATATATATATATATATATATATATATATATATATATATATATATATATATATATATATATATATATATATATATATATATACCTGTTAAGATTAAGATGAATAATATGTTGAAATTTCTTGAAGCTTTAAAAATTTCTGATCATGAAATTGTTAATAGACTTGAAATAATTCATTAGTCTGAAAGTCACATGTTTAGTGTATATACTGCCTGTTTATTGTATAACTATCCTACATCCATGTACATTTTCCCTTTTGTATTCGCATAAGTGTCAGATGAGACAAAATTAGGGGTTGTTATTTTAATGAAGAAAAATATAATTTCACTTCCAATGAGTTGACATAATATTATGTCCCATATTCCTACATATGATTCTCCATTTTACCACTTATCAAGATATGAATTTTTTTCAACTTTTTCCTATGCTTAAGATCAAAAAGAAAGGAAAATTCAACTTTTTCCAATAGCGTTTGACAGATCTCTTTTCTTGATGTCATGGATAATTTTCTCTTTTAAATTACAACAGAAATTATTAGATAAATAAATAAAAATTGTTTGCTGGCCATGTCTTCGAGGTAAAATCATGGCAATCGTTAAAACCGCCCTGACAACCATGCAGCTCGTGTCCATGACTGTGGGCGGACATGTGGAGAGCAAAATTCCTAATAAATAACAATTTCAGAGAATATTTTTTAGCAAGGAAGTTGTTAGTAATATCCAGTAATTAGTTAATAGTTAATTAGCAACTATATATAATATTAGAATGCGGCTTATTTCCATAAATGCAAATGTACAAAGAAAGAACAGAAATAACCTCCTCTCCCATAAAATAACTTAATCTTAAAGAGAATTGTATAAACATTTTTATCTCATAAATAACATTTTAAGATAATTTCTAAACCTTTAGTGCTGGTTCTTGAATTGTCTTAGGTGAATCAAACAAACAATAAATTTTAAAAATATATATTTGACAATACAATCCTGTGCTCCCTATCATATTTAAATAATACATATAAGAAACTAACAAAGATTTTTGTCAAAGAAATTCATTTAATAATGAATGTAATAGCAGCTACTGTTTGATCGCAAAAAAATCTCTTAAACAATGGAAAACAATTTTCGCTCAACAGGTTTTGAGCAAATTGTTACATCAGTTAATTTCGGCATCTTAATGAACTGCTTTTTTTCATACTCAAAAATACCTTTTACAATGTTCCATTTTGCTGTCATTTTTTGCCTTCAGAATAAAACAGTAATTCAGAAGTAGGATCAGTAATTATTCCGAATATGTTTAAAATGTTGGACATAATTAAAAAGAAAGTACAAGTCATTTTTATTTATCCAAAGCTTATTTGTCAATGTATTTACATTGTCAAATGTATTTACATTGGCAAATTCTTTGAAAATAGATTGATGGGTCTTGTTGTTGTCATATACAATTGCAAATTACATGACCATTTAATTGTTTGATTGTATCAACAATATATAAAACATTTTCATATAAAAAAGTTGCATTTAATTAAGTAAAAATGTTGGTCCACCATTTAAACATTTTATCAAGATGCCCAATTCAGTTTTCACTAATCCCTCAGAATTTTCAGCCAAACCAAATAAATTTCCTCCATGATATTTTAGAGCAACCTTGACATATACTTCATCAACTAAAAGAATACACTTTTTTCTGCTAAAATATCAGCAAAATGTTAAAGCCATCTCATTTTGAGACTTTTGATGTGAAAGCTTATACTGTTCTCACACTGAGTAAATTAAAATCATCCTGAATTCTGGGTTTATAATGATCAAGATGTAGAAAAATATTCAAATGCCCTGATAAATAAATAAGAATCATAATGTTTTGTCACAATACTTTGTGGTGATATAACATTAATATTTTCGTTTAAATTATTTTTCTAAGTATCAATTTTTAAGTTACTAAATAATAAATTGCTTCATTGATCCGTGACCTGTGCTGAAACATTGATATTAGACATTTTGAAAAGAGAAAAATTATTGTATATATACCAGCATGGTAACATCCGAATCTCAAGTTTTAAATATTTTAATTAAAAATTTTGGAATACCGCCGTTGACAAAATCAGTAGATTGGATGAACAAATGAATGTTTGATACATCGCACGATACTGCGGACACAAAATCCTGTTGATCAATATTCTGATACAGCTTTTCAAAAGTGAGGATTTTTACTCATCATTTTGCACATTTCGCACATCAGCAGTATTTCTTATTTGTTGTTCTTTGTTTTAATAGTGGACTAGTTACCACTTGATGGCAAATGATCAAATACTGATGGCGGATTTATAGCTCGAACTTTTCCTCTAATAACCACTGTTTCATAATCAAGTGGAAAATGCATTTCATAAACATCAGCGTTTGGTTTGTCAGGTATGGCCTTTTAACCATCGTTCTTGATCATTCTGATCTTGGGGAATACGAGATACACAAAACATATTGTTATTTATATTTACCACTATAACCTATTTGCACAAAACATTGTGATCATTTTCAGAAAGATTTGGGGGTACTGAAATTAAATATTAACTAAACTATTATTCGTCATGCATTTTTAAATAATCGTAAATAATTACTTTAAAATTTTTTAAGTCAATATATTTGTTACTATGAAGAATAATAATATTAAATTAAATTCTTTTCCGATAGACAGATTCCTGTATAGTAAAATAGGAAAATTAGCAGGGCAAAAAGTTACATTTATTTTCTTGTTTTCTAACAAGACGGTATCAATATACTCCACGTGTTATAACACACATTATTCATTAGCAAAATGAATTTTATTATCAAAATATTCCTTATTATGAAGAATAATAGCATAAAAACTTAAATTAACTCTTTCTAACAAAATCCTTAATAATTTCATCTTTTTTTGATTCTCATTGCTTAAATCTTTAAATTAATCGCAAATGAAGTAAAAATAAGAAATAACTTGCTGACATGACAATGTATTCTCTTTTACATTTTTGTGGTACATTTTTAATAATAGTTGTAAAATATTAAATTTATTATGGATCACTTTGGCAAGTACAAACTGCTAATTTATCACGAGATATGACTTTCAATTTTAATCCATTCTATATGACAACTTCTCTCTATAACCCACTGGAATCTGTCCCGATTGGTTTTACATGTTAATTTTTATTTAACCTGTATATGAATAACATTTACTTCAACCAATTTATTGAAGTTCTATGACAACAATTACTTCCTTTTTCTGACAATTTGATTTCCCTTTGTAGCTCTGTGCAGTTCCTATTATCAAGGAATATTGCTTTCTGTTTTTTGCTCGTAGTTTATCCGTAATTCATCCACACATAATATTAACATTTCGTTTATGTTTTTATCAAATTTTAAACGCTATTGATAAAAGAAAACAAACATTTATTGAAACGGATCATGTTGCATTTCCCTTTTCGAGGGAATTTTGTCATCGTTATCATTGTTTTAATTGATAGCTCTTTGTTGGAGTCATGTTTTCTTTCAATTCATCAATTCAACATCTCATTAAAGACAGCAATCACTCATTTAACTACATAATAATTTCCATATTTAGTGATAGTATATATTTTAGAGATGCAAATAACAAGGCTATTCCGTATTGGTTAGTCACTACTTGATCTGAAAGTATTTGTGTTTGTGTGTGTACGTGTGTATATATGTGCGTGTTTATATATATATATATATATATATATATATATATATATATATATATATATATATATATATGCGTGTTATATTGTGTAAGTTTTATTATCATTATTAAAAGTTTCATGGAAATTATTAATTATCTCAGCCGAAATAAATTTCAATAAAATAGAAGCTTCACCGCCATTACTTTTGGTAATTGCATTTACGACACTTAATGTGATATTAATCTGATTAGGTAGCTTTTAGAAAACCATTAGCTTTAAACATTGGTAGGTATTGTTCGAGATTTTACTTTATTGTTCACAAGTGAATGACAGTGACAGTGTCGAATTGAAAGTTGCTATTGAAGTGTTTAAGATAATGAAAGACAAACGATTGATAGATACCAAAGTAACTGTTCCAACGGAACAATAATCTGCTAAATAGAATCGAATCTCTCCTAGGAATTCTGCACTTGGGAATCTCATCCCAACACAAAATTCACACACATAGATAAGAATACAGTCTAAAATGATCTATCTATCTATCTATCTATCTATCTATCTATCTATCTATCTATCTATCTATCTATCTATCTATCTATCTTTATTTTTTTTAAGCTTTTCACCCCAGGCAAGGATGAACGCCACTAGCACGCAAGGGGTTACAGAGGATAGATAGGTGGAGAAGGATGGTAGATAGATCAATGCAACTGGAGATGTCGATTAACGTTACATTTGAATAGTTGGAGATTATAGTTGTCAGGGAAACAGGAATAGGGAAGAGAGTTCCACAGGCGTGAGGTGCGAGATATGAAGATATTGGAGTAAAAGAGACGTCTTTATTTAACAGTTTCAACAGTGAAAGGGTGGGAACGGGAAGCCAGCCTCGTATGACGCTTGAATTCATGGAGCCTGGGAACCAGCGATAGCAGCTCATCGGAGCAATTACCATGTAAGTATTTGTAAAAGAGACAAAGAGAGGTGACGGCGCGTCTGTGAGAGAGAGACTGCAGACGAGAATCCAGATCAGTGCCAATTACATTGCATACCCGTCTCTGGATCTTATCAAGAACCCCGAGGCAAACAGAAGGGGCTCCAGACCATAATGGCACCAATAATCCATGCAAGGGCGGATGGTTGATTTGCAAATTTGGAGGATCGGTTCCGGGGAGGAAAATTTCCTGGTATTTGGCCCGACACAGGGAGCCAACTTTCCTTGCGGTGGATGAAGCGATTGACTCAATGTATTTGTTCCATCTCAGGTCAACAGACAGCGTGAGACCGAGCAGCCGCAGAGAGGAGCTCTCGAGAAGTTGAGCTTCAGACATTCTAATGGGATGCAGGGAAGGATCCTTGTGGTGATTAATAAAGAGGAGTTTTGTTTTGGAGACATTAAAGTTAACCAGATTTGTCTATTTAGGCAGCAATCCTTTTTTGCATGCACATTTCATTAAAAACGACTGACAAGGTGCTTTTATTTAGTTTTTTATATAATTTCTCGTGCGATCTAATAATGTTTTTCTTTTCAGATGATAAATTATATAAAAACTGCCCGAATGTTCTTTTTTATCCGAGCGCTCGAGAAATTATATAAAAACTAAATAAATGCACCTTGTCAGTCGTTTTTATGAAATGTGCATATATATATATATATATATATATATATATATATATATATATATATATATATATATATATATAAATATATTGTTGAGTCTTGACTCATTGTTGAATCTCGACTAATGCATGGAATAATAATGCAACACCAAATGTACTTAGAACAAGAATGTATTATAACAAGAAAATGTACACAATATTTACATATAGTATTTCTGTATATTTCTGGGAAGACGTTCCTGGAGAATGTGTTGACTAAGTCGCAGTCGGGCAGAGTCTCTAGCTGGATCTCTGTATTCTCTCCCCGTCTTCCGGTACCAACCATTATTTATATAGTCGGTAGTCACCTATGCAGATTAGGTGGATCCTACCACAACACCCCCCTCCCAAGCCTTGGAATCCTTTTTGGATTGCAACTGGCTTCCTATATGGGATGATGATTCTGGTTATTTCTTTGTAGATCACCTTTGCATACTTCCTATGTATATGTCAATCTGCTTAATTTTAATATCTTTTTCGTTTTGGATTCACGTCCAATGGGTCCGTGAACTTTCGTTTCCTACCGGATCTTCTCGGTTCAGGAGCACTCTGCGGAGGTTCTACTTGAAAAATATCATACTTTACATCAATGGGATCTTCTTCCTCATCCGGTATACTCTCTTCATGCTCTAGAACGTAACATTTTTTGAGTTTTTTCTGGTGTCTTTTATGAGTATTCTTCGGTCCTTTAATTATGTAAATCAGGTCACCGATTCTCTTGTTCACTATGCCTCGCTCCCAGAACTCAATGTTGTTTCTATAGCACGTGAAAAACACCTTCTCTCCGGGGGTGTATCTTTTTCTAGCTGTATACATAGTGTTCTTTATTCTATTTATTCCTGGCAAAAGGTTGTCAAACACTGACTTAATTTTCCTAGCGAACATTAGTTCAGCTGGTGCCATGTTTGATTGTGTTCTCTGGTTTGGCGTGATTCTGTATACTTGTAGGAATTGCTGAAGCGCCTTTTCCGTTGGAACTCCTGAGGCTTTCTTCAGAGCGCGCTTTAACGTATCTACAAATCTTTCTGCGAGTCCATTGGATCTCGGATGATACGGCGGCGTCGTTATGAAATCATCGCTTTCAGCTTCTTTTTTGATTTCCTTTGATGTAACCGGTAGCTCTCTTACAATGTTGTTTACCATGCTTTTCACCTCATAATCTGCTCTGATATTTGCAATAATTGATTCTTCGAATCCTTCATCTTGACTCGGTACGAGTCTTCATAAAGTATCCGCATGAATTATATTTTTGGATGATAGGTGCTTTATGTGAAAATCATAATTGAGAAGAATGGTTCCCCATCTTAACAGTCGATTTGCCGTGTAAACGGGTAACGCTTTCTTTGACCCAAAAATAGTGATCAGAGGTTTATGATCCGTTTCTAACATGAAATGTCTGCCGTAGATGTATCTATGAAATTTTGTTATGGCAAAAATGATACTCAGCGCCTCCTTTTCTATCTGTGAATAACTTCGCTCTCCTGGGAGTAATGCCCTCAAAGCATGCGCAATCGGTTTTCTAGAACCATCTGGCATTATGTGTTGAATACATGCTCCTACCCCGTATGAACTAGCATCACTTGCCACTACAATATCCAGTTTAGGATTGTAATGGGTTAAAAAGAGGTCGGACGTAAGCATTTTCTTTATTTCATCAAAGGCTTTTTGACATTCTACCGTCCATTCCCATGCCTTGTCTTTTTTCAGTAGTTCATTCTTAGATTGTACATTCCTTTAATGAACGCTTGATAATAGTTTGCGAGCCCCAGAAAACTCTGTAGTGTCGCCACGTTAGTGGGCGTCGGCATGTCTCTAATCGCAATGAACCTTTCCGGATCTGGAAATCTGCCATTTTTGTTGATTATGTGACCTAAATACTTAATTTCCTCCAAACCAAATTCGCACTTTGATTCTTTGACTTTAAATCCAAAGTCCTGAATCTTTTTAAATACTTGATTGAGGTGCTCTCGATGTTCGTCGACGTTTGCACTCCTTACTATAATGTCATCTAAGTAGGCACACGCAAAGTCTAAATCATTCAATATGACGTCCATAGCTTGTTGAAAAATGGCTGGTGCCACTTTAATACCAAAAGGAAGCCTGTTGTACTTGAATAAACCCCTATGCGTGTTTATCCATAGTAACTTCGAACATTCTTCTTCGACGGGAATTTGGAGATAGGCATCTGATAAGTCGATTTTTGAAAAAATCACTCCGCCATTTAGCTTGTTAAAAATCTCCTCAGGACTCGGTAACGGGTAATGGTAGTCCTTAATTACAGAGTTCAACCCTGTCGAAAAATCAACGCAGACTCTGATTTGGTTTGATTTCTTTTTTATGCACACAATCGGCGCAGCCCATGAATTAGATTCTACTTTTGAAATAATTCCCATTTTTTCCAACCTATCAAGTTCTTCGTTAACTTTCTCTACACTTGCGAAAGGCACGTTTCGTTTCTTTTTAAATATAGGCATAGTATTTTCTTTTAATTCAAATTTAGCTTCAAATTTGTTACATCTTCCAAGACCAGGTGTAAAGGTTTCCGGAAACTTTTTCTTTAATTCATCTTTAATGTCCTGTCTTGTTTGCGTATTACTTTCTACTTTTCTGCAGAATGAGTTTAACGGTTTATTCCACAATTCGAATGTTTCAATAAAATCTGTACCCAACAAGTTTTCTCCATTTTTCAGAATGAAAACTTTCATTTTTTTAACGATCCCGTTCAATTTCATGGGAAGTACAACCTCGCCTTCGAAGTTAATTTCCTTTCCAGTTACCGTTCGAGCGAGTTTCGTTTACTTCATTGTTGTAGGCCTTTTTAAAATTCTCCATGTTTTATCGTTCATTATTGTTAAATCTGACCCCGAATCGAGTTGAAATTTGATATTCTTTTTGAATATTTCAGTCGTCACATATTTCCTCAAATCTCTATCTGATTTGATATTCGAATTTGTTTGTCTAATTCGGCTCTTGAATTTTTTCGTTTTACAACACGATCCTTTGTGACCATTCTTTTGGCACACGAAACATTTCTTATTTCTATATGGGCAATTTATCTCCCAGTGTCTTTCGTTACAACGTCTGCAATTATATGGTGGAACCTTTTTTCTATCCTCGTTCTTTTTATTTTCTTGTCTATTTTTAAAATACGCCGAATTTTTACTCCAATTTTTTGCTGATGGGTAATTTGACTGTTTTTTTATTTTTTTAATATAAGCAATGCCAGCTTCTTCGATTTTTTGCGACTCTTTCTTTAAACTTACGGCCCGTTGACACTCCTCTGCTAACTTTTGCAGGGTAAGGCCTTGTTCAGATTCGAGTTTAGACAAAACTCTACGTCTTATTTCGGCACTCTTACTGGATACCAGTCCCTGAGCAAAAATTAAACACTTGAATTCTTCAACCATAATCTCTGCCAATTGTCACAATGTCTATTCACTATAGATGCATATGTTAAGTAATCCTGATCGTCGGATTTAGAGACATTCATGCATAACCATCGCTTATGCCAAAGCGACATATTTGCTCCAAACAGCTCTTTTAGCAATTTCACTGTTTCCGAGAATTCCAATTCAGTTGTTTTTCTCGGTAGAATAAAATCTACAAATTTGCTATGTTCTGCTGTACCTAGCTTTCTTAGTAATAGACTGACTTTTCTTGAATTCGACCAGCTTTCACAGTCTGTGTAGAAAATATCTTCATATCGTTTAAAGTACGCTTCAAACGTTTTTTCTTCGTCTGGCACATAGTTGAAAGTTTCCAGCGAATTAAATATGGTGTTATTAGAATATGAAGAATTCCCCTCATTTGCCTGATAGTTGTTTAATTTCTCCAGTGTTAACTTTTGAATTTCTAAAAGTCTTTCCTCTTACCGTTCTTGATATTTTTGCAGCGCTATCTGTTGTTCTTGCTGTCTTTTTTCTTGATATTTTTGCTGTGCTATCTGTTGTTCTTGATATTTTTGCTGTGCTATCTGTTGTTCCCTTATTAATAAGGCAAACTGTTCATGCTGACGTTGTTGACTCAACTGCTGGGATCTGAATAATTCAGATATGACTTTGGATAGTTCATCCATCTTTAGCTGATAGTGTTCATGCAACAAGGAATATACTTTTAATTTGTGTATCCACGAATATCATATAAGCTGACCAAAAAAATCGAAACAACGTACGACTTTTAATTTTTATGACTTGCTTTTACATTCACACAATAAAAAAATAAAAAAAATACCAAGGTGATTAGCACAATCAACTTTGGTATTTTTTTTTTTTTATTGTGAACAGAGACCGTCGGACATTTTTTTTTCTCGTTTTCGACTTCTGTTCGCGTATTTCAATGACAACTTCTGATTTTTTTATCAGAGGTAATTCGTCACTATATTGTTGAACAAAAAAAAAAATAAAAAAAAATTTTTAAAGTTCGTTACCTTTCAAAGTCGACACGGTGTATTTGTGCTCCTTTTACTTCCATGCATGTTTTTGTAGTCGGCCAGTTTTTTTCTTTTTAGAGGGTGTCTCGTTGTAGATAATTTTTCAATTTAAAATTACCGTTATTCGTTTACGACACCTTTCAAATTTTTCTGAGTGAACGTTCCTTTATGCTTAGTCGTCTTTTAACGAGTTCTACATATCCAGAAGTTCAGAATCCTTCGTCGTTACGTTAACGTTGGACTTTGAATTAATAGTTTTTTTTTCTTTCAGCCTGGGTTCTTCAATGACTTGTCCCAATTGTTGAAAACTCTCACTATTAATTCTTTCTTTTTTCCGTATGGTTCGTTCTACTTCGTCGCCATTGTTGAGTCTTGACTCATTGTTGAATCTCGACTAATGCATGGAATAATAATACAACACAAAATGTACTTAGAACAAGAATGTATTATAACAAGAAAATGTACACAATATTTACATATAGTATTTCTGTATATTTCTGGGAAGACGTTGCTGGAGAATGAGTTGACTAAGTCGCAGTCGGGCAGAGTCTCTAGCTGGATCTCTGTATTCGCTCCCCGTCTTCCGGTACCAACCATTATTTATATAGTCGGTAGTCACCTATGCAGATTAGGTGGATCCTACCACAACATATATATATATATATATATATATATATATATATATATATATATATATATATATATATATATATGGATTAAGGAAGGATATATAATTATTTTATATAAAGAACAATGTCAGGTGAAAAAGTATGACAGCTAACTCTATCCTAACTACAGTTGAATAGAATTTATCTAAATGCATCATAAAATTTTGTCACAGATACGTCCAAAAGAATAAAAGATTTAATCAATAACAAACAAAATATTAGGATTATACTTGAAGGATGAATTTACTCTATTACCTGTAATAATTGCCACGAGGAATTCATCGGAAAAAACTCAAGAAATTTAAATAAAAAGAGGTCTTTTAGAAAACAACATATTAAATGCATTAGTCGATCACAGTAACAGTTTTAATGTTTTCTTTCAGTTGGTCACGTCCAGCAGTTGATTAAATCCTGCAATCACTAGTTTAAATACATAGTAATTTCTATGTTTAAGGATATATTTTATGTATGGAAATATATATTTATATATTTGAGATATGCAAATAACAGAGCGATTCCGTATTTATTAACCACTACTTGATCTGAAAGTCTATATCAGTAAGTAATTTAATCTAATTTGTCTCAGATATATTTAATGAAACTTGAGTATTCAACAATTAAACAAATTATTTTGTCTCCAGAAGATTTTTTTGAAGCATGAAACAGACATTCGCTATCTCTGATATTAAACACATTCACTCAATAAATATAGCATACCTTAAAAGCATATATTTATCACACACACACACACACATACACACACACGCACACACATATATGTGTGTGTGTGTGTATGCGTGTGCGTGTGTGTGTGTGTCTGTGTGTTTGTGTGTGTGTGTGTGAGAGTCTCTATATTTGTGGAGCAATCTTTCTTTTATACAAGTAACCGAATTCACATTTCGATCCGGACTGGTGCGTTGACATTCTCACAAGTAACATTTGAAAAGCAAATATATATATATATATATATGTGTGTGTGTGTGTGTGTGTGTGTGTGTGTGTGTGTGTGTGTGTGTGTGTGTTCTTCCTATCTCACACTTATTTGTTAAGAAACATATGAGAGCCAGTATCGGGGAAAGAAAACTATTAATTCAAAATCACTCCACTGTCATATCCACAAAATTTTGTCAACTCGCATACAATAAAGTAAGAATACATGGAGAGCCTACATTAACCTAGCAGTATTTGAAAACTCGAAAGTGGTTATTCATATATAGTGGCTGGCCGCTCGTATCCGCGTGTGGCTGTCTGGTAGAGTGGCAGGCCAATTCCTGTTGCTGACGCATATTCAAACAAGTTTGTATTTACTCAACACCCAAAGAGCCCACCTGTAATTTATACTACAAATATGCTGAGAGGAACTGTTATGGTCCAAAGTTAGGACCAAGGAAGAATAACGCGAACACAAGAGTAGAAATAACAAAGATATATTACACAGAATAATAATACAAGATGTTGAAGGTGTTAGCATGACTGTCAGTCTGGTTTGGAGTGAACTACTATTGGCTCGACTGGATTCGACTCCACCCTCTACCTTGAGAGGCGCAGTATATATAGTGTCAGGGAGAGTTCACTTTGTCGTTATAGGTAAGGTCCCATAACACCCCCTCCCAAAGCTTTTACCTGGCAGGGGTCTTTAATATTTTTTCCTCTTCGGATTAATCATCAAAGTCTCTGTAAATTTTCTTTTTTCTGCTTGATTTCCGCGGTTCTGACATTGCTTGAGGCCTTTGCATATTGAATGTATCAAATATTGTGTCCATCACTTCCCCCTCTTCCTGAGGTAGACTGTTAGAATCCTCTAACAGCCTCTTTCTGATCTGATTTAAATGCCTTTTATGCGAGAACTTCGGACCCTGAATTATGTAAATCAAGTTCCCGATTCGTTTCTGTATTGAGACGTTGGTGATTGTTTTGTCTGTTTTGGCAGTAATTTGTCGAATACCGATCTAATTTTTCGGTCGAACATAATTTCCGCCGGTGATAATGCCGATGGCGTAGTACTGTTCGGTGTAATTCTATACACTTGCAAGAATTATTGTAAAGCCTTTTCTGTTGGTACGTCATAAGCTTTCCTTAGTGCTCTTTTTAATGTATCTACAAACTTCTCCGCTTGCCCGTTTGATCTTGGCGGAGATTTGATGTGTTTCACCTTAAAGGTTTCACAAAATTCTTCAAAATCCGCAGATGTAAATTGTATCCCATTATCGTGACTAGATAATCAACCACTCCGAAACGAGCAAACAGCTCGTGAAGGTAATTTATTGTAGTCTCAGAAGTAGGTTTTCTGTTACAGTTTTTTGGATACCTATGTACTAGTGAGCAAACCAAAATGACCTGACTCATTTTATAGTCCACCCATAGAATGTTAACCAATCAGAAGACGTGGAATATTCAATCCGACGTGTATAAAGGCGGCTATTTTGTTTTCTCGGAATATCTACTGTTAACCTGTCAGAGGAAATACCTGAAGAACTACGCTTTCCTACTCTCTCCGAATATTGACTGCCAACCTCTGACATGGAAGACCTTAAGAATTGCTGAACAGCTGCTACTAGATATTGATGCTGTTTCAGTGAACAAATTACTTACTACGTTGGCTTTCTACATTCAGACTACGGTGAGCATGTTTTACTTTGGTTATGAGCCCAGATTACGACTGTATTTTGACGGAAATAAATCCAGTTATGAATTACATCATACTTTGCCAAGATGACCAGAAGGAAGACGATGTTTTTATGGAATGAAACGCGACCGTGTTCGCTGAATTAATGCAATACCTGGATGACAGAAGTTTATCTTTAATAATGCGAGAAGCCAAAGACAATGGACGCCGAGCGCTACAGATATTGCGTGAACACTACTTACCAAAAGGTAAGCCTAAAATTATTGTTTTATATATTGAACTAACTGCGTTAAGGAGACGAATGAATGAATCCGTAACAGATTATATTATACGGACTGAGAATGTTACAAATGCCTTAAAAATATCAGGTGGGGCTATTTAAGATGGGCTCTTAAGAGCCATGGTTTTAAAGGAATTACCACTGACATTTAAACCATTCACGAGAGTCATAACTCAAAAAGATAAAGAAAATAACTTTCACTGAGTTTAAAGTCGCATTACGTAGTTATGTAGAAACTGAAAAATGTGCAACCCCCGAAATCAGGGAAAAAACGTAATGCAACTAAGGACATCATTTAAAAAAAATCAGAAAAGTAATCCCTCCAACCTACCAGACCAGGAATGATGATATTAAAAACAGGGGGCCTAAAACCAACAACAACAACAATAACGACAGAAATAATAATAATAGAGAATATAATATCATCTGCTTTCGTTGCGGCATATATGTGCGAAATGGCAATTTTATAAAAGGAGTGATTTTTGTAAAAATGTAAAAGCTTTTTCGAATGAGCGAACATCTGCCTTTTCGTTTGAGTTGGATACTATACCCAATAATAATAATTCTTACCTCGTCGATACGGGTGCGATAAATCATGTAATTACAGATAAAACAAAATTTATTAATTTTGACCCCTATCGGAACTAGAGTTAATAATTTAGTTTTAAAAAGAGGCAATGCCTGTATTTATTTACGAGATACTAAAGGAAATATTTGTAAATGTTTATTAAAAAGGCTTTAGTCCTACTACAAGAATACGTTACTGGAATAAAAATTACATCTTCAAAGGGCTTAAAACATTGTGAATCATGTATTAAAGGAAAAATGATAAAGTATAGAAATAGGGATCGAATCCCAAAATCAACAGATATCTTGTTCAGTGTTTATTGCGAATTAGCGGTTCCAATTTCACCAACAGGTATAGGTACTTAGGCATATATATTAAACTTTGTGGACAAATATTCAGGACTTATTATGATATATTTTCTGAAAAACAAATCTGATACTTTACAAGCTACAAGAATGTATTTATCTGATATTTCACCTTATGGAAGAGTGAAAATAATTAGAACAGATAATGGTGGAGAATTTACTTCTGATGATTACGAAGACCTCCTAATAAATGAAGGCATTAAACATTAGATGACTAGTCCCTATTCGCCGTACCAGAACGGAATTGCTGAACGTAGTTGGTGGACGCTTTTCGAAATGGCTAGAGTTACCCAAAAATATGTGGGCCTATGCATTAAATACAGCCGTATATATAAGAAACCGTAATAGTAACATTTAAAAAGACTCCTTACGAAGCTTATACGAATTACAAACCCAACGTTGGGGGTATGCATATTTTTGGTATAATTTTGCGAACACAGGGCAAAATTTGATCCAAAAAGTAAACGAGGCATATTTATTGGTTATGACGGGGTAAGTCTGGCCTATATGATTTATTTCCAGAAAGTAAAATAATAAGGAAAATAAGATGCGTCAGATTTACAGATTCCTTTGAGCAAGTAAAGGATCCCGAAGAAAAGAATATTAATTGTGAGGCGTTGGTCCCACATGAAACAGTATGGCCTAATTATGAGATAAGGCTTATAAATAGAAAACCCGTTCAAGATCCACAATTAGGGGAAGGTGTTTTATCAGACGATATAGATGAGGAAAAATCAGACGCAAACCTTGAATTAAAAGAAAATACAACTAATGCGGCGGGGGGGGGGGACAAATTTCGCGTTATCCGACCAGAATTAGAAGAAAGCCAGACTATTTTGGAATGGATCAATGTAATATCTCTTACATTGACTATTGTTATTTGGTGCAATGTATCCCGAAGAACTATTAAGAAGCCATACATTCTGATAATTCCAAACGATGGATAGCCGCCATGCAAAAAAGAAATGGAATCTTTAGTATCAAATGATACTTTTGAATTGAAAAAAAAAGCCCCGGATGATAAAAATATTATCGGCAGCCGTTGGGTTTATACTGCAAGGCGAACTGAGGATGGTTCGTCAGTGTATAAGGCTCATTTTATAGCTACAGGATTTTCGCAGATATACGGGGAAGATTATGTAGAAACATTCAGTCCAACAACAAACATGACAACAATAAGAATTTTAATGCAAATGGCTGCGCATTAATGCATGGATAAAACACCATATGGATGTCAAAGGAGCATATTTGAATGGGCCGATTGACTATGAAATATACATAAACCGCCAGAAAGTTTTGAAAAAGGTGACAATTATGTATGGAAACTCAAAAAGTCACTATATGGGCCGAAGCAAAGCGGAAAAACGTGGAATAAATTACTACATTCCTATTTAATTGAACAACTTTTGAACTCTCCCCAGTAGACCCATGCCTGTACACAAGGACATTTAATAATGAAATGGTAGCAATTCTGATTATTTGGGTCGACGATATGTTAATTGCTTCAATATGTAAAGCTACTCCATTAAAAATTAAAAATTCCCTAAATATAAGGTTTAAAATGACCGACTTGGATCGACTGTCATAGTATCTTGGTATACAGTTCGAATTTAAGGATAACACTATTATAATGAATCAATCCAGATACATCGACAAACATTTATCAAAATTCGACATACGAAATTGTAAAACGCGGACTACTCCATGTGAAATGGATTTAAACACAATTATGAATAATGAAGATGGTATAGTGGCGTGTGAGAAAGAATACAGAATGTTGATAGAGAGTTTTATTTACGTCATGACATGAACAAGGTCAGACATCTGCTATACGGTTACTAAGTTGTCTCAAAAATTATATAAACCGAGGACTGCATTTAACAAGAGTTAAGCAAGTATTACGGGCTTTCATTCCTCTCATATTCGGTACTGACTCATTAGTTACTGTCCTATAGTCCTGGGTAGGACTTAAACAGCATCCATTAGTTACTGTCCTATAGTCCTGGGTAGGATGTAAAACTGCATCCATTAGTTACTGTCCTATCTATAGTCCTGGGTAAGACGTAAAACTGCATCCATTAGTTATTGTCTTATATTGGAGTATAAATATGAATAGTCCTACTTTTAGCTCAATCCTTCCGCCTGAATAACTCTCAGAATCACTCTAACCCGGAGTGATAGTGTCTGTTTCAATGGGTCCCAGCTATGGGTAAACTAACAACTTTTTTCACTTTTTTGTTGTGATCACAACTTAAATTTATAATATTATCGTTAATGTTTATTAACCTGAAGTACTTAACAGTGAACAAATGATATAACTAATTTTTGTGTATATTAATTTTTCATTTAAAAAAAATCATTTCATGAATATTAAGAAGAGAAAAAAAAATTATTTGATGAATGCTAAAAAAAAATCAAAAAAAAATCATTATTTTACGAATGCTAAAGCATCTGTTCCATATGAATATTGACTTTTTGACTTTACTAGTATTTTGAAAGAAGATTCCATAATGTACCAAAAACGGGGGTTGTTACAGTTTTTGGGATACCTATGTACTAGTGAACAAACCAAAATGACTTGACTCATTTTATAGTCCACCCATAGAAGGTTAACCAATCAGAAGACGTGGAATATTCAATCCGACGTGTATAAAGGCGGCGATTTTGTTTTCTCAAAATATCTACTGCTAACCTGTCAGATGAAAGACCTGGAGAACTACGCTTTCCTACTCTCTCCGAGTATTCACTGCCGACCTCTGATATGGAAGACCTTAAGAATTGCTGAACAGCTGCTACTAGATATTGATGCTGTTTCATTGAACAAATTACTTACTACGTTGGCTTTCTACATTCAGACTACGGTGAGCATGTTTTACATTTTCTATAACGAAATACTTCTGGCCATTTGCTGTAACTGTCTACTACAATCAAGTAGTAAAAACCATCTAATGGACCTGCAAAAACTACATGGATTCTCGACCACGGTCGATCTGTCTTAGGTCATGGATTATGGATGATCGGAAGTGCCTTGGCTGCTAAGGAACAGCCCTTGCATTTTTCCACCATATGTATAATATCTTGATCCATGTTTGGCCAGTACACGTAACTTCACATTAAGGATTTCATCCTGTTCTGTCCTGGGTGGCCCATGCAAAAATCCTTGAGGATTCGCCTTTGTCGCGTTTTCGGGGTTACTACTCTTTCATTATATAGTATGTGATAATTCATTAACGAAAAACTGTCTGATACATGCTTATCTTTTCCTGCAATTTTTGTTTTCGTGTCCTTGATAAATTCGTCATTCATTTAGTTTTCCATCCAACATTTTATGAAGTATACATGCCCCAACACCATAGGCACTCGCGTCACTCGCGACTATTATTTCCAATTTTGGGTCATAATGCCCTCAAAATAAATCTGCTTAAGTCTTAATGATTTTGTCGAATGTTTTCTGACATTCATATGACCATTTCTAAACCTTTTCCTTCTTCAACAGTTCGTTTAGGGGTGCGCGTAATTTTTGCATGTTAAGAATAAATTCTTGATAATAATTTTAAGCCCAAGAAGCTTTGTAATTCGGCTAAATTTTTTGGAGCCGGCATTTTTTTTTATTGCCGTGGCTCTTTCTGGGTCTGAACTTCTTCCTTCTTCGTCAATAATATGGCCCAGATATTTTATCTCTTTCATAAAGAAGTCACATTTATGTTCCTTTACCTTAAAACCGTAGTTTTGTATCTGCCTGAAAACCTCTTGAACGTGTTCCCAGTGTAGTTCAATATTTTTGCTATTTATCAGGATGTCATCAAGGTATGCAATCGTGAATTCCAGTCCGCCTAGCATAGTGTCCATTATTTGCTGAAATATCGCCGGCGCGGCCTTGATCTCTGGAACTTATATAACCCTTTATATGTGTTTATGCACAACAACCACGAGCTTTCCTCATCTATTGTTACTTGTAGGTATGCTTCGCTCAGGTCTATCTTTGAGAAAAATTTTCCTCCGTTCAACTTTGTGAAAACTTCCTCTGGACTAGGGAGAGGATAGAGATAATCCTTAATCGCTGCATTCAGTCCCGTCAAGAAATCAGCGCATACTCGTATCTCACCCGATTTCTTTTTCATGTAAACCGTAGGTGCGGCCCGTTGACTATATTCCACCTTTGTCAATATACCGGTTTTCACGAGTCTATCCAACTCTTCGTCTATTTTTTCTAATGATGCGAAATGTACATTTCTTTTCTTCTTCAAAATGGGTTGTAAATTTTATTTTATTTCGATTTTGACCGCCATTTTTTTACACCTTCCCAGGCCGGCTGAAAATACGTCGGGGAAACTCTCCTTTAATTTCTCCTTCAGTTTCTCTGCCTCGGTCGATAACCTTTCCACTTTTTGTCAGAACGTATTTATCGGTAAATGCCAGAGGTCAAATTTCTGCAACCAGTCAGTTCCAAATAAATTTTCCGTATTTTTTAGAACATACATCTTTAATTTTTTGATCGTTCCGTTGCACGTCACATTTGTGATAATTTCACCCTCAAATTTGATTTTTCTTCCTGTTACCAACCTGGCTATTTATCTGTTCTCAACATCGTCGGTTTGTTTAATTTCTTCCGCGTCTGTAAGATAATAATGGTTAAATCTGATCCGGAATATAATTGTAATCTGATTTTTTTGTTTAACATTTCTACTTGTACGTATTTTCGTATATTTATCCCGTCCGCTTGGTCAGTTCTAGTGACTCTTACTCGACTTTTGCTTTCTTTCTTAGTTCTACAATGCGAACTTTTATGTCCCACTTTATTGCACGACAGACAAGTCTTATAGCGGTATGGACAATCTTTGTACCAATGCAAAGTCCCACAGCGATTGCATGGACTGGGTGGTAGTTTCTTATGAGTTTTCATTTGACTTTTTGTAGTAAAATAATTTGTTTGGCTTGTTTTTGAGGAGGGAGAAAAACGTGTTTGTCGTTGAACTTTTCGTATGTGAGCGACGCCAGACTCTTAGATATCTTTCGAGTCCCTTTTTACACTTGTACATCTCTGACAGTATTCAGCCAATTTTTGTAGCGTCAATTCTGGTTCACTCTCAAGTTTTGTTAGAATTCTGCGTCTGATCTCCTCATCTTTAGTCGAAACCAAGCCTTGGACAAATATCAAACATTTAAAATTTAAAATTGGCTGAGTTCAGATAACTTAAATCATCGCAGTGCCTGTTTATTATGGAAGCGAATGTTATATAGTCTTCGCTATACTTTTTTGTTAAATTTAAACATTTCCACCTTTTGTGGAATAGTGAAGTGTTCGGACTAAATAATTCCGTTACAAGTTTCACGGCTTCCTTGAAAGTCAAATCATTCGTTTTCCTCGGTAGGACGTAGTCTACGAATTTAGTGTATTCGCTTGACCCTAGTTTCCTCAGTAGTAGACGTACTTTTTACGCGTCTGACCAATTCCCGCAATCAAACTCATATGAATCTTCATATCTTCTGAAGTAAGGTTTTGTCTTCGTCCGGTGCATAAGTGAAGTCTTTGATAGAGCTCCATATAACATTTTGCGAGAATGCCATTTCATTTCCAGAATATTGTCCTATATTTTTCACTGCCCGTAGTAGTACTTCTTGTAGTTCGAGTTGCTTCTCTTCGTTTTTCTGTTGAATTTCCAATAGTTTTTCTTCGCTTTTCTGTTGAATTTCTAATTGTTTTTCTTCGAGTCCAGTCAGTCTTTACTCATTTTTTGTTGCTGCTCGAATTGCATTTTCATTAGTTCCAATATGGTTGCCTTAATGTCTTCCATGTTTACACCGTAATTTTGTGTAACTATTTTTCCTTTTTTCTCAGTGTAGATTCAGGTCTTTGTCGCCTGTTGTTCTGGAAACTTAGAACGAAAAATTCCCTGCGTAGAATTCGATTCTGTTCTGGCTGACAGGTAAAATTCGTGTCTTAGTTACCACTGTTATGGTTGGTGTCCCCCAAACAATTTTCTTTTTTTTTCTTTTTTTTTTCGCGTAGAACTTGTTTTCTTTTCTCAATACCTCCGTCGCCTCTATCTTTTTTAGATTCCGCGCGTAGAACTTCGTTACTTCAATATCCTCATCGCCACTGTTATGGATGACCGAAGTTTTATTTTAAAATTCTCCTCGTAGAACTTCGTTTCTTCAATATCCTCGTCGCCACTACTATGGTCCAAGGTTAGGACCAAGGAAGAACAACACGAACGCAAGAGTAGAAATAACAAAGATATATTACACAGAATAATAATACAAGATGTTGAAGGTATTAGTATGACTGTCAGTCTGGTTTGGAGTGAACTACTATTGGCTCGACTGGATTCGACTCCTCCCTCTATCTTGAGAGGCGCAGTATATATAGTGTCAGGAAGAGTTCACTCTGTCGTTATAGGTAAGGTCCCATAACAGGAACATAGCTACACATTATGGGAAAGGGAGCATCTTCTGGCATGATCAATATGTTTTGAAAAGGCACGGTATGTTCAATACTTCGGTCACGATGAATTGTTACTTAGTGCTGCTACAAACATCGACGGAATATTCTGTCAATTCACTATGCTTGGGTAAACACGTGTTATGATTTTCAGGCACTTTTCAACGATAACGCAAGTTGGGTTACCTCCCCAAATCGAAAACTTCAAGAAATAACAATCGAAACTGAGTTCATGTTTTCGGTAAGTGAGCAATTATATATATATATATATATATATATATATATATATATATATATATATATATATATATATATATAGACAATATTAGTGGTGAATATACACATACATATTCAATTATATATACACATACATATATGTATAAAAATAATTCCAAGAGGATATGATCCAGGTAGAACTCGATGTCCAGGACAGAGTAAGGATATACTAATAATAATAATAATTATATATATATATATATATATATATATATATATATATATATATATATATATATATATATATAAAATGATATTGTATGAAAATATTACATAACTTTTAAATATAAATTTTTCCCCCAAAAAATGGGAGAAAAATTGTTAATTAAAAGTTACTTAATCTTTACATATATCATTAACCTTCTATTTTTAATATTATTGTAATATTTTTAGTATTGAGAACTATATATAAAAATATCTACTGTTTTTTAAATGTTAAATCTATATATATATATATATATATATATATATATATATATATATATATATATATATATATATGATGGGCTGTAGGAGAATATATATATATATATAAATTAGTAAAATATATATATATATTTATAAATATAATATATATATATATATATATAAATTAGTAAAATATTTAACTCCAATACTCTTAAGTTAAGCTATAGTTGTGCAGATAACCTAGTGAAAATAATTAAAAAACATAACAATAGTATATTCAGCAAGTATACGAATTCGGAGAGCCTGACAACCCACAAGGCTGCGAAAAGCAACACTAAGCAAAATGACACAAATAATAAATCATGTAACTGCAG
The DNA here is from genome assembly GCA_964036315.1 of Acanthosepion esculentum. Classification (NCBI taxonomy): domain Eukaryota; kingdom Metazoa; phylum Mollusca; class Cephalopoda; order Sepiida; family Sepiidae; genus Acanthosepion; species Acanthosepion esculentum. The sequence goes on from OZ038478.1 coordinate 101,336,111, forward strand.
GCATCCCAATAATTGTCCACTAAAAAATAATTGTTTAACTAGCTCTGTAGTTTATCTCAGTACAATATCAACATTAGAAAATCCAAATATAAAGAAATTCTACATAGGTTGCACCATGAGACCATTCAAGGCACGCTGGCGGGGTCATATGCAATCTTTTAATAATAGTAACTATAAATATATGACTTCATTATCCAAATACTTTTGGAGTCTAAAAGAAAAAAATAAAACACCTAAGGTTAAATGGAAATTAATTAGAAAGGCCCGGACATGTAACTCCCTATATGCCCCGTGTTACCTATGCCTTAACGAGAAACTTGAAATAATTAGATTTAAAAATAAGACTGATCTTTTAAATCAAAGATATGAACTAACAGTTAACTGTAAACATCGTTTTAAATTTAACTTAGTATAGAGATCATATACTTTCAATGATAACGATAAGTTAAACTTAATAGACTATTACCTTTTTAGCATGATGGTCGCCAGATCGATATGAATGTGTACTGTGTACTTACAAAGTATTATACGTGTCTGTATTTGTATGTATATATTTGTATGTTATGTAGGGTTGTTTCTACTGTTGGATGTGTATATGTGTATATAGGGGTATATATATGTAAGTTTTTTTTTTATTATATGAAGGTATATGGTTGTGTATATTGGCATCTATCATATGTTAACCTGTTTATGTGTACGAGTAAGGGTGTACATTCTGGTAAGTGTCTGCCACTAAATGTGTAAGTATATGTTTGGGTATATAGAGATATATATGTGTACTTGTGTGTGTGTGTAAATATGTGTATACATATGCATATGTATGTATATGTATGTGTGAGTATGCATATGTGTGTGTATATGTAGTATGTATGTATATATGTGTATGTATATGTTTATATATGCATATATATGTATATCTGTGTATGTTTAAATGTGTATATGTATATGTATGTATGTATATGGGTGTACATATATGTCTGTGTGTGGGTATTTATATGTATGCGCTCGACTGTTTTGTGTACTGTATATCTGGATGTGTCGATATGGGTATTTATATATGATTAGATATTTGTGTATATATCGATGTATGTTTGTGTGTCGTTGTATGTGTATTTGTATGTATGCTTTAGTGTCTTGGAGTGTATCATAGATACAAACTAAAATCTACTTTTGTTGATAAGGAACCTTTAACTGCTTATAGACCGTTGTTCTTTTCTTAAATTATGATAAACTTTTAATATATTTTATCATAATATTGTTGGAATATTATTAGAATATAAGTTGGTCTATGTATACTTATTCCTTTCCCTTTTTTGTGTATGTGTCTACATGGTTATGTATATATGCATATGTGTTTGTATGTGTGTATGTGTATATATGTATATATATATGTATGTATGTACGTATATATATATATATGTATGTGTATATGTATATATGTTTGTGTGTATGTATATATGTATGTGTATGTATATGTGTATGTATGTGTGTGGGTATATGTGTATATATATGTATGTATGTGTGTATATATATGTGTAGTTGCGTCTGTATGTGTGTATATATATGTACAAGCTGATGTGTATATGCATTTTTATATTTATACCGTTTTAATTTACGTTTGTTTGATTTTTCATGTATATACATGTATTTGTAAATGTCTGTGTATATATTTAGTTTATATGCATATATGTATGCGTGCGTATGTATGTACATCTAGATATGTATGTGTATGTGTATGTATGTATGTATGTATTTGTATATAGTTGCATCTTTATGTATACATTTCTTTACTTGCTTTACTTACTTTTCTGCGTTGACGTATGGGTCGATATATTTATATGTGCTTATCTATATGTATGTTTATGTGCGTATGTCTGTATATGCGTACCTATTATGCGTATATATGTATATGCGGATGCATGTGTTGATTTGAATGTACAATTATATATGGAGGTGGTTATTTACTTTTGTCTGTAATGTGTCGAAAACTATATGATTTAAAAATGTATATATATATATATATTTATATATATTTATTTGTTTAAATTTTATCTATATATATTTGACCGGATTAGTTATTTTTCAAGTTAAAATTCGTTTAATAACATATTAAGCCACGAATATATTCATTTTTGGCTATGACATCTGACCGTCTAGATCATAATGAATGTAGATGTATGTGCCAGTGTGTATTGATGTCTATGTGTAAGGTAAGTGCATTTGCGTACGTGTGGTTGTATGTAGTGTAGATATTTTGTATGTGTGTGTATATATCTAAATACGTCTGAGCGCTTAACCTGCGTATGTTCGAATGATTTCGCGTGAGAGGCGACTAACATGTTGAAATGAAACTAAAGTGTATACATTTCTGTCTGGGGTTCTGAACATCCCTTTCAACATAATTTCAATGAAAATACAAATTAAATAGCATATATATCTTTTATTTTTATTTTTATATTTTTATATTTTTTCTCCTCGGTAATTCTACAATTTAAAACTTAATAGAGATTTGATTTAGATTTCTAAATAGGTCATTTTTAATTTTTTACTTTTAATTTTAATTTCAAATTTTATAAATCTTTTAATATCTATGATAACCTTGCTTAGTTGTCAAATTTTTCGAATCACCCTATACTTGTATTTTGATTGGTCATTCTAGCTTATGTAACAGCGTTTACTCCTAGCTAAGGATCGTTAAATAATTTGAAACTTTTAAAACCATTTATTCTATATTCTATATCATCACTTGATAAGACACCAGAAGTGTTGAAACAAAATGGCTATTTTTATCGTGATTTTATAACATATTTATGTTGTAATATTCAAATAAATAATTATATATATATATATATATATATATATATATATATATATATATATATATATATATATATATATATATATATATAATATATATGATGGGTTGCAGGGGTTCTTTAATGTTAGGTGAAACTTTTAAGAGAAATTACAAAAACGAAACATAGAGTCTTTTTACTTGACATCAAATTTGCTTATGCGACATAGGTAGAAACTAATTAAACACGGACACAGACACACAAACAAATATACATATAAGAGAAAGAGATAGAAAATTTAAAAAAAACAATAAGGCGTAAGTGTAAAAAAAACACGAAAGGACAGATAGCCACGATATGCTACACATACGGGCAGATGGCCACATGGGCGCACACACAAACGGGCATACACTATGAAAAAAAGTGAAAAACTTGCACGAATGGAAAGTGCATATAAAAAAGAAAATCGAGAAGTTAAACAGTCAGTTGCTGATGAGCATCGGCGAGAAACTCTAGATTCAGGTTGCTTAGGCTAACATCCATAAGCTAAGTGACAAAATATTTACTTGTATTTATTCTAACACACACACACACACACACACACACACACACACACACACACACACACACACACACACACACATATATATATATATATATATATATATATATAGATAGATAGATAGATAGAAAGATAGATAGATATATACATATATATGCTGAAATAATAATCTATCTTCCTCAGATTTTGTTGTACACAGCCTTTGTGTTAACCCTTCAACCTTCTGGCTCAAAAAAGCCATCAAACAGCTTTGCAATCGAAAAGTCCCTGGCGAAGATGGAATTCCAACTGAAATATACGAATGTGGAATCGATCTTTTGATACGAAATTTTTAAAAATTTTCAACCTTGTGTGGGAAAAAGGAGAAGTGCCACAGCAATATAAGGATGCTTTAGTTGTCCATTTGTATAATCGCAAAGGGAACAGGCGTGAATGTGACAGGAATATCTCTTCTTTAGGCTGCTGGTAAAATCCTTGCTCGTATCATTCTGAATTCGGTCCAAGAACCGTGTATATGATCATTTGTCTCCGACAGGCTCAGAAGACACGAGAACAAAACAATGATCTATTTGTTGGTTTTTGTAGACTTCACAAAGCTTTCTATACTGTATCCCGAACTATTCCTTTTGTTAAAATTACGTATTCCAGAAAGAGATCCCCACATTATTATCTTCTTTCAGGAAGGAATGAAAGCTTTTGTAAGGTCGGGAAATGAGCAGTTGGACGCCTTTTCGTCCTGAACGGTACAAAGCAAGGTTGCATTATTGCTCCTCATGTCTTTGCACTTTTCTTTTCTGCTATGCTTGAAAAAACATTCTCTGACCTAAATGAAGGAGTCAATTTTGAATTCAGAACAAGTGGAGGTCTATACAATCAGCAAAGTTCTAAAGTACAATCGAAACTTGGTGAGCAGTTGCTATGCAATCTTCTCTTTGCAGAGCACACAGTCTAGAAGACATTCAAACTATACTTGATAAATTCTCTGAAACAGCGAAAACATCTGGACTCACTATCAACATAAAGAAGACTGAGCTGATGTACCACCCAGTACCACCCAATAGCTCTCACAAATTCAACTAACGTATTCATTGATAGTACGACATTAAAAACTGTTCAGGTATTCACATACCTTGGATCAACAGTCTATTCTGATGGGAAAATGGACAGAGAAATCCAATCCAGAATAGCCAAAGACAGCACAGCATTCGGTAAACTTAAACATAGGTTATGGAACACCAAAGACGTGTCTCTCAGAGTAAGGATCAGCATATACAGATCGGTCGTTCTCTCAACCCTTCTCTATAGTGCTGAAACCGCAAGCACATAAATCAACTTGACGCCTTTCACATGTGCTGTCTTCATGCCATATGTAATATAAAATGGGATGACAGAGTCAAGAATAGTGCAATACTGAAGAAATGTAATAACATCACAGGCATTGAAACCAGTCTAGCAAATATACAGCTTAGGTGGGCTGGTCATGTTGTGCAAGTGGATGAGCATAGGCTTCCAAAAACGGTGCGGTAGGGTCAACTAGCAAACTCCAAGCGTTAAGTTGGACGTCCACTCTTAAGCTACAAAGACAATTTGAAACACAACTTGAAACGTCTCAACTTTGATCTGAAAACCTGGAGAGCCCAAGCAGCAAATCGAAAGTAGTGGCGTAAGAAATGTTTCATTAAGTGTTGTGGATTCCGGGGATGGAATCCTGCACAAATAAATAAACAACGCCAGTAATTGAAATAGGAAAATAAGTGTATTGAACGTAAGAATACAAACTTGAAATGAAGATTAGTAGTCCAGGAATGCGGGTTAGTAGAAAGTATATGTTCAAGTCTCTGTAAGTGAAGCCGTAATTATCTCTCTCTTTCTAGACTCAACGTATCTCAAACTTGTCTGAACGTATCTCCTCGTATCTCAACGTATACTTTAGACGAGTCCATCTTGTGTAAAAGGGGGAGAGCCCCACAGCACACCCTCCCTAGCTTCTTTTTTTGGTGGGGGAGTTAATTTTTTTCCGTTTATGTTCTATTATTAGCGGTTCTGTGAATTTTCTTTTCCTGCTTGTTCTTTAAAGTCCTTTGTGAGTATTGATACATCAAATTTTTGTATTTCTTCTTCTACTGGAATGTGAAATCAATCAAATCAATCTTAGAATAAGCTTAACTTAAATCAATCTAAGAAAATACCTTACCACCGTTAAGCTTGGTAAATATCTCCTCCGGGCTTGGCAATGGGTAGTGATTATCCTTGATAGCCTTGTTTAACCCAGTCGAGAAATCTGCGCAAACACGGGTTTCTCCGGATTTTTTCTTTACGGTGCCTCCCATTCACTGAATTCGATTTGTGAAAGGATTCCAGTTTGTATCAATCTATCTAACTCCTTGTCAATCTTTTCTATGGTTGCGAAAGGCACGTTTCGCTTTTTCTTGAATACTGGCTGAACATTTTCCTTTAGTTCAATTTTAGCTGAAAACTTATTACATCGTCCCAAACCGCTGGAAAATACTTCGCGGAATTGACTGTGTAGTTCTTCTTTTAATTGTGTAGCCTCTGACGGGTCGCACTCTATGTTCTTACAAAATGCAAATTACGAGATCGCTAAAAAAGAGCATAGTATGATGAAAAAGACGCCAAAGTTGACGAAAACAAAATTTTATCGTCTAAATGTTTATGTTATTATTAAGAGGAAAGATCAAAGTATTTTGGGGGTATTTTTTACATTTTTTAATCGTTCCGAGCACGTCCGAAATTTTCGTTAAAAATCTTGTTTTTTTTTAGTCAGAAAAATTGACAGATAATCAATCATGGCAACCATTTTTTGGGATTTTATTAAAAAATGAAAATCTCAGTTTGAAATTCTTTTAAAAATCAATTGTCATTTTTTCAAAACTTATTTTAAGAAAATCAAAAATTATAATGTTTATTTAAAATATTTTGAACCAAGCTTAACTTCTGCGCCAAAAGGATGTAATTTGAAAATAAAACAAAGCAGGTCATAAACTTTCGCGTCACTTGACAAGTGATGAATGATATATTGACGGATTCCGTGAGGATAATTTGTTCTACGGAAGGAGAAAATTTAAATTATTTATATTTACGTGAACTAATTATTTACCTCGTTATTTTTAAGGAAAACTTTTAGTGCTCTCATTTTTCTTTTACTTAGCTTTTACCTTTACGTTTACGATGCTTTATGGAAAATATATTATAAAGAAATTATAAGACTGTTAAGAATGAGATTAAATTTCATAAAAAAGGTATCTAATTAATTTATAGCTACCTTTCTTATGAAATTTTATGAGAAGTTTACATAAAATACTACAATTTTATGTACATTTACTACATTTTACTGTGTTATTTGTATTTACATTCATTTTATTATTAATTTTGATATTTCATTTATGGTAAAAATGCCATAACTGAGATTAATATAAAAATAAAATCATATAAATTTCATAAGATGATACTGATACATATAGGTACACTTCTCAGTTGAAATTGAAAAATCAAACGTCTCCACACGTGTTTCGCAAAAGTAAAGGCCTTAACAGCAGAGAAAAATGCTTAACTCAAATAAAGCAACTTAATTCTATTCTGGTTGGTCTTCCGTATTTTATAATTACAGCACGATTATAAACACAAAATTATATTTCTTAATTACTGCGGGTCTTCTGATTAGTCAAAACGACACAATTTACAACGCGCTAAAAAGAGCTATCTCATAAGGACACTTACGAAAGTAGATACGGCTTTTAACTAATTTTATAATATTTAAAAAACTTAAATGTAAAAATCTATTATAATTAAAAAATAACAAATAATTGTATTAAAAATTCATTTTTCATCGAAAAATTTTTTTGCTTTCATAAAATATTATCCATATTCATAAAAACAACTAAAAGCAAATAAAAACATTTGAAATTAAATAAAACATTTGTTTTATTGAATTTTGTATGTTACAATTAAGATCTGCTTTTCAGGTAGTGGGGTCCAATTAAAAACAAAAAAAAACATGATTTGCAGTCCTAAAAGTTTTGTGTTTTTAACTATTGTAATTACTAAAGTGGACTCGATCGAATTTCTAGAGTTTTCATAAAATTAATTATGGGGAGTAATAAATATAAAAAATATTTCTGCCATGACTTTAATAAAAGAAAACATACTTATAATAATTTCGATCATCTGTGAATACTTCCTGAAATTTTCTTTAATATCTGAAAATTATTTTTATTTTTGCAAGATGTTCCAAATTAATATTTGTGTGTGCAAAAAAAAAAACAAACAAAAAAAAAAAAAAACCTACTAAACATTGTATGTTATTTTACTGGTTCCGGTGATACAAAGAGAAACAAAAATTTTTAAATGAAAATTCAGATTGTTCTAAAAGAGGGAAAAATTAAAAAAAAATAATTAAAATAAACTCTGACCTTTCCTCTTAATAATAACATAAACATTTAGATGATAAAATTTTGTTTTCTTCAAGTTTGGCGTCTTTTTCACCATGCTATGCTCATTTTTAGCGAACTCGTGGAGGTACCTAAATTAACTCATTCTATTTATTTGAAATTCATTCCACAATTCGTGACTTACCGACTAAAATAATTCAGTGGTCAAAAAAAAAAAAAAAAGAAAAGAAAAAAAGAATCTAACTTCTCAAGTAACTAACATACACACATATTTGCTTAACTAGCATGTTCATGGTCAATGAAAAGTTGAAAAGTGGACAGCGGACATTGTACAACTTGCCCTTTTCCAGTGTCTGTCATTCTGACGCTGTTGAACATGAACCTTTTCTCTGCAGGAAATTATCATAGGTTTGACTATGAGATCGCATTCTGATGAAACACGTTATGTATATTTAGGGCTTCTTCCATCAGTTTGTGTGACATGGACCTGTAGGCTTTGGCGAGATCCAATCACAGAACAATCAGGTCAACTATGTATTCCTAGAGACCTGTGTCAAGATTCCTGTATGTTCAAGGAAGCCTAGCATAGCGGCGACACAGCCTTTCTTGACTGATGAGTCAATGTAGCCATTTCTAAGAATGGAGTTCAAAAAGCGTCTTGATAACCCGAAAAAGATCTTACGCAGGGAAATGATGCGATATTGGTTCAACGATTTGATCGTTCTTCCTTCGGGATCCATACCCGCTCAGCGAATCTCTACTGCTCCACGATCCTGGCTCTCCTCCAGATGATTTTTTACATTTTCCACAAGCTTTCGAAAATTACCGTACACCACGATGTAAGTTACCCTACTCGTTCCTAAAGCTGAGGAGGATCTTGAATTTTTTCCAGGTGGGCAGTCCGGCGTCATATTGGAACACTGGTGGCTTTTGACGAACCAAACTGTATTTATTCCTGAGTTATTGCTGGGTCACTCATGGAATTTTGAAGGTAGTTGTTAATTTCTTCCTCCGATGTTTCCAATTTCCCACTGCGTTTATCCCCTAGCCAAAATTGCGAAGCCAAAATTGGCTCGCTTTTTTACCTTTCTTTCCTTTTCTTCCTATGCCACTCAGCTCGCCTGATGTTTTTTTAATTTCCCTCTGAGCATTTCTCGGAGCTGTTCGATGGAGTAACGCTCTTCTATATATGTCCTCTTAAATCTTCCTAATGGATCTTTTTTCTTTCTTTAATTCTGTTCGCCCTACGGTTGGCAGTGTAGGGCATCCTTGGCTAATGCAAGCAAATCTCTCTAACGAGATGCTAGTGATTATTTTTCTGGATTTTAAAATTAGACACATATAAACTATTGTTAAACAAAGACTTGGGAATTTTAAATTTGTATAAATATTTCAATAGTTAAAAAAAATTTTTTTAGATATAGTTAAAAAAAACCTTTTTAAACAACATCTAAAATATTATCGTTAGATTTACGTTAGAAATATTCAAACACAATTGCATTCCACATCACGTCCGCGTCTCGCGACGGACGCTACTTGTAAACAAACTTCTGAATACAGTTATTTAATTTATTTCTGACGAAAGATCGGGGCAGATCTGAAATATCAAATATATATATATATATATATATATATATATATATATATATATATATATATATAAATAAATACTTTCACAAAAAAACATTCAATTTTTTTTAATTTGCAACTTTTCAGTTGTTTTCTCCATATATATATATATATGGAACGCACAATTTTAAAATTTAAAAATATTCAATCTCAGCGTCGTGACAGCACGCTCCAAAAGTATTCTTATAGTTAACAATATCACATTTCTAAAAAAACACTTCTTTCGGATTAAACTTTATCTTTCGATGTCCTATTATTACTTAGATGTAAAAAAATTACCTATTTCCCTACCTGAGGATGATCGTATGAAACGATTGAAAGCTAGTAGTAAAAAAAAGACCTGATAAAACCGGAATTTATAAACAAGGATCATACCATTCATTAACGGATTCGAGGTTAATGTATTTTATTATTAAAATTGTTTGCGAGAGTGATTCTTGCCATATCATTAACTTCATTATCTGCTTTTCGTATGAATGATTCGCGTAATATATATATATATATATATATATATATATATATATATATATATATATATATATATATATATATATATATATATATATGAGCTGGAAAGGTTTTTTGTGACGCGATTCATCCGTAAACTTTGTCACAACTACATCTAAAACAAAGACTTAATAAAAACTAAACAACCAGCCAAAATAAATATACGTACGCACAGTGTGTGATTTTGTGTTATAATTTGAGTAAAGTAGTTGTGTATTTCCCACCTTCGACAGTTGTCGGTGTTTGGAACATAACAAAAATCCAGGGATGCTTTTGAAGTAAGTGAATGCACAAAAATAGAATCAATCAGCAAAATAACCAAGCTAATAATCCGAATACTGATATATAAAGCATTATATCTCAAATAGGTCTAGAACAATGCAGCTTTGTCATGGACACTGGAGGATGAAATGCTATATTTATGATCAGAGTTTTATCGCAGAGATCAATAAAAAAGCGGAAATATGTAAATTTATGTTTTATAGATTACGCAAAAAACATGTGATACGGTATAGTCCGAAGATCTATTTTAATTGTTCGGAAAACTAGATCTATTTGGGACGTATTTAGAATAATTCAGAACATATACTGGGTGTAAACCGTCGCTTTGTAATACATGACTTTACTCAAAACACCAGTGTTAGTCAGAAGACAGCGGTGAATGATGCCAGTTTATTGATTTTATCTTTATAAATTTACAGTGACCTAAAATAGTTCACGTAAGGCAATATTATCATTTAAAATTTTCGTGTTAAAAATGAGTTTTTCTGGGAAATAAACATATGCGCATTTTTAAAAAGAATGTTAAACGTATATAAGCATTGAGAAAAATAATTTCCATCAAGCAAAAGTGTAGAGTTATTTTTATCTCCATTGTTCCCGATAAGCTAATATGGAGAAAAGATGAATAGAACAAATGCTGTTAAAAAAGAAAATCGATAAATCAATTAAAATTTTCATATTATTATTTTTTGCCAAATAAAATTCATTTAATTCAAATATATAACATATGTTTGTTGCATGATTCAGCATTGACAAGGTTGAATATAGAGGTAACAGCTTTCACAGATTACAAAGGCAGACAGTGTAGTATGTAAGAATGATTTAATAGTTTTTACTCGTCCACTCTCTACTGTCAATCGCTATTAGGTTGCAGTTCATTATCATTTTGTTTCGAATGTTTGCGATGAAACAAAAGTTAATGTTTGTTTTTCTGCTGATGACCATTACACAATTCCACATATACACAATCATTTCTTGCTTGTATTTCTAATTAACCCATTATAACACTGTGGTAAAATAGAACCTGTTAAGTGGTCTCTAAATGAAATTTAAAATGGCTAGTGTTTTTTATGTTCAGCAAAGTAAAACCGGCCACATACTGCCCAGAAAGGAATAAAATATCGGACAAATAAATGGAATATTTCAGAGATAAACACAATTTGATCGGAGTTACATATTTATACTTCTGAGCTTTTATAAACAGTTACAGATCCGAGGGCGTTTCCGGGTCTCCAATTGGTGGATTCAGGGTGTCAGTCAAGAAAGAAATCCTTGCTTTTCAGTCAACTTTTAAAAATGTAAATGGAACGTCAATCCTCACCTTCTGGCTCCTGAATCCTGTTCTTTTATTGTTGACTCTTCTTAATAATATTTTCCTCAGATTCTCTCACTCTCAGAAACCCCGTGCGTCTTAATGGCTTTATCGCCTTACTTGGGATGAAATAATAAAAAGAACATGTCACCTTTCTTAATAAAACTACAAATATTACAAATCAATAGCGATAAAATAAAAAAGAAAGCTGAATGAAATCCGTTAGGTTTTGCGTCTAGATACATCGGACCCCTAAAAGCAGGATTCACAGAGTTTGTATATCATATTCTTCAATATATATATATATATATATATATATATATATAATTGTTACATATATACAAAATCAATTTACTCACTACAAAGATGCAACATAGTTTCGGTGCATTTATTCGCACCTCGACTGGTGAGAACCAAAAATGGTTATGAATAATTCTGTTTGTAAGCAGGCCGCTTCTAGAACGTCACTTCCTTTTTCTATTTGTTTAAAAAACCTTAGGCAGAGCCGGAGAAGGAGTAAAGAAAAGTCAGGGTAGGAAAAAGGGTTAGAGAGTAATACAATAGTACTTGTTGATAGCAGTTTGGTGAAGGATTGTTGAGGTGTTAAAGCGACCCAAAAAATTTAAGTCGACGGCAACGGTCAGAAGTCTAAGCCAAGGGACTCCCAAGCTGCCCAAAAGAGGGTGGAGGGAAAGGTGGAAAGAGGAGAGCGTAAGTAGTTTATTTTACTTTAAAATTGTATATGTTAAATATTTTCTCCCATTCTTTCCTTATTATATTTATCTTCGTAAATTTTATCTTCATAATTTTTTATTATCATTATTTTTTATCTTTATTAATTTTTTTACCTTCATTACTTTTCTTATTCTTTTATCATGTTGCTCTTTTATTTATTTATTTATTATTATTTTTTTGTTCTTTGATTTATAACTAATATTCCCTATTTCCTATTTTAATTTTTAAAATTGTTTGAACACCTGTTTTTAATTTTTGATTGTTTTATCCTGACTTGGGATTTTAATATTTTAAAATATAGGTCAAGTTTATATTAACTGTCTCTTTGAGCTAGTCACTTCCACTTCTTTTCACATGATACGGGGTGTTAGTTTAACTTAATGCCTCCTGCTTCCTTTCTTGTCTTCTTTCTTTTTTCTTTTCTCTTCTTTTTTATTTTTATTTATTGAATGTTTAAATTTTAAGTTGCTGTTTTATTCCTTCTCACTTCTGAGTTGGCAATATATATATATATATATATATATATATATATATATATATATATATATATATATATATATATAAGTATATATATATATATATATATATATATATATATATATATATATATATAGGTAACTATGCTCGTGTCGGAAAACCTTCGAACTCTTGATTTAACAATAGCCAAATCAATCACGAAGGAAAAAAAGGTTTTAAAAACAAAAAGCCAGGAACATGAAAGTCTGTCGAAAATAATCGCACAGATACAGGTTCAAGGCCCAAAGAAAAAACCCCGATACGAGTAAACAACTAACTAAAGAGCTCAATACAAGCGTAGAGCCAACCTAGTCAAACCTAATGAGCCAGACACACCTACCAAGGTTTCACTTAGGCAGATCGTCAGATCTGCCTAAGTGAAACCTTGGTAGGTGTGTCTGGCTCATTAGGTTTGACTATATATATATATATATATATATATATATATATATATATATATATATATATATATTGTCATCCACAGACAGACTGTTTCGCTGTATCACAGCTCATCAGTGTGGCTAGACGCCCGTTTGCCTCTAGCTACGATCGAAACCCAACTGAATTAGTGTCAGTCGGGAATTCTACCACTAAGCCGTTGACACACGGCAGGGATGAAGGAGAATTTAAGCGTATTTATTTTTAGATAAACACACAGTGACAGAGAGAACTCGATTCGATCTCGAGTCTCTTCTTCATCTTTGAGGAAATCGTTCAACATGCGCTTCCGTAAAGAAGGATGGCTGCCACGTAACATTTCAGTATTGTTTTCTTTGTTACCAAAGATATTCTGTCTCGCAGTACTCTGCCTAACTTTTGGAACTTTTTCATTGGCCATACCAATATGCCTACAGATCTCAGTGTCGCACTTACCGTCCTCTGTCAAGATATTGTTACAGTTTTTTGTGTACATATTAACTAGTGAGCAAACCAAAATGAGGTGACTCATTTTATAGTCCACCCATAGAAGGTTAACCAATCAGAAGACTTGATATATTCGATCCGGTGTGTATAAAGGCGTCCATTTTGTTTTTTCTTGTCGGAATATCCACTGATAACCTGTCAGATGAAAAGACCTGCAGAACTACGTTTTCCTACTCACTCCGAATATCCACTGCAAACCTCTGATATGGAAGACCTTAAGAATTCCTGAATAGCTGCTACGAGACATTGGTGCTGTTTCATTGAACAAATTAATCATTGCATTTTGTTTAATTTGAGACATTATTTTCCTTGAAGACCTTGAAGAACTCTTCCGTGGAGTAACTGTTCTTCTTTGTTTTTCAACAGTTTTAAATATGTTATACCTTGCAATGAATGCATTAACGGTAGTAAATGGAATAGTCAGGCTGTCTGAGATTTTCCTGTAACTTTTACCCTCTTTCCAGAGGTTAACTATCAGTTCTTTTTGCGAATTTGTCAATTACTTAACTCTTGCCATTATGGTAATCTTCTACGAATAGCAACTGCAGCATGTTGTTTGTATTTTTGGATTAAAATAACTACTGATAACATTATTGGAACATTCTAGAATATTCCACTTGAATAATGTAAAGTATTAAAGAAATTAAAAGTTTTAAAATTTGAAATTTGTATTGTACGAAGAAATTTCACCCATGAAAATGGACGAATGGGATTTATTACTATTAAATGCAAATTTATTCTGTTTTCTATGTATATTTAGTTATTATGCATATCTGTACAGTTAATTATATGAAAAGTGTGTTTATTCATTAGTTGGAAATACAATAAATTAGAATTTTATGTGTACGAATATTTGTTTCCTCTTACAGTATACGCACACGAGCGCGCGCGCACACACACACGTAAATATGCATACAAATATGCTACAGATATACTACTAGCAGCAATCATTATAAATATGGCTTTTAGACTTATTCCAAATTCTATTTTTAGTTATTCGCATAGGATATCAGTATCTAACACGAAAATATGATATATATTAAAATGTAGGAAAATTCTAGAGATAGAAACCCTTTTCTACATGTAATTTAAATAAATTTGTTTAATTTGGTAATTGTATTTCATGTAGTGCAGCATGAAGCAGACATCCATCCAAGACTTTGTATCTTCCTTTTGCCGAGGAAGACATTTAAGCTCGATCACATATAAATATCATCATACTTATTATAAAACCCAGGTTTTGTTTGTGTGTGTGTGTGTGTGTGTGTGTGTGTGTGTGTGTGTGTGTGCGTGTGCGCGCGCGTTCGTTCGTTCGTTTATATATGGGATCGGATTTCCTACATTTTTCAACCGATTTCAACAAAACTTTACAGGACTACGTAAAATTACCCGGCGGTGATTCTGACAGCGCCCAAAATTGGAAAAACACAATTGCTTTTGCACGAAATAAATCTGAAAGCACGGGTAAGGGCCATTTATGCAGACTTTTCGCAGTCTTTGGACGATGTTTTGTTACCGAGCCACCAAAACAAAGCAAATGGTCCAGTTTTTGATAGCACTAACGCTTGGCTATCTGACAAGTACCAAATTGTTTGCAAGACTGTCAAAGCCGCTTGACCAGGGAACCATAAACGGGCGTACAAAGGGACAGGATTTTGCCCTCTGAACACACATTCACTGGCACAGTATGTGCAGTTTTGGTTTGATTCAAATGACATTTACAACACACTTGCGGCTTACTATCGCCTTTATGTGTGTCAAATTTCAGAATTTTTCGGCAAAAACAACCGTAACTGCACGCGGATCAATCCTTTTTGTAACTATCTTACACACACACAGCTGCGTACAACCGAGTGTGCGTGTCGATACCGAGACTGCTGCAAGCCCATTGGTCACTTTCACAGAGCTTGACCTTGGGGCCTGTCCAATCATCGCGCAGGATTTCTCACACGTTATAGCGCCCGCGTGATCGCGCGTCAGCTTATGTGTAAGTGCGCTCATAGTCAACCACCTCTATTGCGTGACTCGGGCGTGTTTTCACACATTTGCGTTTATTGTTCCCGCGTGCACGCACTTGGCTTACTTTATTCGCCTACTTCGGACACCGCAAGTTGTTGATTACGTGTTCTAGCTGCTTTTTTGATTTATAGTTCCAACCCAACCCCACACACGTTAGCAAATTGTACTAAAAACTCATTTCCTTTTGGATTTACCCTTGGTTTACCTTTTAAATTTCCACTTTTTTAGTTTCGAGTTCCCCTTTACTAACTCATTTTACTGGGTGTTCCGCTTTTTGTGTGTACGTTAGCAGTGCACGTTTTTTCGTTTTGGATTTGTCGAAATCTCTTTTTAAGCTTTACCCTCTTTGACGTTTTTACTGTTTAGATGCCACATAAAGGAAAAAACCTTTGGGACAGCGCACGGTAGCTGCCTCCGCTGCTAGAGCAGTGAGGGCGAGGGAAACCCCTGAACAGACTTCTTTGCGTCTTTCACGGATGGCCTCGAGCTCAGCTGCTCGCTTATCGACGGAAAGCGCCGCTACGCGGACTGAAAGGTTGACTTCAGCGGCTTCAACCATGTCCGCACGCCGCGCCAGGCTGTCAGTTGAAGAACGTTCAGTTCAGAATTCACAGGACGCAGTCCACGTGGCTAGGTTGAGGGCTTCACAGTCCCCAGCACAGAAAACACTTCGTCGTTTGCGGGATGCCGCCGCCAAAGCTTGCTCCAGGGGTTTAGAAAACCCCGAACAAGCAACTTCACGTCGTCTTAGGAATACTAGGGCTAAAGCCGGCTCTAGAGCTTCGAACCTCCCCCCAAGAAACCGTTCATAGTCGCTTTAGAAATGCCCGCCCACCGCTTCTATCAGAGCCTTAGAAAAACCTACACAGACCACTGTTCGCTGTGTTAGAAATGCCCGCTCTACTGCGTCTGCCAGAGCCCTAGAAAACCCTGCACAAGCCACTGTTCGTCGCGTTAGAAAAGCCTGCTCTACTGCGTCTGCCAGGGCTGCAGAAAACTCTGAAGTACGCCGTCAACAGCTCGAAACATTAGCCAACTTCGACCTTCTTTGAATGGCGTAACTTCACCGTCTGTGTCATTTTGGTCAAATGCCGCATACCATTATGACTGCATTGTCAGCTATTCCGCTAGGAGAGACGTACAAATAGGGCCCATGGATAAAGTTTGCACTTTTTGCAACGCAAAAAAGTGGGCCGGTGAGCAATCTGGGCTTTGTTGCAAACTCCCTTCTTTAGACGAACCTCCCCAGCCGCTTAGGGACCTCCTTCTGGGTACAACTTCGGAGTCAACGCATTTTCTTGAAACACTACGGAAGTACAACTGTTGCTTCCAGATGACGTCTTTTGGTGCAAAGTTTATTAGTGAGGTGGGATGGATGCCTACTTTCAAAGTGCAAGGCCAGGTTTACCACTTAATGGGATCACTTTTGGCTGATCAGGGAGAGTCATCTCAATTCCTACAAATTTAATTTATCGCTGACTACAAGGAGCAGGTTGATGCGCGTCTCGGCATTCTGCCTCGCGATATTTCCGTCGGTCCCCGTAGAGACATTATGTTCCGTCTACAAGACATGTTTCACGAAACTAACAGTTACATCCGAAGCTTAAAGTTTCCGTTGCAAAACAACTCTTCGCCCTCTGTCAGCGTTGTCATCGATGCAGACAGACGGCCTCACGCTGAGCATGAGCCTCGCTTAAATGCTCCTGCATGTAATGAAGTCGCCGTAGTCATCCACGGTGAGGAGCATAACAGCCGTGACATTGTCATAAGGTACCGGGGTGGTGGTCTGCGCCGCATCAGTGAAACCCACCGTTCATACGACTGTCTCCAGTACCCACTTCTTTTTCCATACGGAAGCGATGGGTACCACTTCAAAATCCCAATATGCCAGGCAAGCAGTGATTCCATGTCGACCTCAAAGACGGTCTCCTGTAGGGCTTACTACGCCTCCATATTTATGGTTAGCGAGGGTGAATTTACTTGCACAGGTGCCGTCAACTATGTCTTCAATTCGCTGATGACATGGCTACAAAAATGGAGTCGGAGAGGTTAGAATTCATCAAGTTTAACCAATCCAAACTTAGAACCGACTCCTACATTCATCTTCGTGATGGTCTGCGTTCTGATGGTGACCCACGCAATCTCAGCAAACCGTGCATGTTGCCTTCCTCTTACCCTGGTGACCCTCGATACATGCATAAAAGGACACAAGACGTAATGACCCATCTCCGTCATTCCGGGAGGCCTGATTTGTTCGTCACGTTCACGTGCAATCCGAAATGGGTTGAAATCACACGCGAAATTTTCCAGGTCAGCAGTACTCACACCGCACTGACCTAATTGCCCGCGTTTTCCGGTTACAGCTGTGTAAGCTTATGGATTTAATCCTTAAAGGGCAAGTCTTCGGACGCGTTAAGTGTCATATGTATACAGTGGAATGGCAGAAACGCGGTTTGCCTCATGCCCACATTCTGCTGTGGCTTAATAATAAGGCCGACGCAAACAAAATAGACGATTTTATTTCTGCTGAAATTCCGGATCTTGCGCTGGATCCTTTGCTCCACGCAATCATTAAAAACAATATGATACACGGCCCCTGTGGCGCGAATTACGAAAAAGGTCATGTTGGTCAAGCGGTCCCATTTGCGCAAAGGGTTACCCCCGTAAGTTTATCTCAGAAACGCAGACTGCGGCACATGGTTACCCACTTAGGACGGCAGGACTGTGACAGTTAAGGGGTACACTCTGGACAATCGTTGGGTGGTACCTTATTGCCCGATGCTGTCCAAGACTTTTTGGAGCCCACATAAACGTTGAATACTGTCACTCGGTTAAGTCAATAAAGTACATCTGCAAGTACGTTAATAAAGGCAGCGATGCTGCCGTTTTGGCGACAATTGCGTTGACGAGGTGGCCGATTACGTGGCTGGACGCTACCTCAGCAGTAGCGAGGCCTATTGGCGAATTTTAGGATTCCCCATACACCAAAGGGCTCCAGCCATTGTGCAGCTTGCTGTTCACTTAGAAAATGGACAGAGGATGTACTTCACCGAACAAAACGCCCAGCAGGTTGCGGAAAACCCTAATGACACAACCCTAACGAATTTCTTTAAATTATGCTCAACAGATGCTTTACCTAAAACATTGATATACCCCCAAGTCCCGTCCTACTACGTGTGGTCAAACAACCGGTGGGTTCAGCGAAAGGCTGGCGAACCTGTCGAGGGTTATCCTGATGTATGGTCTAACTTTTGCCTTGGACGCGTTTATACTGTGCCCCCCGCCCCAGCCAGCAGGAGTGCTTTTACCTCCGCTTTCTACTTCATGAAATTGCTGGGCCAACGAGTTTCACAGATATTCGCACTGTCAACGGCATAGAGTGACAGTCTTATAGAGAGGCATACTTCCGCTTGGGATTGCTTGAAGACGACTCCCAATGGCATGCAGCCATGGCGGAGGGTGAACTTCTCAGAACGCCATCACGGCTTCGAACGCTGTTCGGCATTTTGCTTTTGCGATCCGAACTAAGCGATCCTCTCTCGCTCTGGCTAAAGTACAGAGAATGAATGTCAGAGGATGTGCTGTTCTCCGTTCAGCGTAACAGCCGAGAAGTTGAATGCGGTTTCACTGACTTCATATCCAACAGAGCGCTGGTGGCCCTAGAAGATGTTGTTTTTGAACTATTACCGAAAACGAGCCCAAATTTCTACCTGATCAGAGGGTTGCTTTCACTACCATAACAGACAGGGCAAACGGCTCCAGTGGAGTTATATACTTTTTAGATGCGCCCGGAGGAACTGGTAATACTTTTGTTACTAAATTAGTCCTGGCAGAGATACTGCGTCGTGGGGAAATCGCTATTGCGGTCGCATCTTCCGGGATTGCTGCAACGTTGCTACCGGGAGGTAGAACTGCTCATTCGGCTTTTAGGTTGCCGCTTGATCTATGCCGATCACAAACTCCTCTCTGCAACATAACAAAAGAATTAGCCACAGGCTGAAGTTCTGCGGAGATGCAAACTTATAGTTTGGGATGAGTGCACGATGGCACACAAAGGCACCCTTGAGGCACTTGACCGAAGTCTCCAAGACATCCGCGACTCCTCCGACCCCATGGGTGGAGTAACCCTTCTCCTCGCCGGCGACTTTAGGCAGACTCTACCTGTTATTCCTAAAGGTACACACGCTGACGCTGTCCGCGCTGCCTGAAGTCGTCTGCCCTTAGGCGCCACGTGGAGACTCTTAAACTGAGCACGAACATGCGAGCATACTTGAATGGGGACTCCAGATCCGCTGACTTCGCACGGGACCTTCTTGCTGTTGGGGAGTGGAAAATGCCATCTAACACACAGGGCTTTGTGCAGATGGATCAGCTTGCCCCCCACTGTTGAATCACCGGATGAATTGATGAATGCAGTCTTCTACAACCTATCCACTAATTTTGCCGATGCCGATTGGCTTGATAGGAGGGCCATATTAAACCTAAACTGTTGGATTGCATTCGGGGCAATGGCATGTTTATAAGTCCATCGACAGAACTCCCGATCCATCTGAATTAGCTGAGTATCCCATAGAAGTTTTGAACCCCCTTCAGGCGTCCGGACTTCCACCTCATATTCTTCGGCTCAAAGTTGGTGCACCGATTATGCTAATCAGGAATTTGCTCCCACCTAAACAGTGCAACGGGACTCGTCTCATTATTAAATCCCTTTCTCCGAACCCGATTGAGGCGACCATTGCAGCTGGCTGCGGCAAGGGGGAAGTCGTTCTGATTTCCAGGATGCATCTTCTTCCGTCAGACGCAAGCATACCAATAAACCTTCGTCGCTCACTATTTCCCGTGAAGCTTTGCTTTGCTTTGCTATGTCCATTAACAAATCACAAGGACAGACGCTTAGCATCGCAGGTCTGCATTTACGTGAGCAGTGCTTCTCTCACGGCCAACTTTACGTTGGATGCTCCCGAGTTGGGTCTCAGGACAGGGTTTTCATTTACTCTCCCAACAACTGTGCTAA
This sequence comes from Acanthosepion esculentum, assembly GCA_964036315.1. Classification (NCBI taxonomy): domain Eukaryota; kingdom Metazoa; phylum Mollusca; class Cephalopoda; order Sepiida; family Sepiidae; genus Acanthosepion; species Acanthosepion esculentum. The sequence continues at coordinate 101,356,815 of OZ038478.1, forward strand.
AAACATAACCTACACGGAGGTCCCTTAGACAACCTGTCCGGTAGCCTTTAAGCAGCTTCGGAGTTCGTTTATTTGTCACAAAAGTTGAGTGCGTCTACGAAATTCAGGATTCTGCTTCCATATACACTTTACGGCTGCCATGGGTGAAACATGTCAGTCATACGGCTCTATTGTTTTGTTTGTAGTCGTGTAAACAATCTAAAAACACACGACAAGTACGGCGACCCCGGTCGGTTTTCATAAGCTCTCAACCGTGATGTTGACTGCGACTGAAGAGAAGGCACTTCTCCATTGCAATTGAGGCGCTCGGCCGTACGGCGACCCCAGTCCGGTTTCATGAGCTCTCAGCCGTGATGTTGACTGAAGAGATGGCACTTTCTCATTGCAATTACGATGCTCGGCCGTACGTTTGCGGTTTTAAGGGCTCTCGGCCGCGATGTAGATAGTGACAGATCAGAATAAAGGAAGTTATATCACAGAGATTTTTTTACCATGACACCCCGTCACTGTTCGCTCTTCTCTTGGTTTTACGGTTCTGCTTTGTGGTCGTGGCAGCGCCGTCTTTTGGCCATAAGACGCGTCTTTTAGTAAGACAAGCGGTTTGTCTGTGATTGCGCACGGCACATACTTTATGTCTATGGCTTTCTCACGGCACGTTTTCCCTTCAATCCCTATGTATGTTGCAACTGAATCGTGGTTTCTTGACTACTTACCACAAGTGCTTCCAGTAATGCTTAACGGTCCAATTGGTTAAAGCAGGAACTGCTTCAAGCTTTTACTCACAGATGTCTTAGTAATGGCAAATGACTGATGCTAAAACGGCTTTCCGTTACTTCCTTCGATACCTTCGAATACTTGTGCCTGCATGATGTCTGCTTAAACTTTGTGTGCATTGCGTTTCAACGTTTTGTAGAAACTTCGTTCGTGTCGCCTTACAAAGCACATCTTTCAAAGCAACAGCCGTCCCCAACTCTTACTGTTACATCATCCCCGGGCAACGCCGGGCTCTACTGCTGGTATATATATATATATATATATATATATATATATATATATATATATATATATATATATATAGGTATGTGTGTGTGTGTGTGTGTCGCATCAACGTAAAACAAATTAGTCCTATGTAATTCGAAATGACGAAACGTGTCTCACGAATTTTTTTCTACTTTGTCATACATCTTTCCCCAAAAATGTATATATCACTATCAATATATATATATATATATATATATATATATATATATATATATATATATATATATATATATATATATACTGGACTCTCCCATCCGTTTCGACGTATGAGGACCTGAGAGCTTAATTGATTCAGTTATGAAATTTTGTGCGATAATCTAAGTGGCCCTTAAGACCTGCTAGTGATTTATAAATGATGCCACATATGGAGCAAGTGTGAGGATTATGAGATGAGATCACTGTTGGCTGACCTTTTAGATATTACTCTCGCTTCTTGAAGATGACTCAGACAAACAGATTGAAAACTACTGACTCCACTAAAACACGTTGATCTCCATTCTACCCACTCCAAGACTAAGCTCTCAAGGGTGTTATGTGGTATATTGACAGCTGACAAGTTGCTTTTCAGCTTGTCTTTGTATCTTAGCCATGGGCGTCATACATTCCTATAACCCTGTTCTACCTGGCTGTGAATTACGAGCTTGGGTATCCTGTCATCAGACATTCTCACGACATGACCAGTCCACCCTAACTGAGACTGTATTAGAAAAGTCTCGATTCCTCCAATATTACACCTGTTAAACAGGTCTACGTTAGATGTCCTATCTTGAAGATTATCTCCACAGATTGCACGCAGACAGCTTTTATCTGTACCTGGATGGAGTCCAAGACACTCAGCCGTACAAAAGATGACAAGTACTACAGTTCTCTAAACCCGAATTTTAGTATCCGGTCGAATACCCCGCTCATTCCACAAGCGATGGCCATATTTTCTGAAAGCACTGGTTGCCTTAGCAATCCGATGCATGATTTTATCATCTAAAATTCTACTGTAGTTGACTTTGCTACCAAGATAGGTGAAAGACTTTACATAGTTCAGGGCTTTGTCTTCTATTTTCAATGGACTCTCTGGAAATTTGTAGACTGTTTTTTGTTTCTCGCCACAGAAATGATTCGGAGTAGGACAAGGTTAGTGCACTAGTTCATTTCTCTTTATGCTAAGTGTAAGACCAAAGGCTTTACATGCAGCAGAGAAACGACTTATTAGATGTTGGTCCCCCTCAAAAGATGTCGCTACAAGAGCAGCAGCATAAGCAAATAACAAATCACGAATAATTTGCGTACGAATGTGGGCCTTGGCTTTGAAGCGCTGATGCTTGAAGAGACCACCAGTTGTTCGAAACTGAAACTTGACACCGCTCTCTGTGTCTGGAAATGCATATTTCAGCAATACTGAGAAGAAAAGGGCAAAAAGGACAGGGGCCTTAACAAAACCTTGCTTCGTGCCATTTATGACATCAAAAGTTTCTGACATGATACCTTCAGACACGATATTAGGTTTTATTCCTTCGTGAAAGGAGATGATAACTTTTAGCATGCTTTCAGGGATGCCGGGTTTCCTCAAGACTTGCCAAAGGGCCTCTCGATTCACAGTGTTCAAGGCCTTCGTCAAGTCCACAAACGCCATATACAACTCATGGTTTTTCTCGCGAACCTTCTCTGCAACTTGACGAAGAGAAAATACCATGTCAATGGTGCGACGACCCGACCGAAAACCACACTGTGATTCAGGATAGATGTCGTCAAAAAGCTGTATAATGATTCCTTTTAGAATCTGTCTAATCATATCTCAGTGATATCCCCGATGATTATCACAGACAAACTTGGAACCCTTGTTTTTGTAGAGGTGTTTGATAGGGGCGTCTTTATAATTCTGTGTGACACAGCCTGCCTTCCATATCTCCGCGAAAAGGAGATGTAACTTTTCTACCAACTTTTGGCCACCATCCTTATACACTTCAGGTGGAATAGGCTCCTTAGGAGTAGGTGATCTTCCAGATGAGATTTTCTTGATGGAGTCAGTTACCTCTTGATAGGTAGGTTCAGAAGACAGCTCCGGAATTTCTGGATTTTGCTCAATTGATGTGATGTCTTCCTCATCAGTAACCGAAGTGGTGTTTAACACAGTTTCGAAATGCTCTTTCCAGCGATCTAAAATGTCTGACTTCTCTGTCAAGAGAGTTTCACAATTTGCTGTAGAGATTGGAGCAACATCACTTTTCCGAGTATCAACAATACCGTGGGGCCAGAATAGAAAGCCTTTAGATCCTTTCTATCTGAAGCTTCTTGGAGTTCAGTGTCCTTTTCAGACCACCAACGCTCTTTCATGGCTCTGAGAGCTCGTTGAACCTGACTTTTGCACTTCTTGTAAGCGATCTTCTTATCGGACGAGTTCTTGTCCTCAAACCAAGCTTTATAAGAAGAGTGCAATTGATATATAAACTGCTGAACTTCTGTATTATTGTCATCAAACCAGTCTTGATGTTTACGATGTGGTAGGCCGAGAACCTCCAAGGATGTAGAATATATTGCATCACGCAGAGCCTTTCAAGATGATTCAATATCATTGGTAATGTTTACAGAATCAAGTGCAGCATCAAGTTTGTCAGAGAGCTCAATTTTCATTTCACTCGATTTAAAAGGCAGTACGTTAATGCGCTTGTAGATTTTATAATCCTTCGCTTTTGCAGATGCTGTGTAGTTTTACTCCAAAGTAGGGCGTGATCTGATAGATAGCATGTTGTGTGGAATGAACGCTTTATCTTAAAATATTTTATGTCCCGTCTTTTGGTGATGACGTAGTCGATCTGATGTCAGTCTTTCGAACGAGAATGCATCCACGTGGTCTTACGACAGCTGGGTTGCTGGTAGAACGTATTAGCCATACTAAAGTCAAATTTTTTGTAGATAGTGAGAAGGAATAATCCATTAACATTCACATGACCAATACCATGGTGACCTAAAACGCCCTTCCAAGAATAAATATCATTGCCAACACGAGCATTGAAGTCACCTGTAAGGATTAATTTATCCTTATGTTGGAATTTGTAGATGACATTCGAGGGAGATTGTAAAAATCATCTTTCTCTTGATCTGAACTACCTAAGGTTGGCGCGTAGCAGGTAACCATCGTCACACAGGTGTTGCACTCCAGATTGAGCGTTAATACCATTATACGATCTGGTACACCTTTAGGTAAGGAAGGCAATGAGCTAGCAAGGTCTGACTTGATGTCAAAGCCAACACCAGACAGGCGTGGCTCTTTCTTAGTCTTGCCAGCCCATAAA
>OZ038478.1:101366142-101485939 GCA_964036315.1 Acanthosepion esculentum
CGAGATTGTATTATCACGTTCTTACCGGGCACGCTTCCGACATTTGCCCCAAGGCAGCATACGACCATTCGACGGCCTTCCACCACCACAAGAATACTCTTTTGTCGGCACAACAGAATGTTGGTGATGTCGGTAAAGCTCTTGCAGGTCATTGTTACCTGGAGAACAAAGTTCTCGGTAGGGATGCCCGCCTTACTTATCACTTCAGAGACATCCTCCACTTGTCCGTATTAAGCAAAAAAGGTTCCCATCCTGCACTCGGTGTTATCCACGGGCACCCCATGTATTGTCTCCCTTGCCCATGTATTCGGTTTGGAGACGGTCGGTTTTTGCAGTCAATAAATTTCCATTCCATCTGCAATCAGCAGGATATCCAGCAATGCGTTCGACCTTCGGTCCAGTATTTTTGGATCAATTTTCAGGCCCTTTAGAGTCTCATCCATTGTTTCCCTGCTGACCCAAATTAATTTCCGAGATTTTACGTCGGTGGTAAGCAGGGAGATTGTTCTTGTATTGACAGCGTCCAGCGCTTCCGGAATAGTGAGGAATTCATTTCCTCTCACATTTTCCTCGTATTTTTCCTAAAGTTGCGCCAAATAATTTGCGTTTAATTGGGGACGTTTTGCGGAGGTGCAGCAAACAAGCACAACGACGAATTATAAAGTTCCCCCCAAATTCACATAAAATCACAAAACAATAATCACACGAAAAAATTGTAAACTAAAGGAAAAGTAAAAGTCACAAAGAAAACGACTTAGAGTCAGGGGAGGGTTAAGTAAAAAAATAAAAAAATAAAATAAAATAAAAACGAAAGGAAATTTCTTCCACGAGCAACAAAATAAAAATGAATTAAAAAACAAACAAAAATTAAATTTGGCTTGCAACAAAAAAAAGTCACATTACAAAATAATATAAAAGGATTAATCAGTGTTGAGGGTTCTCCACCTTTTTACATAAATGGACTCACCCAAGATATACATATACTACTACCAGTGAATACCCGGAGAGTAGTAGTAGAGGAGTCACACAGAGAGAGGGTGCAAGAGTCATAGTAACGAGCACGTAGAATCAGTAAGAAGTCATACAGCGATACGTCGATATCAAATATTATATATCTATATTTGTCTACTAACCCCGCATTCCTGGAACTACTAACATGTATTACCAGTTTGTATTATTACGTTAATACATTTATTTTCCTATATTCCTTCTTGGCGTTAGTTATTATTTGATACCGGATTTCATCCCGAAATCCACAATAACTTGGCGACGAGGATGTCGAACTCACACGGGAAGGAAAAAAGAATTCTCCCTCGTCGACCACAACAACTTTGCGACGAGGATTTCGAACTCACACGGGAAGGGAAAAAATTCTCCCTCGTCGACCACAACAACTTGGCAACGAGGTATTTGAACCCACACGGAAGGAAAACGAAACAAAATTCTCCCTCGTCAACTTTGTGACGAGGAATTCGAAATTACACGAAAGGAAAGAAAAATTTTCTCTCTCGTCGACCACAACAACTGGGTGACGAGGACTTCCGACCTATACAACAACAAAAAAAAACTTGCCGTTTGCCAGTGTCCACAAGAACTTGGCGACAAAAGATTTACGAGGATTAAAATACGGAAAAGCAAGTTTTTCATAAGACTCTTATCATGGGGGAATTTTTAAAGTATTTTAGTAGAACTTGTAAAATACAAAAAGGAATAGCCCTTACAACTCCAAGAAAGAATGGAAGAGAAGTGGCAAAAACAATTACTACAAACGCAGAAGGAAAATCAAGAAAGACAAATGCAAAATGAAGAAAGAAAAATGCAACTCCAGGAACTAATATTAAAGGTAGCGGGTAACAAACAACAAAATATCGAAAAAAAAGCGATTTTTTCACAAGACCCAGTGTGGAATACAATAGAAACATTCAATTACTCTCTAGAAGAGGATAAAAAATTCGGGGACTATTTCAGACGTCATGAAGACATCTTCAACGTCGATTGTCAAAACTGGACGGGGGCAAAGAAGCTACGTCTGTTACTCAGTAAATTAGGAATAGAGGAATACACAAAATTTGTGGATTACATCTTGCCAAAAAAGACAAATGAGTTAACGTTTGACGAAGCAGTTACATGCCTTACAGAGCTTTTCAATCCAAAGACGTCACTATTCCACAAAAGGTGGAAATGTCTTAACCTCGTAAAGGACGAAACGGAGGACTACTCGACGTTCGCCGCAATCGTGAACAAACATTGCGACGACTTCAAGTTGGCAAAATTAAATCCGGACAATTTCAAGTGTCTTATTTTTGTACAAGTGTTAGTCTTAGCTAAGGATAGTGAAATGCGCAAAAGAATGCTTTAAAAACTGCAAAATGAGCCTGGATTAACACTACAAAAATAATCAGAAGTCTGCCAAAAATGCCTGAGAATAAAGAACGACTCCAAGGATATCGAGGAGTCAGGAGTAGCACATATACATAAGTTGAAGAAAAGTTTACGTTTTTCACCCTCCCCGGAAGGAAAACAAAATTCTATAATAATGGAAAAAGTACAATGTATAGGGCAAATAATGACAAAAATCTAAGCAAATAAGGCCTCCCCCATCTACATGTTTTCGATGGGGAGGATTACACTGGAATAAGGATTGTCGTTTTACATATAAATAATGTCTAGCGTGTGGAAAATGGGGCACAAGGCATCCCAATATAGGAACAGAAAATTTACTAGCCAGATAAGACCTACTAGAATGTACGACGAACACAATATTAGCATAAGAAAATACATTGAACTTGAAATTTTAAATAAAAAGATAAAATTAAAACTTGACACAGGTTCGGATCTAACGATAATTAACCTACAGACATGGAGAAAGCTTAATAGAGAGACCATGATACATACACAGAAAATTGCTAAGTCAGTTACAGGGAAGCGTATAAAATACGAAGGAGAAGTGATCTTAAATGTGAAATTCCACGGAAAAACAAACAAAAAAAAAATCTAGATATTCGTTATGAAAGATACAGAAAATCTGGTGGGCACAGACTGGATACAAAAGTTCGACGTATTTACCTATCAGTTCTTTTTGTAAGAAGATAAAGTGCAAACCATCAGAAGCAACAAAGTTAAAGGAAGAATTACATAATCAATGTCCCGAAGCATTTTCGAGCGGTTTGGGACGAGGTAACAAGTTTGAATTAAAATAAAATGACCAACCAGCAGTAAAAAAGAAGCAAAACGTGCCGTTTGCCCGCAGAATATGGTCTGTGTTTGATAAGTTATTACCGAACAAGAACAAAAACCGGCATACACCTATAGTACTCAAGAGATTATTCAAACCAAGTACAATAATTAACAGATTAGGAAATGTGATGTACACAATACAAGGCGAAAATTTACCCACAGAAGACATATTGACCAAATACAAAAAGGAGGGGTTGAGGAGCCAAGCAAGTCTCCTGCAATGACGATTCAATGGATGCAATATTTCAAGCTTTTGAGATTCAAAGACCACAGGAAGACAGAGAAATTAGCAGGTCAAACAGGAAGAAAATATTTACCGAACCTATGATTATCGACCATAAGAGGAAAAAATACTAACTCCCCACAAAAGGGATCTAAGGAGGGGGTGTTGAGGGGTCTCCTCCTTTTTACACAAATGGAGTCACCCAAGGTATACATATACTACTACCAGTGAATACCCGGAGAGTAGTAGTAGAGGAGTCACACACGGAGAGGTGCAAGAGTCACAGTAACGAGCACGTGGACTCAGTAAGAAGTCATACAGCGATACGTCGATATCAAAGACTATATATCTATATATGTCTACTAACCCCGCATTCCTGAAACTACTAACCTGTATTACCAGTTTGTATTATTACGTTTATACATTTATTTTCCTATATTCATTCTAGGCGTTAGTTATTATTTGATACCGGATTTCATCCCGGAATCCACAACAATCAGAAAAGAAATTTGCTAAAACTAGCAACAAAAATAAAATGAATTAATGTCATGGGAGGGTGAAACACAAAAGTAAAATGCACTAAAGAAAAAAATACACGTAGAAAATTTTTAAAATAGGGATTAAACAAAAAGGAAAATAAACGGAAACTGCAAATTAAATGAAAAGTTTCACAAATAACGGAAAAAGCAAATGAAAAAGAATTCAGTTCGTCAAAAAAGTTCAAACGTAAAAAGAATATCCACAAACTTCTCAGACGAAAAAACATGTTCTCATCTCAGAACAGAGAGGTCCACGAGCAGAGTACTCGTAAACTCAGAGGTTTAACGCACTCGGAATTTTCCTGAGCGCCCCACAGGGCGGGATGTGGCACAAAGCTAGTTGTGGGTCTTTCCGAACCCATAGATTCGGGCGAATATTCCTTGTAGACCCCGTATTAATTGGGTCGGGTTTGTCTACCACCATAGACGATAGTCTGCCCTTCAGCATAGCCTCATCTGTGTTCCTACCGGGGAGAGAGGTCTGCAATCAGTGTATACCAAACCCAGAGGTTTGATGCATCAGTATTTACCCGAGCTCATACAGAGAGGGATGTAGAATTACATATTGATAATACTCGTTTTCACAGCAATAACTTTCTTTTCGATTTCCTTCACAACTTTCTGTAGGGGTTCTGTAGTTTCTTTCTGTGTATGTTATCAATATTGTGTCATCTGCATATTCTATGTTGTTGAGATTGTAGTGGTCAATAATGAATCTTAGTAGGACTTCTAATTCTCTCAGTATTACCTTGTCAGTCAAAATATTGTCTAAGGCTGCCAGCATCTCTGTTACAATTCAGCCTGATTCTGCCGATTTGTTTCCGCTCAATTTAGCTAGTAAAGAATCCACTTGGGATTTAATATTTCTGCTCCGTCGATATTCTGTATTGCTGGATGTTCTCATTCTCCAATATATTCGTTCTTTGATGTATTTCTCTTTCTCTAATATCATTGTTCCAGCCTTGGGTTTTTTGCATCCTGTTGATGAGCAAGTTTTTGCCCTGTTAGTTCTCTTATCTTTTATGCATATCTGCTTTATTTCATTCTTTCAATTACTGTACATTTTTCGTTGATCCATTTCTCTTTATCTGCCTACATTAATACATTTTTTTTGTAGTAGCCTATATTCTGTTCCATGTCTTGGTACGGCTTTTATCTTCTTTTCATCGTGTCCAGAAGTTTGTCTATCATCCATTCATTTTTCTTCTGGGATGATCCCGATTGCTGATGTTACTAAAGCTTCTCTTAAAGTTTCCTACTTCGAGTTTCCATTTTCCTATTGTCCCTCGTATATACTTTTCAAACTGTCCATATATTTCTCCTACAGATATGTATCGTTCAAGACTCTATCGTATTACAATTTGGCTGCTGCGTTAGTCCACTTCAAATACCGTTGTTTCACTATAAGTTTATATATCACTAGGATATTACACCGTTTTTTAGTGTAACACTGCATTACTGAAACTCTTGTTAATAGTTATGTAGTCAATCTGTTTTTATTCTCCACCCCGGCTTCTCCATGTCCATAAGGTGTGTTCTTGAAACAAAGTGTTGGCTACTACACGGTCTTTCGCCGTGCACCATTCAACCCAATTTTATCTGTGTTCATTACAGGTTCCTAGTCAAAATTCGCCAAATATTTCATCACCTTCTCGTTGCCAAATTTGTCATTCAGTTCTATGACAATTAGAAATCCACAGAATTTGCAAAGGGACTTGGCATTATATGGTGTAGTGTAGAATTTTTCAATTTATTTTTCAGTACATTGTGCTGTCGGTGCATACACAATTATGATGGATATGTTGAAAGGATTTCAATTCAGTTTAAAGACAAGAATTTAATCCGATAGTTGACAGTATCCCAGAACGCATTTCTTCATGTCTTGATCTAGTACCAAACATACTCGTCTTCCATTTTTCTCTCCGCTTGCGGATATGATCCTGTGTTTGTCAAGAGACAACATTTCCATTATTTGCCGACGGGTTTCGCATACACCTAAAATATTGATATATAAGTTGCCCATTTCCTGATTTATATTTTCTATCCAAACAGGTATAATGCTTTAATATAGCATGTCCCGAGAATTATACTGGGGTTGGACGAAATAATCGAAACACTTGTTAAATTCAAAGAAAATTTATTTAATATGGAGTTGGTCCTCCTTTAGCTTCACATACAGCTTTAATACGTCTAGGAATGGAATCATACAGCTTCCTGACTTCATTCAAAGGACTTTTCAGCCATTCTTCCATTAACACCTGCTCCAGCTCTTTAAGACACGACAGTGGATGATAGTGGTTCCTAACTTGTCGCTCCAAAATGCACCTCAAATTTTCAATAATATTGCTATCTGGAGATTGGAGAGGCCACTCCATATGTTCTAGCTCACTTTTATGCTCTTCATACCAATTCTTAACCATTCGAGCGGTATGTATTGGAGAATTATCGTCTTGGAAGATGCAGTCAACATCAGGGCTAACGTCTGGGCCATTGGATGAACATGATCTTCCAAATTGTTCAGGTAGTCTTTGATGTTGATTCTTCTATGCAGGGCAACTATTGGACCGAGACATTTCCATTATATGGCTGCCCAAACTATCACTGGTCCACCTCCATGCTTCACTGTTGGAAGAAGGCAGTCAGGACTGTAAGTTTATTTGGGCTGCCTCCATACATAAACTCGCCCTGAAGTTGGGAAAAGAGAAAAACTGAACTAGTCTGAGAATATGACTTGCTTCCATTGGTCTGCAGACCAGGCATTGTGATCTCTGCACCACTTCAACCTCTTCTGAATTTTGCGAGTGGAGAGTAGGGGTTTCCTTACGGCGGCTCTTCCATGATACCCGGCCTTATACAGCTCAGGATGAACAGTTTAACTAGAACTGGACTATTCAATCAGCGGTCACTTTGGCCGCAGTAGTCCGATGATTTTTTGCCACATTGCGTTTCAATGCACGTCGGTCCCTGTCAGTAAGTTTGCCTCGGTTGCTCGAGGTTTTGCCCTGTTTCTAGAATTGAGTCATAGTTCTTGATATGGTAACTCTTGAAAAACCAAAAACTTAGGGATCGAGGCTCCTGCCATGCAAGCTCCAACAATTTGCTATTTTTCGAACTCGGCGAGGTCACGCATTTAGCTGAAATTTGACTAAATTCTAAAAATAAATACACCAAAGAGAGTAAATTAGATGAATAAACGTATTCACAATAGATATGACCTGCAATTATGAAGTTTTAGTTAAAGTTCTTAATATAGTAGGTCTTTGTGATATAGGTGTGGAATTTGCACCTGTTCCAATTATTTTGTCCAACCCCTGTATTTTGTTACATATGAAGAGTCGCCAGATGACACTCCCTCGGTGGTGATAATAGGAGAGAGGCATATCTATTCATGTCTATTGCTTCACTTATGTATACTTGTTGTTAACTTTTAACTTAGTAAAAGTCACGGTAACTCTTATTATCTTAAGAGACAAAGAACAATAGAAAATTCATCTAAAATCGTCAAAGCAGTTTTTCAACTTCTTTCTCCAGTTTACGAAGCAAAGTTTTATTTTCAATGCAACAAACTCAACAGTTAACAATATATTATTAAGCAAATAATCAGTAGAGGCATATTAACACAAACCATAGCACGCAAGAAAGTATCACAGTTCAAATACAAAATTACAATTATCTTAAAACATTATTCTAATATTGAGATGTAAACAAAAAACAAGATTAAATATTCTGAAAGTAGGTTAAAAATCAAACAAAACAAAAAACATCAAAACATGAAAATATAATAAATCAAATACAATTTTCTAATATTTTAGCTTCCAACTCTTGAACATGCAACATAAAGTTATCCATGAGAAAACCATGGCTCTTCAAGGTGTATGACAGCAATCGAGAGGGTCTGTCCTTGGGATTTATTTATGGTCAGAGCAAAGATTAGTTTCACTGGAAACTGCAGTTTCTTGAAAGGAATTGTTACATCAGTTGGGATCAAAGGTATAACCTGGGATTAGAACATCTTCTCCTTTACCACATCCTGACAAAATGGTTGCTTTAATAAGGTGTGATATCCTTTTCATAGCTACAAGTTTGGTTCCATTGCAGTCATGGTGGATCTAGATAACTTAATAATATTATTAGAACATCAAATTTGAGAACTAATTTGTGAGGTGGTAATCGAGATCGATTCAATGAGTTCAAAAACTCAATTGGTTAATTTACTGTCTTAATGGACTTATAAGAGTGTCACTCACTGGGGAGGATTTTCAAATGTTCAATATTAAAGATGTTCCCGGTAAATATTTTTGGAACCCAAATTGCTCTCGCACTTAAACACTTCTGATTTTGATAATGTACATTAATGTTTGGGAAGACTTTCGCCATTAATGCTTTGCCAGCCTGCACCAAGGTGCTTATTGGTGAAAGGTTTATGCAGCTTTCATTGTCCACAGGAGCTTTACCTTCTCCAGGGAATAATACTCATTTGGAACTTCTTCAGACATTCGATCATTAAACTGAAGAGCTCTCATATTTTTTTTTCATTTTTATGGTTTTGACATTTTGCCAACGTCTGGAAGATTTCATATACGCTTGCATTTCGTCAGGTTTTGTTCCAACTGGTGTAACTGGAAGGATTTTTACAGAGATCTCCTGATACAACTACGGTGACTAACCCAATCGGAGACTGACTGTTTCTTATATCTCTTAATATTCGATCATTTACCTTCATTGTAGTGCGTTTATCAAACATAATGAAATGGCATTGTCTCACAATTTCTTCCATTGGAGAAGCTTTTCATATTATACAGACTAGAGTTTCATTCATATTAAGTTCAAGTGGATGCTTGAATGCAGCATTACCAGTTATACCCCACCCGGTAGTAATGTGGAAGCAACTCCAGATGATGATGCAGCAAGGTTAATTCTGCATTATCTTCTGAATTTGGGCAGTATCAAAATTGTTACATAATTTTGCAAGTTCCAATTAGAGCATCTAGAAAAAATACCTCCTTTCTGGTATCTGACTCTTTCAATGAAGGTATAAAGTGCCACTTTATGGACAACATTGATCATTCCAATATGATTTTGAAGATATTCATCTATCTTGGATTATATAAAGTTTATTTAAGTTATTCTTTTGTTTATGGTTTACCTGCACCTCTGGCAGCCTTTTACTTTGGTAACTCATCACCTCCCATGGCCAAGATTTAATTTTCGATATCAATCAATGCAGAATTATAAATCTCTTTATAGTATGTAACAACAATATCATGATATCTCAACTGTGATTGATGGATAAAGTCCTCTTAATCCTTAAATTAGTCCTTTATTAGTCCTTAAATTTATTCTCCAAACCTTGAGGATTGCAGAATCCTTTGCTTACATATTTGCATCCATACTTGATGGATTTCTCAGAATTGCGAAATGCAACGTTGATGTGAGCATCAAATATTTTCAGAAGGAAAAGACAGTAAGGGACAATCCCCCTATTATCAACTCCACATTGGTTGCCAACCATTGTTTGAAATCCACCATCTTCAGGTTTTCTTCTTCTGAATGATGGATATCCATCTTCATCAGTCTGTGTCTCTTACAAGAAGCCTTTGGAATATATCTCTTGATACACATATTGTCTTTCATACAAGTATAATTTCTATTCATTGCTGCCACATGGACCATAGACCATACGTGCTTCCACCATTTCATATAGTGATCTGTTTTCAGTTACATTTGTTAGTTCAGCTGAAATTATGTTATTTATTCGATTAGAATGAACTTTTCCCATCAACCAAATTAAAACGTGAGTATCAGGTAGCCAAAGTTTTTATCCCTCTATAATATACATATAGTATCTAACTGGACTAAATGCTGTATAATTTGTAAGTCTATCAGTTTTATCACTTTCAGACTAAACAACCGAGCAATAACATCATACAACTGCTTTTCAAGCAGTTTATTCTGTTTTCTTTCCATTTTGGAATGCGTTTAAAGTTTATGATTACATCTGGGTAGCCATAAGTGTAACATAAATCATTGCATCTTGTATTCTTTCATGCATATATCGTGGACTTCCCAGAAAACTGGATGGCAAGATACAAATTTGGCCTAATTTTGTTCCAGCAGCATTATTATTGATTGCATCTTTCAATTGAGTATACTCTTCAGATCTTAGTTATTTTTTATTCCTCTTAATCTAATCTCTCTGATTAAATTCGAATGTAAGTGGAACAATTTTTTATTTCTGTGTAGATGATTGAATGTATTCGGATGTATTATGAAATGGTAGGCATAGAAATCCATTGCAGAGACAACCTTGTTTTCACCAAATTCTGTCCCATGCCTAGATGATATCTATTCTCTGCATTGAAGAATAACAATGGATACTTCAAGGCATCATATGAGCGACGAAGTTCACCTATTCTTTTTATCTGGCTGTCTCCCCTATGGAGTATAACGTCACGATGACATCCAGTCTCTTCACCTCTCATTATTATAGCAAATACATTGCACTCATGTACATTATATCACCGGTAATGTTCTCTTTTCTGAATCGTTCTAGACTGTCAACTCTAAAACGTCTTTGGTCTGTATTCACAAGAAGGTTCTTCAACAAATCAATCAAAAGATCAAAATAATGTTTCAATCTAACCTTGCCACTAGTACATTAAATTCCATTATGTTCCCTAATCTAGTTTTCTTCACCACAATTAGAATAACGTTTTTCCATGAAACCGATTTGAATTGAGAGGTCAGAATCATTGAAGCTGAACATGTGGCATCCTGTTTTGGTTTTGCTTTGCAAAGGTTGCTCCACAGATTAATTTTGCCTTTGTTGCTCAGTTCTTATTCTTTGATCTTGAGCTTTTAACGGTCTTTCCTCTTCAAATTCTTCTTGTCTCAAATGCTCAGATCTAACCCTCACACTTTGAAGTCTCTGAGATCTTTGCTCTTCTGATTCTTAATGTTTGTACTGTTCATGTCAATCACTATCACCTTGAAGTTTCTGCAGTCTTTGATCCTCTAAATTTTGCTGTCTCAGCTGTTCAGATAGAACCCTATTTCTTTAAGTCTTTTCGATCCTTGTTCTTCAGATTCTTGTTCATCTCTGACCCACTGATCTTAGATCGTGGCGATTTTTGCTCCCGGGTATCAGCTTGTCTCTGGCACTGTATTGCAAGAGCTTTAGTTAATTTCCTTCCTACCGATGATTTCTTCTTAGAAGGAATGTTGTTTTTTTTTAATAAAGTTGTTCAAATAAGTGTTTAGGATAATTTTTCGTTACCTTACTTTCTATTGACCAATTGCTTCTAAAATAACTCTTTTCTAAGAGGCATTGTTATTTCTTTGGTATGTTTCACTTTGGCTTGATGAAGCAAAAGTATTTGAAAGTTGATAAGAAATGAAACGGGAACCATTAATTAATGGCCTTTTTTAAGTTATGGAGCAAGTTCACACTTGTTCAGGCCAAAATTCACAACTTTAAACTTGATTAAGAAATTATTTCACCATATTTCCCGTAATATACTTTCAAGTAAGTATCCCAATTTGAATGTTTGAATGTGGGTTCCTTTCAAATCTTGGAAAGAATTCGCTCTCATTTTTACAGTGCACATAAATATTGCCATAAAAACTATTGAAACCTAATTTCTGAGATTTTCATGCCAGCATCAAGGTCGACTCACATTATCTTGTGGTCACCTGAATTTTTTCCGAAGAGCGGTTTTAGAAGCTGAGATTTTTCAGTACTTCCAAAAAAGCATGATATTTTGCGATTTCAGAATTTTAAAACCAAACTGACCTCTTTTAATAGTCTGACATAAATTAAAACTGCAACTGACCTGTATGCCTTTCGGAAGCAAATACTCAAATTTTAGTTTTAGTAGAAGACAAGTTTTAGTAGAAAACACAATTCGCAATTGACCCGCGGGCGCACGCCAACGTGTGGCACATTCTCTTCCCTTTGTTCATAGAAACTCAAACTTAA
Organism: Acanthosepion esculentum; assembly: GCA_964036315.1. Classification (NCBI taxonomy): domain Eukaryota; kingdom Metazoa; phylum Mollusca; class Cephalopoda; order Sepiida; family Sepiidae; genus Acanthosepion; species Acanthosepion esculentum. The sequence goes on from OZ038478.1 coordinate 101,378,120, forward strand.
GCGTTCTGGCCAATTTTAGGTAGCAAATTATTAAAATTCGCATTTGACCTGCGGGCTGGTCACGGTCCACCCGACTAAAACCTTCCCCAGGGACAAAAGGGACCAAATACCAAGTTTCAGCTCACATGATTCAAATTCTGAAGAGCCTATTAAACAAATGATGCTGTTACATGTACAATCCAGGAAACAACTCAAAAATACTTTTATAAATTTTGGGGGCGAGTTCCTGACCCGAAAACAAAGTAAAATGCCCATACAGAAATATGTCCAAAAGGCCATCGATGTACATCAACACATCAACTCATAACAAATAATCAGAATGACCCCCTCTTGCTTCTACACACGCATTCACCCGCCGGATCATTGACTGGTGGACACTTTAAATACTCTCACACGATATCGACTGGTTTTAATCAGGCCCCATGATTCATTGAAGAAGCCTCTCTGCATTATTAATGTTTACTTCATAAAGGCAGATATGTTAGGTGATCGCAAAGACGCACTTTGCGATCACCTAACATATCTGCTTTATGCATATGTATATATATTTCACATCGAGTAAACGCGAAATTAAACAATGAAAGTGGATATGCTGGAAAAAAGAGAATAAAAAAAAACAGGACAAAGAAAAATAAATGAATAAATAAATATTGACTATACATAAATCAAAATTATAAACGGTATCAAATAACTCACACCTAAAATTCATGTCAGGCAATCATTTTGCTTCATAATCAATTACGACTGAGTAGAAAAGAGTATTGAACTGTTACATAATATCAGTCCTCCTATATGGTAGTGTAGGCTGCAAAATCTCCTCACAGATGAAGAGAAACTTGAAGCAGCAGTAATGTTGTTCTACAGAAGGATGCTGAGAATACCAGGGACTGAACATATGAGCAACGACGATGTTTTAGAAAAAATAGCAGATAAAAGATATATACTCATACTTAACGTCAGGAAGCGACAGATGAAATTTCTAGGACACATAATGAGGAAAGAGAGCTTCGAAAATCTGATACACATAGGACAGATTGAAGGTAAGAGGGCCAGAAGAATACAAAGCATAACCTACATAGGGAGCCTGAGTGAATGGATAGCAGAATAAGGTTTAGGAGAAATAACAAAATTTATTAAGAGCTACAAAGGACAGTAAATTGTGGGAGCCTATGATCTCTTACATCAAGGAACATAGAAGAACTGAGTTCTATCATCACTGGGTTCTCCACACTATCGACCATATGCCACATCAGATCTACGCTGAAACTCATTTTGGGCACTTTGGCGTGGTGTAATGATTAGCAAACTTGTCCTGTTAGATAAATTATGACTGAATCATGAGTTCGAACCTCACTGGGTACTCTTTACTTTTGACTTCGTACCACATCTATGCGACGCTTAGAAAATCACCATATCATGAAATTTGTCTTGGTTAATGTTTTCGTTTTTGGTACATAGTCAGTATTAAATATCTTTTTTGATACTTATCTAAAGAAGGAGTGTCATTTCTGCTGTAGTATTACTTGCGTAACACAAAGGTATGTGGTTAGAAATATTCGGCAACAGTTTTCTAAAGGCAAGCCATTCTCTGATAAACATCAAATTGGTTATAAAGAGCAACATTCTGAATTTTAAAATCTGAGCCGTAGAGATAAACTTTCTTTCTTCTATTCGCTGACAAAAGTATTTGCTTCAGAAGAAAAATGTGGAAGTCAGTTGATACTTGATAAGAAGTAAGTGCGATGAAGAGCATACATGATTTTGGCGAAGATCATGACTTATTGGCCGTACGTGGGAAGCAAGCCAAAGTCCGAAATCTTGACGGAAATGTCTCTGAAGAATATTAATAATGGCTGAATGCCAAAAATCGTTCCAGAAATATATGTTCCCAAGCGAAAGAGATGCTTGGGTGTGTTGAATAATTTTTATCAGGGGTCAAATATGCAGAAAACAAGCAAATGAAGGAATAAACTCCACCAAAATAATAGGAGAAATTATGAAAGAAAATGTAACTGGGAGAAATGAAACTAAGCCGAAAAAGAAATGCTTTTATGTACTAAACTCTTTTTTTTCTTTTTACTAAATATCTTTCTTAAATATATATAAAAAGGAATAATTATTGTAGTGTTTAGATTCATACACAAAGGTGGATATAAATTTTGTCGAAGCATGACAATTGGAAGTATCTTCGCACATGAATATTCCTGTTTTTCGACACATGTCTGAACCCTGTACAATGTTTATAAATGTCTGGGAACTTCGATGTGGTGCAATGATTTGCAAGCTCATCTCACTACATCAATTAAGACTGAGTATTGAGTTCGATCCACACTTTCGGTAATTTGCCGCATCTAAGCTACGCTTAGAAAAGCATTAGGACACTTTGTCGTGATGTAAGGATTAGCAAGCTTATCCCGCTAGAACAATTACGAATAGTGCGTTCGATCCTCATACTTTCGGACTTATGCTTAGAAAATCATCATAGGCAGTTACTCTGCGAGTAACAAGAGAGTTTACTACTTCCTGGAATGAAGTTGGTAAGAGAGATTTATCTTAATGATTCTATCACCATCTCCATAAATTACTGTTTATGACTGCATGTTCCAAATTCATACGAATGCCTTGCAAATAGACACATCTATTTACCTTGTGAGGCAGACGTTGTCAGAATTTTTCTTTCGTTCGGTCCTGCCCTGAGGAGAATATGGCTTAAAATATATAATTTATATATCGAGGAAAATATGTCATAGAATCGAAATAGCGACAGATGCGTTCCAAAGTTTAAACGAATAATTAAGGAACAGGAATAATTTGAGAGAAACAAGATAAAATAACGCTGAAATACTATGTAATATTAATCCTCTTCTATGGAAGGGAATATTGGACAAAGACGAAGAGATGTCTTGCAGCAACTGAGATGTGGTTCACCAGAAGAAGTGTGAGAATACCATGGATGGAAAAACAACGAGTAAAAAGAGAGAGACAAATTTTTTTTACACTTGATGAGGAAAGAAGACTTGGAAAACTAAAACCCATACGACATAATGAAAGAAAGTGGGACAGAGGGAAATATCGAGCTTGTTTGTGTTAACGGATGGCTTAACAGGGCCTCTGATATATATTGAGGGGACAAATATTGCTTCGAAATATTTCGTTACGGAGGGCCATGACATTTCGTGACCTAAAGGGAAACGGCTATAAAAATAACGTAAATGGAAGACAAAATAATGGCACCAGATTTTGACGTTCGACACTATTTCCAATAAATGTTTAGGAAGGAAACCACACCATCAATACCTGAATGAACGATAACAGCTATTGGACATGTGAAACCTGAAAAATTATTTTGAGAAGTATTTTATAAAGCTGGAATCTGGGGATGGCGAACATATAGAAGACCAGACTAAGTAGTACAAAAGATGGGTGGGGACTACTTCAAGGTTTATGCTCAATAACTTCCTGAACATGCAAGTATGGAAGCGGTCATACTCTCTTTCGTTGTATTTGCAGAATTGGATGACGAGACTACGTGCCCTGTCAAACTGAGTATATTCCTGCTAAAACTTTAACGGAAATTAGTGATGCTTTCATTTACACATGCCTGCATTGTTACTGAAATGATGGGGACAGCGTAAAAAATAACACGTAAAATTCAGGGTGTGAAAATCGTTTTTACAAAAAAAAAGGGTGACAAGTGTGACTAATAATTACAGTGGGATATCTCTTCTTTCCGTGGCAGGTAAGATTATCGCTACTGACGTCTGAAAAGTCTGCAAACGTGGGCTGATCGCATCCTGCCAGAGGCAGCCTGGATTTAGGGCTTGTCGATCAACGACTGATATGGATTTACACTGTCCCAATTTCAGGAAAAATGCAGGGAACAAAGAAAAATATTGTTCATCGCCTTTGTTGATCTGACGAAGGTATTGACACTATGGACCGTAAATCTCCCGATAAAAAATGGAAAAAAATTGGTTGCCAACCTATTCTTTGCAGTTGGTCATTTCTTTTAACGCGCTTATGAATGCACGCATTCAATTAGAGGAAAATGCACTAGAGTTGTTCACTGGGAGCATTGGCGTTAAACAATATTTTGTCCTAGCACACACTCGCTTTATCATTTATTTTGCTGTTCTTCTTCAATATGCTTTTCATGGCAGTGAGGATGGTATTTACCTTAAAACCAAATTCGATGGATCTCTTTACCATCTGAAAAGTCGAAACAACTGACGACTGAAGTACTGATTAGAGAATTACTTTTCGCTGGTGATTCCCCGATAGCAGCGCACAATAAAATCTAATTTGAAAGAGTAGTTGATCGTTTAGCAGAAAGCATTCAATCTCTTCGTATTGACAATCAGCCTAAAGAAATCTGAGGTAATATTACAAAGACAGACTAACCACCAGAGATAAAACTTGGTGGTGAATCTCTGAAAAGAATAGATACGTTTATTTACCACCATAACATCGACCCTACCTATGGAGGAGAAATTGACAAGCAGAATAAGAAAGTCCTCAGCTGCATACCTGAGACTTATGAAAAGAGCATGGGAATGCGAGAAACTTAGGATATAAACCAAGACTTTAATTTACCAAACATACGTCCTCTCTACTCTCCTTTACGGGAGTGTGACCTGGACCTTGTATACTAGTCAGGAGAGAAGTTTAAATATTTTTCACATGAGTTCTTAAAGAGATATTTTAAAAATGAAATAGCAAGATAAGGTCTCGGATGCAGAAGTGCTCAAAAGAGCTGGCATTTAGTCACTATATCCCATCCTGCTGTGTCGACATTTCACGTGGCTTGGACACGTTGCGCCCCTGAATAGCGCCAGAATTCCCAAAGAGATATTGTATGGGGAATTGCCTGAAGGCAGGCGTAACGTTGGACGACCCAATTTTCGCTTGAAAGACCACTGTAAAACTTCCATGGTGTAATTTTCTATAAATATTGCGAACTGGGATGCGGTTGCCTGTGGTTGCCTGTGGTTGCCTGTGGTTGCCTGTGGTTGCCTGTGGTTGAGAGCTGCAGATTTGACGGGAGCAAAGAGCTATGAAGAGAAGAGTCCAGCACGCCGCAGAGGCTAGACAGATATATATAAACGGCGCCAAACGCGCATTGTTTGTTTTAGCCATGAGAGGTGCTGTGTTCTAAGATAACTTATTTTCCGCTTCCGACTGTTGTCATTGTCGAAAAAGGCCATATATATTTGCTTATTTAAAAAAAAATATATATTGTGGAAGATTTAAAGTAATGGATAAGATTCACTCATTTCGACAAGCATATCACGTATATTATTTCATAAAGAAAACATGCTTTAGTTCATGTGCATTACTGAATATCCTTTTGCACAAATGGATATGGAAAGAAACGACGGTACACATCCATTAAACAGCCACACTGGTATGATTTTACCATAAATATTGGTTCATGGTGAATTCTAAAAGGAATTTAGCTTACGACCACACCATGTTGAAACACCGGTTCCGTATTATCACGGAATATAAGCAACGTTGAGTCTGGTTAGTACATAGATGGGTGACCCTTGGCAATACCAGGTACTGCAAGCTTGGATATAGATAATAGTTCGGAATTGTTATTGAGAGAGCCGAGTTCCAATTCCCGTTGGGTTCGTTATATTCACTTACGGGCAAATACCATTGACAAATGTATGAATCTACCTCTTCTCTCCCCAGCTGTGGGTCAGTCAGTAGTACTTGTATTAGTAAATTATTTTCTTCAATATATTCATACAATCTAAAAATGTTTTCTGGCTTTAAATAACCTGCAAAGGGTAGATAAGCCGTAGAAAATGAATGAATAAATGAATAAAAATTAACTGAATCATACAAAAATTCTACAAAATGTTTTCAAATCACCCCGAAGAGATTAGGAAGTACTTCAAAATGGTAATGGTAATTGTAAAATAAAACGTTTTCTTACATAAAACGTTCGAGATTCATTGACTGAGCGATTCCTGATACAGATTGTTGAATCCTTTTATTAAAAAGAGATTTTTCGCATGTCCTATAACTGTTGTCACTCTTTCGGTAGAATGGATGGGATTTTGCTTCCAAGTCTTTCGTTTCAGGTAGAGTGTAAAGTCAACATCTTGATTACATTCTTAATTTCCCTTTCATGACTACTCATTTTCCGTGAGGTTGTTTCTCTTGGAAGTATCCAAGCAATCTGTTTTTATCTGTTAACGCTCTACTTTTGTAATGTAGAGTGTTATGGTCCAAATTCCTTGTACCACGGTGATGGTCCAAGGTAGAACCAATGAAGAACAACTCGAACACAGGTATGGAATAACACAGATATATTACAAACAGAAATATGTACAAAGAAGTAGAAGTATTAGTAATGAATATCAGATTTGGTTAGAGTGAACTATGTTGTCTCGACCAGTATCACTATTCCAATGTCTAACAGTAATCGTCTGACTCTGTCTCTGACTGACTCTGAACGCTGCTCGCTCTCGAGGAGCAGTATTTATGATGTCCGGAATAGTCCATTATTAGTCCATTATCCATTATCACTGAAGGCGGTATCATATATATATATATATATATAATAGATTAGACATTTCTGGCCATGTTTGTATGACGCCCACAGAAGGTCCAAATCTGACGAGGCTAATGAAGGACGTCGCTACTTTTCAGATTTGGATTTGTAGCATTGGACTTACCCGCTGATTACTTCTTGTGCAACCTATCCTATGTTTAATTTGCTTATCTCCTATTCTAAATATTTGATGCATACACCGAAGTGTCTGAACGGGGTTCCAAACGTGTTGATGATAATCGAATTCTTTCATATCAGAAAAATAAGAAGCAAAGATGATAACGTTGTGAAAAGAAATATTTCGGAACTATCACTGTCTTCATTGATGTTTCTTCCTACATCAATGTCACTATTTCATTCAATATGGAAAGGGTGAAAGGTCACGAGTCCAAGAGACCTGATAACTTACCCACATAAATTCTTTTGATTACCCTCAGAGGTACCCCTACCCCGGTTTCGAATACTAAACTATTTTAGTGCTAATTTAGCTTGCATGTTTACTTTGGGAGTGTGGATAATAAATCCAAGTGCAATTCATTTTATCCATTTTTCTCATTCAATTTAATATCCATTGTCAATTTTCAAGATGTATAGAAGTGGTAATAAGGTAAGGTAGTTTATATAGTCTTCATGTGAATTTTAATGTACTAGTGGTTGATTAAAAGTAATGTGCATTATAAATGTTATTTATATATTGTTCTTTTAAGTTCGTTTTTTTCAACCGGAGATGAGCTATCATATTGACAAGAGAGAAGATGCAAATGTGTGGCTATCTGGACGAAGAGATAAATCGAATAATTCGATTAAATTACTGAACAGAAGTGAATAAGATGTTGGATTACAGAGACGAATTAAAAGAAAGCGAAATACACTAAGATAAACACATACAAATTTAATCTGGAAAATACAAAACCTTTTGCCGTCGTTTAGTCGGAACCATTATAGAGCAGAGAATTGTGACTGAAAGTAGGACAATAGGCGAAACGGACAAAGATCATTTGTTTTGCGAATCATTCTGGCATGTTTAAAACAAATTTTAGCTGAGCAGGACAAAAAGTAAATGAATCAATCTTTAAACTGAATATCATGCCACTTGTACGAAAAAAGAATCAGTAGATATAATTTATTAAAACTTCTCAATTGAAACTACTACTGTGATACAAAAAAATTCCAAAAATAATTTTATATCGAAAATAGTGTAAAACAAAGGTTAGAAATATTTGGGACGGTAGTCATTATTTGCCTATTGATAGAGAACTCTAATTAACGTAAGAGTTTTATAAACGTCTAATTAATAGACAATTATTTTAGAAGCATAATAAATACTGTATATACTCAAGTATAGTTCGAGTTTTATGATCTATTTTTGAGGCAAAGAATAGGAATACAGAAGAACATTTTTCTAGTGGCTAATATTAATGCATTTTCGGTGACTAGTTGCACTATATACAGGCAATTCTTTTCTGGAAGGTTTAAAATTAATGCAAGAAATCAGCGGGTCGCACTATGCAGGAAGTCGACTTATATACGAGTATATACGGTACAATATTTTCATAAAAGAAAAACTATAATTAACACCGAATTTTATTTCAGTTTTTATAATTAATAATGGCTTTTACGGCGTACATTCATAGGTTGAATCTCTTATACTTTATGGTGTTTCGTGTAAACAATTGATATAAGAATAATCAATAATATATTTAAACATGAGTAACAATTTAAAGTGGATTCGGCCGAGTTAAGATTGTGTGATACAATAGGTAAAATGGTTGTGTAGCTGTGTTAGTCATTGGACGCGGGCATGATTTAGCATTAATTGAGTAAAGAATGATTTTTGAGTCCAGAAATATGAGGCGTTCTTTGTTAACTGTAGGAACTAGGTTTGTCTAGAGAAAATTTTCAAGAGTGTATAATTATTGACAGACACCAGTAGTACGTAATACCTACGAGCACATAAAATAAATGTTTAAATGATCAGTCAACAAACCTTTCAAGTGTATTATTGCATTCCCTTATATTTCCTCTTCGTCAACCAACAAAAGCACCATTATTCACATCCGTTACTTTCGTCATTAGAGCTTGGAAGACTGGCTTGATATCATCTGGTTGGATATATTTGGTTGATTTAGTAGATTTTGTTTTGTGTCTATAGCCCTCTATGCGTTGTTTAATGCCGAAATTTAAATATTTTGTGCGCAGTTTTATGACTTCAGCTAAATAAATTTTGAACGCAATTGTATTCCTTCTACTACAGATAAAATTTATTGTTGGTCATTTTGCTATAAAATGTATTGTTGGTAATTCTACAATAAATTGTATTGCCTGATATTTTGCTTTAAAATATATTGTTGGTCATTTTACTATAAATGTGTATTGTTGCTAATTTTTACTATAAATATATAGTGTTAGTATATTTATTATAATTATGTATTGCTGGCATTTTTATAATAAAATTGTATTTATACTATTATAGTGCTTTGTTTTGTGGTTCACTATTTTCCCAAAGCTAGGGCACTAACAGTTGCTACCACCCTGAATCAGAGTGGACCTGGGAACAATAGAAATTAAGAACTGGATTCCACGCTCTTCAAAATTCTCCAATCTCCAAATCAGAGGCCCTGCTACAGGATGTAGTTTATCGTCATACACAGAACAAGATCTGATAAGTCTTAATCATAAGATTTTAAGGCATACAGTCATGATCGATCTATTCATTGAATTTGCAAGACTATGAATCCGGCCGCTCAGCAGGATGGTGTCTGTTTATCTCTGTGGAAGTTGGTTCTATTGGAGCTTCAAAGGAACACATTTCAAATTCTAACCTGTTTTGAAAGGGTATAGTTATCCGTTTAGTTAGTGAGTTATTTTCAATTTTTTTTATTCATTCTTTTTCAAGGTATTTACTATATTAATTAATTTAATTTTCAAGGTTTACTTATCCCATATTGTTTCTGTACTAATTTGATAAGCACGGGAGATAAACTGAAATAACCATACCGAATATTATACGTAGGTAGTGGCAATTTCAGTGCATATTTTTCTGACAAAAATATTCGTCTTTTATGTCTTGTGTCCCTTTAGGCGTGGATGACCATGGCTCTCCACAACTTCCAAGTAGAAAAAAATGAATAATACTTTCTTAAAGAGATGAAAGTTAACTGCGAATCTCAAGAAAAAATAAAATCTAGAAAGTATGTATATTTCAGTTACAAAATATATATTTACTTATAAATGATTTAAGAAAGCTTCTAGGAGTAATAGCAAGGTAGTTTGTGCGATCTAGACATGGAGGTTCCCCTGTCTGAAAGAGCAACTCTGATTCATTCCTTAAATGATTTAATTTCGAGATTGCATCACATGTAGAAACACTGAAAATCCTGGGATAAATTTATTCAATGCTGTAATTTGGCAACTAATTTAATTGAATTTAACTAATTTAACTAGGGAGTGGATGTTATGACTTCCGCCTGCGTCGCCAGTTTAATTAAAGTTAGAAAGCATTTTCTCTCTCTCTCTCTCTCTCTCTCTAATTATTGAATAGAAAATTAAATATAGTAATAAATAATAACTTCCGGAATCTAGTGACACCTTGTCGGATGATAATTAACTCGGGTAATGCTCTAATGTAGTCAGGCGACATTCTACATAAGATTCAAAGAACACCCAGTATCACGATTAGAGCGAGATGCAGGGTTAGACATAAACGATTTATCGCTGGCCAAAAGTACGATCTTATACCTACGTCTTACGAAGCAAAAATGCATCAAGTATTACTTATCTATTCCTAGACATTGCCAGCTTCACTGAGCCATCAATATAAAACCATATCGAAACTAACAGACCCCTTGACTTTCTCCCGAATGCGATATCATGTTTGTTTCTTTGTTGAAAGTAATCAAGATCTTCCCCAGTTTTGTTGACGGCGTGGGGCAGAAGCTAACCAGTTGGTGAAAAACCTAAAGAGGGATCCGGGCGTATGTTCACAATTCAGCGTAACCCTGTTAACCTGTCTTTCCAGACAAAGCGCTAATACGGATTGCAACTATGTTACGACTGAGACACTTTTGGAAACCTTATGTCGCAATCAAATGTAATTTATACACGGCTCATGTAAAAAAATATTTTCAGGCTTAAAATAATCTGTAAATGTTTGATAAGCCGTAGAAAATGAATAAATGAATCAATCAATGCCTTTCATTGTTCGAATTTATTTACAGAGACTCCATAGTCTCTTCTCACTGCCGATTTAATATTATCAATTGTCATCTTTCAGTTTCACAATCCTAATTTCTAGATGCATTCAATGAAGATAAAGCGATAAGTTCCCTCAGTGATGCAACATTAAGATTAGAGCTGGGAGTGTAGTAAACAGAATAGCTTCAAATTTTCCTCTAATTCGTAGTTCAGGAGATATTTTTCAAGTGTCTGGGGATTATTTGAAACGCACCAATTATTATTATTACTTTATTTCGTTTGATTTCTGGTGTGTACACATTTCGTTCCGGGTCCCGCCCGGAGACATAAGGTTAGAAAATGCCATGACATTTTCTACTGGCAAAAAAGAAAAAAAATAATTTACATAGATAAAGCCCTTCGTAAGGTGTGGGATGTGCTCGTGAGAACAATTTTTTTTGTATTTCTTTAAGGCATGGGCTTCCAGGAATACCTTCACTTAGTCTACTGGAGATATCGATTTCAATGTCATTTTATTTTGATAGCTTTTTGAAGATACATTGCAGTCTGCAGGGACTGCCATATCAATAAGGAGGCAGTTTTTACTAGAGGTCTCTGATAACATTATTATTATTATTATTATAACTCTGTCTTCGCTTCAGTAGAAACCATCAGTTTTCACAGGAGATCAAATGATAGTAAATCTTCCAATGATCCACCAATAACTCAATATTCGATTTCGATGTTTCCGTGGATTACCATATATTGCTTGGCTTCTTGGAATCCTTCAAAGCTTTTCAACAGTGATTGGTAAAACTTTATATGTCTAAGAGTATTTCTGCTCTTTTGAGGAGTGTCTTTTTTCAGACTTATTTGGGGGGTTTCTGCTAGAGCAAATATTGCGATTTTATAGCTTATTTCTTATTTATAATAATTCAATAAGATCTTTTGATCAAGATTGGGTGATCTGTTTTACTTGCAAAGTTACAGAGAATTTTATGATTTTCTTCTGAGGCATATTCAGCCGGAGGCTACAGTGTCTTTTCCTTGTCGTTTGAACAGTTCACAGTGTATCAAAGTGCCTACCCAGACATTATATGTTTGCATTATTTCTAAGCCTCTTTTGTGCATTCATTTATTTTCTAACTGATTGTATCGAGTCTATCGCTAGAAATTTCGCATTTGGTATTTTCCAGTCTTTGTGTCAATATTGTTTTTGATATAATTAGTTCTGAGTGCCTTGTTGTGGGTCGTCATTAATAATGATTTGCTTTCGCGCTCTAGACATCTCTCAATCTACTAGACTTATGTTGTTTTATCGTCTTTTCTTTCCGTTTTTCTTCATTCATTATTGAAATGGTGGTATACGCTGGTGATTTCAATATACTTTTGAACCGAAACATCTTTCGGTCGGAAAAACACATTTATTTCGTCTTCCAGTTTTGATTCAAAAGGAAAAAATACAGCCCGAAGATGAATGCGTGAAGAATTTGAAAGTACTAGCTGAATTTAAAAAAATACACCATATCCATTTTATACATAAGGTTGATTATTAGTAGTATAATGCTTATAATTATGTCTACTAGCGAAGGGATTTCGCCAATAATTGCATTAATATTGCTAATTGATTCATGGTATGATTAACTCTTTGTAATATAAAATTATATGTTGCCTATTTTATTATGTTCATATATATATATATATATATATATATATATATATATATATATAAAAATATATATATATATGTGTGTGTGTGTGTGTGTGAGAGTGTGTGTGTGTGTTTATGTTTGCATTTGAATATGCGTGTGTTTGTATATGTGTATGCGTGTATATATGTATGTTTGTGTGTTTCTGTAAGTGTATATATATATATATATATATATATATTTGGTTTGTTAACATATTATGTTGCGCTGTGGGTTAATATATTTATGTTTGCTTCTATATATATATACATGCATATGCGTATGCATGTATGTACGTGTGTATATGTGTATATATGGATATATATATGTATATGTGTATATATATGGGTATATGTTTGCGTGTAGGTATGCTTTTCTGTGTTTCTGTTTGTAGAGTAATATGTTTACATATATGTCTATATGTATTTTTTATTTTCTTTCACATATTGTTATATATTTGTACTAGTGTATGTGTACTAGTACGTATATAGGTATTTATGAAATATTTATAAAAATTTGTGTGTTTGGGAGTTTTCTTTTTTATATATTAGATGGTGTTACTTTTATGCGTATATATAATTGTTTCCGTCCATGTATATATGTTTTCGTGTCCTTTTCCCTAATGTTTGTTTTTCTGTACTGCCCACGTTGAATTTTATCTATTCAACCATTTTTACCTATGTATCTTTGCCTGTATAAGTTATATTTTAATAAGATGTTAGAATCCGTTTAATTACACTTTCAAACTTAAATATTTCTTGGTGGGGTGTATCGGCGTGTCTTTATCAATGTATGAGTATGTATGTGCGTGTCTTTGTCGGTGTCTGTGTCTATAGTCATTTGTGTGTACCTTTCTTTGTGTATGTATATTGTCGTTTTTTTTTGTTTTTTTAAGGGTCGTGGAGATATTTCCTGTCTCGTCGCTTGTTTGCGTGTTTATAGATGCAAATATGTCTGCGTGTTTATGTATTATATTCAATTTGTGTATGTATCATCTTTTGCAAGATTTCATCCTCCCTTGCCCATTTTCTGCTTCAAATGTATCCAAGTTGTCGCGGAGTTCAGAGCAGCATTAGATCTTATCGTCTATTCCAACTTAAATTCAATAAAAACTTATAAATAGAAAAAAATATGTCTTTTTTTACTCATTTTCTTCTTTAAACAATTTTATAATTTTAAATTTAATATGGATTAAATTTAAAATTGGTAATTTTTAATTTTATAGTATAATTTAATATTTATGAGTTAGAATGAATTCTATTTTAGTCTAACCCTAACATTAAAGCATTGAATAATTATTATAACCTAAGTCCGTTGTCATTTCTTTTGAATTCTCATATACCTGTATTTTGATTGGTCATTCCAACTTATTTAACAGCGTTTTCCATAGCGAGGGATGTTTGAGTGATTTGAAAATTTTAAATCCCTTTATTCTATATTCAACATTATCATCTGATAAGACACCAGGAATTTTTTGAATAAATAATCATATATATATATATATATATATATATATATATATATATATATATATATATATGATTATTTATTAAAAAAATATAACATAAATATGTTATAAAATGTGTGTATATGTATGTGTGTGTGCGTGAATTACAATTGATGAGATCCAAAAAACTTTCCTCCATGGGAAAGAAATTTTACCTTGGACTTATCAATGCAAATATATTTATAAAATGAATGAATTCCCACGTTTCTTCACAGGAATTTTGAAAGGTGAAGGAAGAAATGGCGGAAAAAGAAAAAAAGAAAGAATAAAAGGTGAAGAAATTGCCTTTAATAGAGGAGGGAGTTATATAGATATAGAGGGGTAAAAACCCTTTTTGCAATTATGGTGGAATCGGTACAAATAAACGCAGCGGTTAAAAATGGACTCTGACCTAAATGTAACCTATCAACACCTGTGCAAAGAGGAAGAATGAACAAAAAAAGAGCATTCAAAATTCCAGAGGGCAGTTTAAAAGATTATAGAATAGAAGTAAGAATTTAAAATTAATACTTTTATAAAAAAAAGATGTTATTATTAATCCATTCAAATTCAGCATCTTTAACTATATAGTTAAAGATACAGTAAAAAAAGTTTAAGTAAATTATTAATATATTAATTTCATTTAAATATAACCAATCTCATTATATCAATGTAATATTAATAATATTTCAAATATTAAATTTATAATTTAATTTATACCAAACAAATGTACTTTTGTACTAAACCAAAGGAATGAATTGGTATCCAAATGTCGCCGTAGGAAAAAAAATTCCAGTTGGCATAATTTAATAATTTCAAGTCCACGGATTAATTTCTTGATGACAGTAGGAAACTGATCATTTTTGCTTATGTTTATCTATTTCGACTAATATATGTCTAAACTGTGTATGTGGACATGAGTGTTTATTTCAAGTGCAATGTAAGCCTTCTGGTCATCGTCGTTGTTGGAAAACCAACATATGTATTAACATTTTTATCAGAGATGCAATCTCCCAAGGGGACTTTTAAATTGGTATACAATGTTGGGCTTTTATAAGATGCTAGTTGACAGAGAATAGTTTATATGGACGAATAGGTTAGTTGTATTAAATTTAGTGTAGTATATAATTAATTTTAGGAGTGTATTAGTGTTTATGACTTTTTTAGAATTTTCTCCTCCTGCTTCTAGTTAGAATACATTTGATTACAGTATAGTAGTTTGATATGTTTAGAGTCATTTGATGACGTATTATGTTCATTTTTATTTATGTTAATATTCACAATAGCTCATCTGATTTGTTCATCAACGATGTAGTTAGAAAAGTCATTATTAATAAAGGTTTGTTTCATATTTTTTAATTTAGTAGAGAAAATATTTCTTGTTTAAGAGTTTGATTTTGCACGGTTTACTAAATTTCGTATAATAGCTATATTGTAATAGGACATTCAAATGAAGTTGAGAGTCCACGTGTTTACGCTAGTTGTTCTTCATATGGGGAGGTAGTAACTGTATTATTATTAGTGTTTATCAATACACCAAGAAATGGGATTTTATTGTCATAGACTCACTAACACAAATATATCCATCACTGATCCATATGCGCGTGCGTTCGCGTGCGCTCGCGCGCGCGCGCGTGTGTGTGTGTCTGCATGCGAGCGTGCGTGTGAGTTTTACGTATCGGAAATACATTATACGCTATTTAAATTGTCCCCTGTGATGATTTTAGGGGCGTGGTGCAATAATAACTCCGATATTATTGTGTCATACACTGTGTTTTAAACCTTTATCTACTACCACTCATCTCGAACTGCGCGCAAACACACACACACACACATACACACACACACATACACACACACACACACACACACACACACATATATATATATATATATATATATATATATATATATATATATATATATATATATATTGTCCGAGTCTACCTTATGTACAAATTTTCATATACCAGGTCATCCCATAAGTTCTGTCCGAATTTTGAATAAAGAAAGCAAGTGACCAAATGTTACATTTAATTACAGATTACGAGAATGGAGAGAAGAGCAGATGTCAACTCGGGATTTGAGGTTGTTTTCAGACAATTCATTAGGCACCCATTTTCCAAGTTTAGGAACTTTTCCAAGTTGTTGAAGATGACGATGAACATTTGTATGGTTTGAACTGAGAACCACTGCCAATTCTTCAACTGATAAAGCAGGATTTATTCAAGGTCTGCTTCAAGAAGCTTTTCATCAAACTCAACTGGACGTCCGGTTCGATCGTCATCTTCAAGGGTGAAATTTCCACCTCTGAATTTTGCAAACCATCTTCTTTCATTCACATTCATCTCCATAAACTGAGTGAATGTTTCTAGCCGCTTCGGCTGATGAGTTTCCTTTCTTGAACTCATAAAGCATTATCTGCCTCAAATGATTCTTGGGAACTTCCATATTAGCAGGGTTTTAATCAAGCAAAATTTAATTTTATTGTTCTCTGAAATAAGATTTGATCAGTTTAAATGCATCTAAACATAAAAAAATGTTCAGATCCATTAGACATTATAAAATACTCTTTAAATTTCGTTCATTTTAACAAAAAGTTAAAATTCGGACAGAACTTAGTGGATATTTTGTATATTGACTGTGGTATTAAGTACTGATTGTTTATTTATTTTTATCCCGTGACCCGTAGGGTGGTAGGGGGCAGCATGTGTATTGTAGCCACAGTAGAAGTCATTTTTCTTGATTGGATTATGTATATGCATATTTAAATGCATACACCGCAATACACATATACAGTATCTAAAATGTACCATAATTACGGGAAAGTGTAATAGAATCCATACATCTATCTATCTATCTATCTCTCTCTCTCTCTCTCTCTCTCTCTCTCTCTCTCTCTATATATATATATATATATATATATATATATATATATATATATATATATATATATATCAACACACACTCATATATATATATATATATATATATATATATATATATATATATATGTACATACTCTCGCTGTAATTCACTTATCTTTTATTTTAAACTTTTCTCTCGTGAACCAATATTAATTCTTTTGATTGGAATATATATTCTTTATCTATCATTCATTTGAAAATTACTTTTCATTCAATTTTTTAAAATGTTTTCAAAACTGATTTTTCTCTTTCCTTTTGTTGAAGATAATCAGGTTCATTAGTCATGTTTTAGTCCATGAAGCGACTACCCCAATGGCAATACGCCCAATTGTCAATTAGGACCAGTTCTCGCGGTCAAATGATTAATACTTAGTTGTCAGCAGTGATATCTGGTCGCACGACGCACAACATGACACTCATTCTTAGGAATGGTGAAATTACATTTTATATTGATGTTTGTGTCATAGACAGAGAAAAATAAGATTAACAACTATGTTTTGTTGATACTTTTATATACATATTACAATATATTGGTGCTAATTGTTTTCCTTTTCCTGAAATCTTGTATTCTGGAAATCCTTTAGTTTGGGAATCAGCCGTTTAGATGTGTATTAGAATTAAACTGATTACCAAGAAATTCCCTTCATAATATATAACTTTTCCGCTGCCTAGATTAAAAAGTTGATTCTAAAGTAATCTTTTTTTTTTCTATATTATTCATGCATGTGTAAAATTCACAATAACGGTTTGTCCGTATTTTTCAATATCAAATAAGTATCCCAGCTAACAAAGTAACGGTCCTGCAACTCCTCTCCAACGTCACACGGAGGATTCGAAACCATTTTGAAACGTTTCGCATACGTTGCTTTTAAGCATACATTAACAGAAAATTATAGGAAAGTATTAGAATGTGCATTCATCATCTAAATTATTGATTATCAATTAAAAAATGGCATGAAAATAAATTTTATACCTTCTATACATATTCTTAAGTGAAAAAGTGTTCTGATGCGATCATAGAAGTCAGCAGCTAGAAGGGTAACCGTTTGAGAATACCAGGTGCTGTAAGCTTGGAAGTGCGAGTGGTGTAATAGATAACGTATCAGAATTGTAAATCGGAGACCCGACTTTCAGTTTCAGTCGAGATCGTTATAGTCACTTACACATAAATCTCCTTGGGAAAGGTATGAATCCAACTCTTCCGCCGCAGCTATGGGTTAATTTGTAGAACATGTATCAGTAAATCATTATTATCTCCATAAAATTCTTACAATTTAAAATATTTTCTGACTTTATCAACCTGTAAATGGTTGATAAACTGTAAAAAACAAAAAAAATCAATCAATCAATCTGATGTTATAAATGACAAGTGTGGAATATTTCAGCTACAGAACTTCGCAACTTTCCTATAACGTTGTGACAACGTTAGCGATGGTTTCAGAAAAATAGCTGATTGCAACGGGTTTAAGTTTTTACAACGTTGCAAGAACGTTCCATCTTAGGTGGGTAATAGAAATAGAATAGTAATATTTGCATCAGAGAGAGTAAATAAAAATTATGATCGTTTGTTGGACTGTTGTCGATACAATAGTTCACGTAAAGCCTAAAACGTGGAGTTTAATTTTTTTCCATCGCTGAGTGAGAAGAAATTACATTTGTTTATACTTGAACTTTTGAAGTCGCGTAATGATTTAAGCCGTGTTTCCGTTTTGGGACTGGGTTTCTGGTTCCTTCTAATGTCTACTTCAACTCTATACTTCTAACATCTCCGTCTCAACTTTAAAATTTGATTTACTAATTGATTTAATTTTTTCCCTGTACGGGTGCACACAAGTTGAACTATCGTTCGTTTCCCGATCTTTTGAACAGGAGTAGATGTCTTACCCATGTTTCCTGTTTAGGAATAGATTTCCGGTTCCTTCTTTTATCATTCTATTTCACGCCCAGTAGCCCCGGCCGACTTAGTGGCATTATCCTGTTAATAGCATCATAAAAAAGACAGCATGAATAGTTATTAGGGAAATGACAAGCGACAATAAATCGAGTAGGTATCGAAATCTATTTGTGTACTAGCAGAACTGACGACGAAAAATGTGACACAGAAATTAGAAGACACATCGGAATAATTAAAGATAATTCTCAAAGCTAACTTTCATTTTAAGTGATATCTATCTATCTATCTATCTATCTATCTATCTATCTATCTATCTATCTATCTATATTCATTTGCAAGCTTGTATTTATCTGTTTTTATATCGATGTTTGAATGATCATATCTGTTTGTCACTGTCGGTCTCTGGAATCTGGTGTATTAAGTCATCATTGTGTTGCACTCATGAACTCCAACGGCCTGCGAGTCCTTTCTATTTAGAATTTAATCTTGTGATCACCAACATCTACCTTCAGCAAATGAACCAACGTCAGCTTCACAGCAAGATGGATATTGTTGTTCATGCCCTCAAGATTACTAACGATATCGGATCATCATGAAAAACAATTCGAGATACTGATCCTTCTCGTTCATCTACTCATATAGCAAGTACACAGCAAACATAAAGCATGGATTAATAATAAAAAAACTCTTCTACAAAGAGCGACTCAGTATCTGAAGTGCAAAAGTGAGAGTCAGCGATCTCCCAGGAAATGAAAATGGACTCAGGACATCAGAAAGCAGCAGAAAGGAAGGATTTCGTGTTCTTCTTTGGTGGTCTTAAGTAGATCTTTGGTCCAAGAGAGAACGGAGTCACACCAGTACTCTCCTAATGAACAGACGCTTCTGTCAGACAAGTCTGATATACATCGCCGCTGGAAACAGCAGTTTAAACAAACCTTCCGTCACTGATGAAGACGTTATTGCAGCCATATCCCAATACCCTGAAATACAAGAAATGTATTTCAAGCCAACCTTGCAGGAAGTATTGAACTCCATCAAACAAATGTGTCAGACAAAGTACCTATTCACCCCGAGATTTAAAATTATTGTGGTAAAAAGTTTAAAAAATTACACGAGCCCTTCAATGTAATATGGAGGGTTGCCATGTTTCTCAAGGCTCAAGGATGACTTAATTCAACACCTTTAATTCAAAAGGTAATAGAAATGTTTGTGACAACTATCGTGGAATATATCTGCTGTCAATGGCTGGTAATATATTATCTACAATGATTCTGAACAGGATTATCAAGAACGTCGTCAATAAATGAGATTTACTCGGAATCACAGCGTGGTTTCAGGTTCAGTCGTGGCACTATTGACATGATCTTCTCACTCCCTCATATTACGGAATAAGTTCGTGAAAAAACTATATTGTGTGTATTGATCTTACTGAATTTTAAAAGACGCTCCTAATCCTAACCCTAAAACAAAAACAATCACTTAGTAAAAAGAAAATAAAACGGAAAGAAAAGAAGAAGATAGTAATAGCCTCAAATCGGCTTGCACAGGAGCGTCTTTTAAAACTACACAACATTTCGCTTTTGTTTATCATCACTTGCCTTGATAGAGTCAAATGACAAAAGACTTCGGCAAGGACTAAGTATAATTTCCCGATTGTCTATTTTATTCAATTTGTCTTCTCTAGAGATTTATTCTGAGAAATTTAATTGAGATATATATATATATATATATATATATATATATATATATATATATATATATATATATATATGTGTGTGTGTATCATCCACAGACAAACTGTTTCGCTGTATCACAGGTCATCAGTGTGGCGAGACGTCCGGTTGCCTCTAGCTAGGATCGAAACCCCACTGAATTGTTGTCAGCGGGATTCTACCACTAAGCCGTTGGCGCACGGCAGGGATGAAGGTGAATTTAAGCGTATTTATTTTTAGATAAACACATATATAGCAATCTCTCTCTCACTCTCTCTCTCTTTCTCTCTCTCTCTCTCTCTATGTATATATATATATATAGGTTTTGATATCAATATATTCTTTTATCTTTACATAGGCCTTATCCTTGATATTGAGCACTAACCTATAAATATATCATACCATAAAACTATATTATAAATCTATAGTATAAAACATACGCGTATGCGTGCGCGTGCGTGTGTGTGCGCGCACACACACACACACGTATATATATATATATATATATATATATGTATATATATAACATGATTAATATCTGTTGGATATTTTCTTTTGGATATAGTATCAGCAGATTAATATGAATAATAGTTGTTTTGAGATAGCCTTTCCCTAAATTGCTCAACAGGATTGTGATCTTAAAGATTTGATGGTCATCGCAGCGAATCCAAATTTTCTTTTATTTATTCTGTCGTGGTATGTCGAATATTCATGAATCTGTCACGCCAACTATCATGGTCCCTAATAAAGGTCAGAAGGTCATTACTGTGGCATTCTGTGTCATAGAATAACGTGTCAAGGTAGACGGTTGCTGGACGACCAACCCGTTTTGTTCTATGGCTAGTTGTACAGAGCAATAGATTAATGTAAAGACAGTGGTACCATACATTAACACCGACTGTTTAGTTTCTAGTAGATCATATTTCCAGATTACTTCAATTTTATTCAAGGCGGCTTTAGCTATGCGAATTTTCCCATCCTTTTCAGTAGAATTTGTTTCGATTTCTAGGTATGCAAAAGATTCAGCTGAGACAAATATTTGGCTTTAAAATAGCCACTAAATGCGGACTTCAAAATCTGAAAGATAACGATATGTGGTTTCCAGTTGTCTTCACTGAGGTTTAGTTTCAGAGTTTTTCTGTTCTTAGACTTGCCCACCTCCCAATATTGGAGAGCTCATCTATCCTATTTAACGCAATATTTGGGTTTAGGCATAGTATATGGATTCATGCCTTTTCTAAGTACATCAGTGCGTAAGTGAACACAGGCACTGTCGGTAATTTGAACGATTTCCTTTGCCAAGCAGATATTCGTTACACTATCGACACATCCTTCCGATACTAATACAACATATTTCACAAACAGTATATCGTTCTTTTTGCTGATATTTATCAGCTGTGTGCTGATATTTTAATTCGTCAGTATCTATCTATCTATCTATCTATCTATCTATCTATCTATCTATCTATCTATCTATCTATCTATCAGAAATTAATAGATGTTTTAATCCGAACTTATTTGTTATTGTTAAAATGTTATATTCTAGTGGGTACATGCTGAAATATGTTAATACGACTAGACAATTCACTTTATGGATTGTTTATATTAAATGAATGCTAGTGCAATGTGTGATTAGTAAATCTTTGAACTAACGAATATATAAATCGTTAAAACATATGGTTTAAAAATAGTTCAAATCTTATTTCTAAAACGATACAGTTGCATTCAAAATGAAGGGTCCATATAAGCTATGGGAATCACGTAATTTGTTCCCGCTAATATAGATTTTGTTGACTTTTTTTCTGATGATACTCATTCATCACCAAAAAATTTCAAAATAGTCGTTTTCCAAAATATCTTATATATTTGCCATATGTATTGTATGGTATGGATAAAAATGCTTTATAATTTTCTTGGTATATAATAGCAAATACACTTATTAGATTAAGTAACGCTATCGTCTTAAAGGATATTAAGGGAAATTTACCTTTCTTAGTGTTACTAGATATACTACTTTGTTTTGGTTCTCTGGTCACAAAACTGAAGTAAAAATCTAGGCAAACATTATTTCAATAGGCTTACTTTGCAGTCTTTCATCTATCAGATGTGCATGTTCGTGGTACAATTTTCACTTGAAGAGTGCTGTCTACTTCGTCTCGTAGTTTTCATCCGTAAATGAGAGTCACTGGATATTTTAATGTCCTGAAAATAAGTAGCGCCGAATAAACTTGCAGCGACTAGCGAAGAACGAAGGAAGAAAATCAAATCAGGCCGCATTTATAATGATTAAAGAAACGATTGGCAGACTAATTTTTAGAGAAAGAAAAATTATGTTTTACACGAATCTAATAAGTCTTTTGTGAAAGTAATGAATAATAAATGAAGAAATGTACAACAAAACAGACAAAGAATTCAAAGAGTAGAAGTAAGATGGTGTTTCGATCGACATCCAACAAGATGAATAATGAGGAAGAAAAACGCTGAGCTGGAGCGACGGACGCTGAAGGAGGACGTAAGGAAAAATAAAATGGTAAAAATATATTCTAACAAAAGGAAAACGATAAAAAAACAAAGATGATATATGAATGTTAACTAGAAGGGAACGTCAAGAAAAGTTTATTTGAGATACAAAATCATTTTTTAGTTTGTTTGTTGGCTTGTTTCTTGTAAACGAGGTAAACAAGTTACCGGCAAACAATATTCTAATTGATTTGTGTAAAATGTTCGTCTCTACATTACAGTGTTCTGATTATGGGAAATGGATATTGTCATTATGTGCGATGGAAAGACATGTTTATCGTTAAGTCTGACGTGGGAGATGACATTACGGAGGTTGTTGTAGATGTCATATTTTTCATTGTGGGCTCGTATAAACTGATAAGCGTAGCGCTTATGTGGTGATGCAGGTCAAGTGTCGGCGTCATAATACAATCTGATAGGCCTTTTTGAAGGGAGATCAGTTTCCTTGTAAGATAAGATTGTATCTAACACGTGACTGGTGGGCTACATTTGCGCTCCTACTAGAACAGAAAATACATAGCCTCCTCCCACTTCCTCAAGTTGAGATTAATCAGCAAGACGGGTTTCACTGCCAACAGCTATGTCAATGCTGTACCTTTTCAGCTCAAGAAAAACTAATTCTCTTTTTCATTCTGGGGCCGAGTCACTGTCTTGGAGTTTGCGTATATATATATATATATATATATATATATATATATATATATATATATATATATATATATGTTGAAAAATTAAAAAATATTAAACAATTAAACTTTTAAAATACACTGGGTTGTATATTAATATTTTTTGTTTTATTATTTCAGTTAGGTGCCTCGACTAGTTTCGGCCAGCATGCCCATCATCAGGAGAAAAAATCCCTTCTTCAGAAACAGCCATTCACTCCTATAAGTCTTATAATTTACTGTTACGTTAGTAACAGTAAATTATAATATAACCCCCTGCAAAGAACTTCCTACCACTAGAACATAGTTCTGCTATCAACGAGCAGACTGAGACTCGTTCCGGGATTTCATTCGCGACGTCCCCTGGGATGTTGTCTTTACGCTCGCCGTTCAAGGTCAAATCGCGCTCCTCCCCTTGGTTCTCCGCTGCTTGCTCAGCTGCCATTGCCCATAGGAATCACTTCTTCCAACTATACCGTAGCGACATGTCTGCTTGCAATAGACGTCTCTTTGTCCCTGTCTGTAATGAGTGTAAGCGTGTCCTCAATGAAGCAAAGTCACTATTTGCTGTTCGAATGAAAGTACGTTTTGCATCTCGCAAATTCGGCTCCAAGGATTATTGGCGTCTCTGCAAGAGCGTACTTAACAACAGCAAACCATCTATAACTCTTTTGTTCAACCAGTTTGAGGTTCTGACCTTTTTTGCCGACAATGTTGAATGCTTTGCTCGGAAATTCTCATTCAATTCAACGCTCTACTCTTCCGGTGTACCCACACCAGATTTCCCTCTGAGAACTGAGGCTCAATTGAGCGACTTGCACATAACCCTGTCATCGGTTCTGGGAATCATCTCTAAATTAGAACCTCACAAGGCTTATGGTGGAGATGGGATTCTAGCCATTGTCCTGAAGAAATGTGCGCTTGAAATGACCCCTGCTCTCTCCAATATATTTAACTACTGCCTCAATGAATCTTGTTTTCCACCATGTTGGAAGTACTCATCCGTGGTTCCTGTCTTTAAGAATTCTGGAGACCCTTCTGACCCTTCTAATTACCGTCCTATCAGTCTCCTACCACTGTTCGGCAAAGTCTTTGAAGCTTTAATCAACGCCGAAGTGGTTATGCACCTTACATCCCATAATCTACCCTCCGACAAGCAATATGTTTTCCGCTTCGCCCGTTCTCGAGCTGATGAGCTTACGGCCATAACTGAAATTGTTTACCAAGCACTTCATAATAACGGAGAAGATTGTGCCGTGTCTCTAGATATCTCCAAAGCGTTTGATAGGGTTTGGCATGTTGGCCTTCTTCGCAAGCTTCAGGGTTATGGCATTACAGGTCGATTGTTCGACTTAATACAACCATTCTTGCCAAACCGTGCATTGAAGGTCGTTCTTAACGGATTCTCCTCCAGCACTTATCCCACGAACGCAGGTGTTCCCCAAGGCTCTATCCTAGGCCATACTCTGTTCCTTTTGTTCATTAACGGTCTTCCTGATGTCATAGGTTCCCAAGTAGGCATCTATGCGGACGACACTACTATTTACTCCTCCTTCAAAAACAAATCTAGTGTCGCCGACAAAACTAACCTGGCCGTTTGTCTAGAAAATGACCTCCAATCGGTTGTGGACTGGGGCAGGAAATGGCTGGTTAAATTTAATGCCTTAAAAATAAAACTGCTCTCTATTTCTCATCAGAGAGAACCATCCCTACCTCCCAATAGAATGCCTGACGCTCAATGAGAGCACATCTTTGCGACTGCTCGGTCTCACATTATCCACTGACCTGAGATGGAACGAATACATTGAGTCAATAGCTTCGTCCACCGCTAGGAAAGTCGGTTCCTTGTGCCGCGCCAGGAAAATTTTCTCACCGGAGTCAATCCTTCAAATCTAAAAATCAACCATTCGCCCTTGCATGGAGTATTGCTGTCATATATGATCTGGAGCCCCTTCTATTTGTCTCAAGGTCCTTGATAAAATCTAAAGATGGATATGCAATGTAATTGGCCCTGGTCTGGCATCCCGTCTGAAGCCACTCTGTCACAGACGCGCCGTTGCTTTCCTCTGTCTTTTTTTACAAATATTTTCATGGTAACTACTCCGATGAGCTGCTTTCGCTGGTTCCCAGACTTCATGAATTTAAGCGCTCAACTAGGCTGGCATCTCGCTCTCACTCTTTCACTGTCGAAACTGTTAAATGTAGCCATCCCTTCTACTCCAATAGTTTCATGTCTCGCACTTCTCATCTGTGGAACTCCCTCCCCTTTCTTGTTTTTCTGATAGCTATAATCTCCAACTATTCAAATATAACGTCAATCGACGTCTCCAGATGCCTTGATCTATCCCCCATGCTTCTCTTCATCCTTTCCTCTATCATTCCTCTTTGCTCTCGCTCCAACTCTCTGTAACCCCTTGCGTGTTAGTGGCTTCTCGCCTTGCTTGGGGTTGAATGCTTAAACAAAACGAGTGAATGGCTGTTTCTGAAGAATGTGGACTTTATCTGGAGTTTTGATTTGTTTTTTATCGTTAATTTTGGTCAGTCATTGTGTTGGCCAAACGGCCTCTTTCAAGTTGTTTTTAAATTAGTGGATGGGAGATTCCTGACTTTAAGAATTCCCTTCATTTTGACAGTTTTATTGGTTGCTGGGAATGGGATGTTTGTGTTAAGTGTATGTTATCTTTTAGATCTTTGGGAGTGTGTGTGATGTGTTTACGTGTACATATTAGTATGAGTGTGTGTATAAGTTTCAAACCTCAACACCTCTGCAAACATGTCTGTCTCTTGTGGGTGACAAATATGAGTAGGGCCTGATTTATGGGGTAATATATTAATTCTATCTATGTTGTTAAATTTGTGGTTAAGCCCGTCAGGACGAAGATTTTGAGGGGTAAAATCCATTGTCTTCATGTTTTCTAGGATTTTTCTAAGGTTATCTTTTCTGTCTATTTCAATTTTTTCATTTATAGTGAATTTTGCATGGCTTTTAAAATCATGTTTTTCTAGGCGGAAATGTTCTTCTACATGTAATAATCTTTCGTAGGGAGCCAACTTGATCCGATTCCAATAATTATTGTAGTTAAAGGGCCATTCAGATTTGCCCACATATTGTTACTGGCATAGTGTGAATTCTAACAGGTAAATTATTTCATGACTTCTATAGTTAAGGTTGTGGTAGATTTTCAAAGTAGATTTAGTGACTGAACTAGTGAACGAATTGGTATATCTAATTTGGTTACAACATAGGCTCCTTTTGTTTTTACATGGCTGGGAAAATCCTGTTAATTTTATATTTGGTCTATTACGGGTTACCTTATCATCTGAAATTTGGTTACTACATATCATTTTCTTAAGGTTCTTAGGTCAACGTTATGCTAGAAGTCCGGGTTTCTCAAAGTTTTTCGGTCTGGTTTGAGATGTAATATTTCCCAGCGACTTTTGATTATTTGAGATAGTGGAGGAAGAGTGGTGCTGAAAGTTTTTACTAGAGGGATGCGTCTGGATTTATTTTTAATTTTATATATTAGGGTGTCTTCTCTAGGTGTAGAAATTGCCTTATTTATTTGTTCCTTGAGTATGTGTTTTTTAGAGCCACGTATTGTGAATTGACGCTCGAGATTTTTAGCGTGTTTACTTAGTTCTTCATTGTTAGAACATATCCTTCTGAGTCTAAGTTTGTGACTAGGGAAGGTTCTTCTTGGGGCGTTTAGGGTGGGAAGACTTAAAATGTAGATAGTTGTGGATGTCGGTGATTTTAGTGTATAGTGTTGTAGTTTTACGTTTTTATCGATGTAGATGCAGGTTTCTTAAAATGTTACCGATATTGTTGAGTTTTCGTGGTCGACATTAATGGAGTCATGTACTGTGTATAGTCATAAGAGATTCAGTGAGTTTCTCCTGAATGCCCGTGTCTATGAAGTAGATATCATCGATATATCTTGCATAGAATATGTAGTTGTTTCCGATGAAGGGATAAACATGGGTTTTCTCAAATTTTCCCATGAAGATTGTGACATATGATGGAGCTGCAACGGTGCCCATTGTAGGTAGTAATTCGCATTGAAATCGAAAGTATTCGATGTAAGAATATGTTCCATAAGATTTATGATTACTTCCGTGGGGGGAGTCTTGTTTTGTTCTTTTAGTAAGTGCTTCTTTAAAGGCGGATAATACTTAATTCTGTTTGTTGTATCTCTGATGTTGCATTTTACTTCTTAATGGTCTACGTATTTGGCTATTTTGGTCTTGTGGCAATCAAATGATGAAATGACCGGCCTTCCTGGGTAGTTGCTTTTGTATATATTGGGAAGAAGATAGAAGCGGTCAGGTACGATGTTTGTGTGTGTAAGTGTTGTTTATGTTTCCTTGTCAATTAGTGTGTTTTGAAGCATCATATTTAGCGAGCTTGTTATTTGTTTGGGGGGGGGTATTCAGGGAGGGAATCTGTGGGTAAGCTTCTCTATGTGTTTTTGTCGGCTAACACATTGTTCGCTTCTTTAAAGTATTCTTTGATTCCCCAGATCACTGTGGCACCACCATTGTCATTTCTATGTGTCAGCGTGTCAAGGGTCGCACGTTCCCCTTCAGTGATATTATTATGTGTCAGCTTACGTACTTTTGTTTTCTATATGTAATTTGTTACTACCATTTCAAATGTCTGTATAGTGACGCCCGGGTTTTGTGGGGTGAATGTAGTGTCCTTCTCATTTAATGTTCCGAGTATGGAAGGTGTGTGGTTATTCTCTTCGTAGTGGACTTTTAGCCGCATTCTTCTAAAGAAGGTTTTTAGGTCCTTCGCCAAGGTGTTCTTATCAAAACTTGAGGGACTAGGGTAAAAGCTTAGTCCTATATTTAGTAATTTGAATGTGTCGAGCGAGAATCTACTGTTACCTAGACTTATAACACGTCCGTTCGGGTCATGTTTGTATTTGCAAGCATGACAAAGTTCTTTCCTAAAGGCTCGAAAGCTTGCATCTTGTCACCTATTAGGGACGTTATACCCACTTCAAAGTCTCTTGGGGGCTTCCCCTTTTTAAGGTTGAGTATGTTAATTGTCTACTAGGGGCTAATCTCGGTGGAAAGGGATGTTTTGGTGGGGGGTATGTGTTCCGTCTGAGTGCTGCAGTGTTTTGGTTTGTATATGTTTGCATGGCACCTTAAGGATGTTCCCGTACGTTCGTGCTTTGTTTTGTGTGTGTGTTAGTTTTGAGGTTCTAGCTATCGTTGATGATTGAGGTGTCGTTAACATTGGGTGTAATGCTGATGGTTGTCTGTTGGTGTATGTGTATGGTTTGTTTTGCGTTTGCATTTGTTGTGCTGTGGTCGGTGTGCTTGCGGTGTGTTGTTTTCTTTTGTGGTATGGTCGTTCATTTTTTTCTGAGCATTGATTTCGCTTTTTGTTCTCCTTTATATATATATATATATATATATATGAAAATTTCTCAGAGTTAACCTGTAGATAAGACAATCTTTTTAAATATAAATGACAATAGGAAAACATTATTAATTGCTGATGCGTTTCGTCCACTGTGGATTTCTCAAAGCAAAAAACGAAATGAATTTAATTAAGCAAGGAAATTAATAAAAACAAAAGACAGAGTGTTCTTAGCAACTGGAATGTAGGGAACGCTATTTTCATATTGTTAATTGTAAATAACGTCAGTTAATTTCACGTGTGGAGAATATTATCATTATATCTGTGTTGGCGGATTCAACCATTTTCCTTTTGATTTATTACGATATTGTTGTGTACGTTTGTTTGTGAGAGCAGCGTAGATTAATATTTGGGTAATGTTCTATGGCGGCACTCTCTAGATTTTTTCCTTCTGAGTGAGTTATTTTCTTTTTTTACAAGTATAACATTTTTGAAATAAAAATTATGGTTGAATTTATTCCTATGTATTACTAGTGCATTAGCTAAGTTGTTTATTGTTGAAACTTGACTAATGCATGGAATAATAATGCAAACACAAAATGTACTTAGAATAAAATGTATTGAAACAAGAAAGTGTACACAATATTTACATATAGTCTTTTGTATATTTCTGGGAAGACCGTTCCTGGAGAATGTGTTGACTAAGTCGCAGTCGGGCAGAGTCTCTAGTTGAATCTCTTGATTCGCCTCCCTGTCTTCCCGATACCAACCATATTCATATCGTCGGTACTCCACTATGCAAATTAGGTGGATCCTACCACAACATTTATTGTAAGGTCTCATTTGTGTTCATAGATGCGTTTTTTAAAATTTCTACTTGTTTCTCCAATATATTGGGAGGAACAGATTTGGCAATTTATTTTATAAATGCCTGCTTCAGAAATGTTATTGCTATTATTGTTTGAAGATCTGAGTATATCCATAATTGTTTTGGAAGTGTTTATGACTATTTTAAGATTATTTAGATGGGATAGGTTATTCTGGATAGTGGACGTGACAGAGTTGGTCGGTAGTAATATGTATCTGTTTTCATGTAATTTACTATTGCAGATTATGTTATTAGTTTTGTTTCGATTCTATATTTTGCATGCCTTTCTTCTTGCGTTCTGGATGAAATGATATGGGTATTGTAGGTTTTTGAAAGTGTTTCCTATGGATGTTTCTTCTTTAAGTAAATATTGGGACTACAGATTCTTAATGCTCTTAGATAGAAACCTATAATAATTACAGATTTAATTTTTAAGAGTGGTTTGAGTAGAAACTGATCATATCATTTTTGTTTGTGGCCTTTCTGTAAACGTCAAAATTGAGTTTGTCATTATTTCTATGTAACAAAACGTCCTGGAACCGAAGAGTGTAGTTGGTTTCAGTTTCGAAAGTGAAGTTTATTGTAGGTTCAACATTGTTAAGTTTGGAGAGAAGATCCGTTAAATTGGTGGTTTTTTTTTATATATTAATAATGAGTCGCCTATGTATCTGAAATATGAAGAGTTTGTAGGGAGAATATTTTTGAATGAGTCACTTTCTAGAATTTCGAATTTCTAGAAAGTGACTCATTCAAAAATATTCTCCCTACAAAATGTTCATATTTCAGATACTCCACATTGGACGAAATGCGTCAGCAATTAATAGTGTTTTCCTATTGTCATATGTGTGTGTGTTTGTGTGTGTGTGTGTGTGTATGTTTATGTATATGGGTACTTTGATGTAGTGTAATGGTTAATAGCAAAGGATGCACCATACTTGTGGCGTCATGATACCTCTAACCTACGCTTACCTCACAGTATTACTCTTCTATAATCTTACGCCAGATTATATTTCTTCTATTCCTTTTATACACCTTGTGCCCTCGAAACGCTGGTGATCATGGATCCCCACAGATTCCTGTCCTCTCATGCTCTTAGGATTTTTTTCTTTTTGATACCTCTCCTAAAACCTGTTCTATTCATTTACAAAAGCCTTTTAGGTAGCATATGCGCTGTTTACTCGTGTCGCTCCTGCCTTCAGTAAGACATGTGGGTGTCAAATTTGAAAGCCTTATTTCCTCAATATTTGCGTTATAAATTCTAAACTTCTCTTTCAGACAATAACCATTTTCACTAAAAGTTTGTCGTTGCTCGTATTCAGTTCATGGTATTCTCAGAATATAATAATCCAGCATTCTCTGTCATATAGGAGGACAGATAAGGCATAACAGTTCAGTACACTTTTCTTTGTTTCCAAATAGACTGTCTTGATCTTTAATAGTTAGTTTTACATTTGGAAGGTGTCTTTCGCTATTCTAATGGGCCTCCGGTGTCGCACTTTCCATCCTCTGGTAAAACACTTCCTAGATATTTAAATTCTTGTATTTGATTTTGGTATTTTGTATTTTGCATGTTGGGTTGTTCCTTTTGCTGACAAGCATGCATTCTGTGTTCTTGCCATTGATACTTTGTTCTTCTCGCTTTCCATCACTAAATTCTGTAGCAGTTCTTGTAGCTTTCCTTCTGTGTGTGCTATCAACACTGTGTCATCTGCATATCTTACGTAGGTAAGATTGTGTCCGACAAGAATTAACGCGACTAGTACTTGTAATTTTCTCAGAATCGCTTCGCTGTATAAAATGAATAAGTCCGGTGAGAAGACACATAATTATCTTATTCTCTTTCAATTTTTGTATATTTACTGAATTCCGTATGCATGCGGTTTTCTCCCAGTATTTGTTCTAGATTATTCTAATATCCTTCCCAAATGTCAAGGTTACCTAGAAGTTCCAACAGTCGTTTCACTTTCCCTACAAGAATTATGGCAGATAGATGATACTATACCAGTACATATTTATTCATGTCTTGGTTTAATATCAGTCCTACCCTCTCTCACTATTCTCTCCGCCTGCATATATGAACATTTTTGTCACGAAATTTCCATCGCTTTACCACTCCGTTTCACATACGCCAAACATATTAACATTTCAGGTAGTTCTCTCTTGCTTCTCATTCTCTAAATGGCCACATTGATTTAGTCTTCTGACATTTTGTTTGATGCGAACAGTCGCTGGATGACGATCCGCTGAAGCCTGTAGCTCATGTCTTCCCATATCGACCAAGAGATCAGACTATACTAAGACTAATTAATGCAAGAATAAAGTTTAGGCTCATTTTGCAGAAGATAATGTTCGATTCCTGTTGTAGCTTTAAGAATTTTATTTTAATTTACAAATAAAAATAAATAATTTTATTGATCTAAACATTTTTAAAATATAAAATTTTCAATGGGCCCTAAATTTATTGATCTAAACATTTTTAAAATATAAAATGTTCAATGGACTCTAAATTTATTGATCTAAAACATTAAAAATAGGGTAAAGGTAAATAATAACTGATATTATGCATTTTAATTTAATTAATAATTATAACTTGGGTTTGAAATAACTGATATTATGCGTGGTCCCTCTCATGTAGTCAGAGATATAATTATGTTCTTTGTTATTTAGAACAAGTCTTCGATTCGCGCAGCTGCAGTAATATAGCCTTGTTTTTTTTGTTGTAGTTTTTAAGCTTTGCCTAGTTTTTATTCCTTCGTTTTGGTCATTTCAACCCGATTAGCTATTATGGAAATTTCTACATTCTGTTTTTTACACACACACACACAACACACACACACACACACACACACACACACACACACACACACACACACACACACACACACACACACACACATATATATATATATATATATATATATACGAGGGTCATTCAATAAATAAGTTGAATTTTTCGGTATAAGGACTTCTAATACAGATAGAAGCTTACTTTATTTTATTTTTTTTGTTTTACTTCTTTTTCACATGGATTTAATTTCTTTTGCAAAATAAAGAGAGACTTTGAGAGTTTTGGCGATTAACAAAGATGACCGACCAATAAGCATGCTCCAGGATTGAACAGCGGTCAGTTATCAAGTTTTTGGTTGCTGAAGAGTGCAAACCAGTTGAAATTCATAGGAGAATGTCAACTGTGTATGTTGCCACATGTTTCACCCAAAAAATGTCTACAAGTGGGCTAAATTGTTTAAAGAAGGACGGAGCAGTGTTGAGGATGAGGACAGGCCTGGGAGGCCTACAGAAGTGTGGTCTCTTGAGGTGATCGAATCAGTCAATGACCTCATTCAGTCTGACAGAAGTTGTGACAGTGGATGACATTGCAAGGACTTTGAGCTTATCTGTTGGGACAAACGCAGGGGTCATCAGTAGTCATCTTGCATCATGACCACGCAAGGCCTCACACAGCAGCCCAAACGGTGCAGACCATCAACGAGCTAGGCTGCGAACTGCTCCCTCATACCGCTTAGAGCCCAGACCTTCCCCCTTCAGACTTTCACCTGTTTGGTCCCTATAAAGCGTTCACGAGAGCCACGAAGTTTAAAAGTGACGGTGAAGTCAAAAGTGTTGTGAGCGACTGGCTGAGACATCAGTCCAAAAATTTTTACGCTGAGGGAATACGGAAGCTTGTGCACAGATGGGAAAAGTGTGTGACAGTGCTGGGAGACTACGTTGAAAAAAAGTAAGCTTTTATCTGTATTAGAAGTTCTTATACCGAAAAATTCACCTTATTTATTGAATGACCCTCGTATATATATTCAAAAATTATTATAGTATTTAATAAAGTTTCCACGCGTTAAACTTTTCCCACGTTGAACTTTCCTTAGGGTGAAGCTTCCACGCGGTGAACTTTGCTCGCAGTGATTTCATAAAGGTGAACTTACATATAAACTGTTTAAACCGTGGTGAAAATGTGTATTAAATAGTTAGTATTTTCCTAACCCTGACACTACTCTCTTATGTACATATTTGAACCGTTTCCTATATTTAGATTAGTGTATTGATTCAACTGACATTTTTTAAGTATTTTTATTAGAATTCTTATGGTTAATGACATCCCTCACAGTTGAAGTGGTTTTATATACTTTACTTTACCAAATACTAGGCCCAAGAGCAACTCAAACTAGAGTAATGTTGTGGGGTCGAAAAGAAAGAAAAGATTTAAATATGATTATAAGGATAAGTAGGATAGATGACGGTTGATCCTAGATATGTATAGATTATGATCGGGAAGCATCATTTCTTGTTGTTTTGTCCACAGAATACATATTTTAGAGAATAAGCTGAGGAGACCTTACTTCTTACTAATGGGATACAAAAGGGATGGAGATGAGTCGGCTCTGTACATGGCATGGTAGTTTCTAGCTGTGGATGTTTGGATTGGCGGAACTGACGAATGTAGTTCGTCTGAAGTAGGAAATAGGGATAGAATAGCTAGAGGCTTGCTACATTTTATCTGTGGGGAAGGGATTGTAGTGTGAAAATTCATCGCCAAAAGGGTTGCGTGAAAGCTTTTGAACATTTTTAAGTGTGGAATGTGAGGATTGTGCCACTCTAGCCCATATTATGACAGCAACATTCCGTTTCTGGTCATTAGACCAGAAATGGAATGTTGCAAACATAGAGCAGAGTTGAATGGGGCTTCATGGAGTAGTAAAATAATATGTATTTTCCAAAGTTCCAGTGGAAAATTCAACGACTTACGCGAAACACCCACCCACATGCACACACAAACATACATATACACACAGGAATTTAAAGGTTTTCGTATTCTGATATTCTATAGAAACGCACTAATTACTAATTTAAATATTGGCGTAACCCTTTATCGCTTGTGGCCGGCTATCATAATCTTTGCGCAGATCAAATTAACTACTTCTAAACTTCTTGTCTATTTTTGTTTTATTGATTATGATCTAACAAATGATCTGCCACATCTTATTCATTGAGTAGCCATTTTTTTGCAATCTTTTTCAATTTTTTACACAGATTTTATTTACGAATACAGTAAAAATGCTTATTTTGCTTGTGGTGATTCATAATTAGAATTCTGGCTTGAATATATTTTATATGCAATGTATATAATACAACAGATATCAACATGAATTGTGTTTATTCTTGAAATAGTAAAGTTAGTAAGCAAAAATCTACGGAAATTACCAATTTCTGTACTTTCTTTTCTAATGATGTTTTAACTAAATGTTAAAAAATTGGTAAAAGTTATGAATCTAATTATTGGTGTCACTTCTTAGCACGTCAAATCTCAGATTTCCCAATGAGTGCAATTTTGATTTTCTAGAAAAAGTGAAAAGTCAACTTGCCCTAATGACCCATTCGTCGAGTTATGAAAACCATTTATATTAGGTGCAGATTTTGATTGCCATCCCTGAAAATTTCATTGACCAATTTACAACACTAAATAGGCAGAAACAATATTTTTATTACCTGTCATTTATTTTACCTACCTGCTTTTCGTCTCTTTAAATGCATTCGCCTCTTTAATGAACGCCCACGAAGCAATGTCAGTGTCTAGAGAGTGGCGTGTTTGTTTTATGAAATTGGTTCTAAAAATATTCTTTGCTTATCAGTTCCATTATTCATAGCGTAAAGAATAACTTGCAACTCGTTAGATGCACAAGGTTAAAGTGTCAATGCTTCGCTTCCTTATGTGTGACATGTATATAAATATTCACTGTTGTTATTGTATGGATGTAGATGCCGCTTTCGAATAATAATAATAATAATAATAATAATAATAATAATAATAATAATAATAATAATAATAATAATAATAATAATTGAAGATGAAGTTATAAAAAATACTGGCTAAATTTTTTGCAAATTCTAATTCTACATTGGCTGAACATACTGACGTTATAGACAGACCAAATACTTTCATAATTGCATACATAAAAATACAAAGATTCATCTAACCTGCTTTTTAACTATGAACTACAAATCCGCACTGATGCAATTTCACATGGTACATATGTTTAAATAATCGAACATATCCATAACTAATATCTGGCAAAACAAAAAAAAAACAAAACTTTCAGATATTTTTCTGGATATTTCTATCGTTTTCATATCATTTTCGTAAGTTTCTTTAAAGTTTTCTGTTTTCTTTAGAGCAGTAGCACAGTTGCCACCATATTTGTTTGCGCTGTTTATATTTCTTGTTTTAATCTTCCATATATTAATATAAATACACATAGGAAGAATTTCAACCAATATTTCTATCTGAACTTATGGGATGGGCCATTATAGTTATTTGCATTATCTGCATTCGGAATATAGTTTTCATCTTTGTTCTTATTATCACAACGTTTCAGTCTTTTTAACCTTCAAACTTTTCCAGGTGTCTATTGATCCCGTTAAATTTTCAGACTATTTTGAACTGAACCATTTATTTATTTTTCGGATGAGCTTCATCCAAATGTCCACGACTACGGATATTTCATTCTGTTCTTACTTAGTATTAATGAGTTTTATCTCA
Source organism: Acanthosepion esculentum (assembly GCA_964036315.1). Lineage (NCBI taxonomy): Eukaryota > Metazoa > Mollusca > Cephalopoda > Sepiida > Sepiidae > Acanthosepion > Acanthosepion esculentum. Next base: position 101,414,542 of record OZ038478.1, read on the forward strand.
CTCGGTTTTAACTGAGTCTAAGTGTGAATAGATAAGGTAAAATTCTACGCAATTTTGAAATTCAAAAGATTCACATAATCTGATTCATAAGTCCAGATCTACACACTCTATATCAAAAATGTCAAACCATCCCGACAGATATCACTTGCTAGAAAAAAGCGAGAAATTGCTGTATATGAAGGGGGATTTATTCCGCTTATTATCAGTTCTCTTGAAACAGCCCGAAAGAGAGTGGCAAATTTGGGGAATAAGAAACAATAGAATAAAAACAAAAAGGAAACGTTTATAAATCTAACTTAAAACCAAATCGGAGAATGAGATATGGTGAAAATTAACTAATTACAAGCATAATTGAAAAACTGTTTTATGTGTGTAACTGTATATAAATTATAATTTGTCTATATAGGAATCAGATAATAATTAATAAGTGTGTGTGTGTGTGTGTGTGTGTGTGTGTGTCTAGTAAAAATAATGTTTTGTGTTTTTCGCATGTTGATTTTTGGACGTTTTTACATAAACATCGTTTATTTTAGATAAACATATTTTAGGTTCTTTAAGAATGGACTCAATAAAGATTGGTGATGTAATATAGTATTTTTTCTGCGTGTTTATAGTTGGTAAATTATTTATTAGCAATCACTCGAATTACTTTCGAATTAAACTCTTTTTTTAATTAGGGTGGCATTTCTAAAATCAAAGATATGTCCAGTTTGTTCCTGTGTATTACAAGCGCGGTTAAACGACTGTACAGGCGTAAATGTTCGTTGATATGGGTTATTAGATTTTGAGATGTTTTGCCAATATATCTGTTTTTACATTGAATGAGAATTCCATGGATGCATTGCATCCAACCAAATGGCAGCATTGCTAAAACATGAGTTACTAAACAGAATGTAGGAGTAATAAGAAGAGAGTTAACTTTTGTTTTTCCCCACTACAAAACTTGGGAACCACCAAGCTAAAGGGTTACTGAAGAAAATGTTTGATATGAATGTAAGAAGTGAAAGTAAAAAGTGAAAGTTATGAGGATAAGGCTGATAGATAATGTTGGACCCTTGACCTGAAGATTTTATAGTTGTAATGAACCATCTACGTGGGATTCTGGTCCACAAAAATAGCAGTTCTTGGGAAAAGCTGTATGTGAAAGGTTATTACAAGTAGAAGGCGCAGAGAATTTGGGTGATTTGATTATGCCATGGCAGCATGGCGAGTCTGTAAGGGTCGCAACTGCAGAATGAAGATAATCTGAAATTTTGCTATGAGAATCGCGATAGAGCAGCGATGGGCTTGTGACGTTGCATCTCTTGGAATAGGCTGCCAAGGGGAAAATACACAAAACCTCGTAAATGATTTTAAACTCTTTGAACTAGGCTGGAAAGTGATGATAGATGAGTTACAGCCCAAATATGACAGTAATACTCTTTTTTTCGTCTTTATTGTGTTTTTGTAAAGATTAAACATAATAGAGCAGTCAGGTAATTCCTGGAATATGTTAACCATTTTTGGGATCGTATTTCCACTTGAGTTGTGGGTTGATTTGATTTATTCATTTTCACGTCTTCTCAACCTTTTGTACATTATTTAAAGCCAGAAAACACTTTTAAATTGTAAGAATATTTTAAGATAATGATTTAGTGATCCAAGATTTACTAATTAACACATAGCAGAAGGAGAAGAGGTGGATTCTCACTTTTCCCAAGAATATAAGCGCATAAAAAATATAACGAACCCAATTGGAATCGGATTTCCTTTTAACAATTTCAAGTCATTATTCATTACACAACATGGAAATCCGAGATCACAGCATCTGATATTCCCCAACTGTCACACATATAGCTCGACGTTGCTTAACTTCGGTGATCCTATGGGAACCGGTATTTCAATATCATGTAGAGGCAAGCCCTTGAGGTATGCAGTGAAGGAGTCACAATAGACGTTCAAATTAAGGAGCTTTATTGAGAATATAAACGAGAATGTAAAATATACTAGATTGTGCTTTGAGTTATTTAAGTCAGTTTTTCCCAATGAACCATCAGAGCTGTTGTACTAGAGGATAGGCCTAGAACATTATGATTTCTGGGGGTGCTTCCATAAGCAGTAACTTCATCTGCATAGATGTTAATTAATGATCTGAGAATATTTATGTGCCGATCGTTAATAAAAGACAAAGAAAATACGACCGAGGAGAGAGACAATTCTCGCTAAAAGCGATTTATTTGTTTTAGAAATAATTTGACGAATGTAAAATGTTAGTTTATGGATTTAAGGAATTTTGAAAACCAGTTTCAAAGTGTACACATGTTACAGACACAATGGGATGATTACTGTGAAGACATCTGTATAGGGGGGTGCGTGTGAAGAAAATTCTGAAGCTGATAGCACGAAGCAGAAGCTATCTTCAGTATTTAAGAATGACACTTTGGAAGTTTGATAATTCACTCGCAGACAATTGCAGATGAGGAAATATAAACAAATATAACATTATTTACGTGACTGAAACATGACGATCGTAGGCTGAAATTTAAAGCAGAAAACAAATATCAAAACATTGCACAAGAGCAAAGAAACTATGAAAGTAAAGGCTGTTCCTAAATTCACTAGAGTATTGCAATTCTTTGCAAGGAAAAAAGGGGGACTGTAAAATATATCTCAAATAACTGAGAACATAGCCAGCATTAGCACTGATATTGACAGGAATATTGAAGAGTATGACAAGGTATAGAGGGTATTTAATGACACTTGGGAGCCCGTGGTAATCACTAGATATGCCTGCAGTAAAGACACGGATGTTAAGTAGGTGATGTTTTTTGGGAAAAACTAAAAGTGCTTTATTTGATAGATTGAAAAATAAAGACACGCGCGACAGAAGTTTACTGTTAAATCTAATACAAATCTAATCTGAGGTTCCTAATCGAAGCGGTGGAGATAGATTTTGTTGACGACATTTTCAAACACTCCGTGACTTTGAAGGACCAACGAGTTTATTAAATTAACACTTTTACGACACTTCGAATAATTTTTCCGAACCGCTGTGCATTAAGACCTCTCCGTTTATTGCATATTGAGAAAACTTCCACCATCTTAGTTAAGATTTCTCCTTGTATTAGGCAGAGAAGTGTAATCAACATGTAATTGTCAGTTTTTGAGCATTTGTGTTCGGGACCAAATCCACAAAATTCTGTAATGAACGTGATGATATTGTCTACAATGAATTTTATTTTGATATCTACCATTTGGTGGACAAACAATTTATTGAATTGAACATTAAGACCAAACTTTTTACGAAAACGCCTTACAAAGATATTTAGTGTAAATATTGACTGTAGTTTGTATAAAACATTTTCCTGTAATTTGATTGAACCCAACACCGTTTTTTCAAATCGTATAGCTTGATAAAGGAACACTGAAATCCGGGCCTATTATTCATGTTCGAACTCGACATACTGGTGCTCTAAGTGACCTTCTTACCGCTTCATCCATTAATCAAATGATATGGGATTGATCATGATAATTATTTTGTAGAAATCGAACTGGCTACAAATAAGAATGTTCTCCTGCAATATCTTGGATTATTCTGCTTAGAAGAATTACTGACTCAAGAGAAGTGGTAGTATGCATTTGCCCTTGGATATGGGCACAATCGAGATACAAACAAACAAGCTTGTATACTGCACAAGCTGAAATTTTCTAAAATTTCTCGTGGTAATTAGCAATTAAAGCAAATTAACTGGGTGATTGTTAATCAATGGAATATACTGACAAGTAACTCTGACGGACGACTCGAGATCGATAGAACAATTCTTTGTAGTTCTTTATCAAATACGAATTTGCTTGGGGAATCTTGCTTGTTATTCGTTTTGAAAACCAGAATTAAGAAAATTATTGCTAATTGTAAGAAATGAAAACCACTTACTTCGGGAAATCGTTTTCATTAAAAATAATAATATTTTTATTAAAAGTTGTATAAAGATTAAATCATCAAAAGGCAACAGTAATGTTGAAGAATTTATTGTGTTCTTTGGTCACCTCACGTTGAAACACCGGTTCCCAAACGATCACCGAAGTTAAGCAACGTCAAAATTGGTGAGTATCTGGACGGGCGACCGCTTGGAAATAGCATGTGCAGTAAACTTGGATGTGTGTGTATTCTCATGGCTAATGTCTAATGGCTCGGTATTGTTAAATGTAGATTCTAATTCTAATTTCAGTTGCCTTTGTTATATTCCATTACGCGTAAATACTCATGGGAAAGATATAAATCCACCTATTCTCCCAACTATGGGTTAATTAGTAAGACTTGTATGAATAAAACATGTATTATCTAAAAAATAAAAATAAAATTGTCTACAAAATATTTAGAATCGGCATAAAATAAGTCTAAAATATATATCTAATATAGATAGGAATTCTGCAGAATGATAGGATCAGAACCACCTAGGAAATATTGATAAAAAGTGAAATGTAAGTGCTAACATAATAATTGTATAATCCATTATATGAACCCTCGAATAACTCTTGTTCAATGATTTGCATTTTGAAGAAGGGCCTTGGTCGAAACCTAAGAGAAACCTTCCTTAAGGTATCGCTATAGCAGGGCCATATACGGCCTAGTCTGCCCAGCCCTTTGAATCATAGATGCGGGGAGAAGACATAAATTAATACCTTACCTAATGGTATTTGGGGGTAAATGAATGTAACGAACTATACACGAATTCGAACTCAGCTCTTTGATTTCTTATTCCGACGCGCTATTCCTTACACCACCTGCAAATGTGCTAAAACCTAGCCTCATAAAGCCTGCCAATAAATAAAAGAAAAAGGAAAGATGACTTAAACGGTCAACTAACGAAATAAAAATAAATACAGTGTTTATAGAATCAAGAAACCCGAAATGTCAAACCAAACCAAGGCTGATCAGTAAAATTAGGTACCTCCACGAGATCGCTAAAAAAAAGCATAGCATGATGAAAAAGACGCCAAACTTGACGAAAACAAAATTTTATCGTCTAAATGTTTATGTTATTATTAAGACGAAATTATTTTGGGGGTATTTTTTTTTCATTTTTAATCGTTCCTAGCACGTCCGAAATTTTCGTTAAAAATCTTGTTTTTATTGAGTCAGCAAAATTGACAGATAATAAATCATGTTAACCATTTTTTTCGATTTTATAAAAAAAATGAAAATCTCAGTTTGAAATTCTTTTAAAAATAAATTATCACTTTTTCAAAACTTATTTTAAGAAGATCAGAAATTATAATGTTTATTTAAAATATTTGGAACCAAGCTTAACTTGGATTCTTTGCCGAGGAGATATAGTTTGAAAATAAAACAAAGCAGGTCATAAACTTTCGCGTCACTTGACAAGTGATGAATGTTGTATTGAGGATTACGTGAAGATAATTTGTTCTACGGAAGGAGAAAAGTGAAATTATTTGGATTTATGTGAACAAATTATTTACCTCGTTATTTTTAAGGAAAACTTCAGCGCTCTAATATTTTTGTACCTAGCTTTCACCATTATATTTACGATGCTTTATGGAAAATATATTATAAAGAAATTAAAATAAGACTGTTAAGAGTGAGATTAAATTTCATAAAAAAGGTATCTAATTAATTTATGAAATTTTATCAGAAGTGTACATAAAATACTATAATATTATGTACATTTACTACATTTTACTGTGTTATTTGTATTTCCATTCATTTTATTATTAATTTTGATATTTCATTTATGGAAAAATATCATAACTGAGATTAATATAAAAATAAGATCATATAAATTTCATAAGATGATACTGATACTTGTAGGTACCCATCTCAGTAGAAATTGAAAAATCAAATTAACTTCTCCACACGTGTTTCACAAAAGTAAAGACCTTAACAGCAAATAATGCAACTTAATTGTATTCTGGTTGGTCTTCTGTACTTTATAATTAGAGCCCGATTATAAACCCAAACTTACACTTCTTAATTACTACGGGTCTTCTGATTAGTCAAAACGATACAATTTACAACGCGCTAAAAATGGACACGAAAGCGGATGAGGCTTTTAACTAATTTTATAATATTTTAACAACTTAGATGTAAAAATCTTTTATAATTAAAAAATAACAAATAAATGTATAAAAAATTCATCTTTCATCGAAAAAAGCTTTTGCTTTCAGAAAATATTGCCCATATTTATAAAAACAACTAAAAGCAAATAAAAGCATTTAAAATTAAATAGTATCTTTGTTTTATTGTGTTTTGTTTGCTACAATTCCTAGTTGATTTTCAGGTAGGGAGGTCAAATTAAAAACCAAAAAGAAACATGATTTGCATTCCTCAATGCCTTGTCCTTTTAACTATTGTAATTACTAAAGTGGATTCGAATTTCTAGTATTTTCATAAAATTAGTTATGGGGGGAATAAATATTAAAAAAAATCCTGCCATAACTTTAATAAACAAAACATATTTATAATAATTTCGATCATCTGTGAATAGTTTCTGAAAGTTTCATTAACATCCGACAATTATTTTTATTTTTGCAAGATTTCCCAAAATAATGGTGTCATACAAAAAGAAAACGTGCTAAACATTGTATATGTTATTTTACTAGTGACGGTGATACAAAGATAAACAATGTTTTTTTAATCAAAATTTAGAATGTTCTAAAAAGAAAGAAAAATAAATTAATATAAACTTTGATCTTTCCTCTTGATAATAACATAAACAGTTAAATGATAAAATTTTGTTTTCATCAAGTTTGGCGTCTTTTTCATCATGCTATGCTCTTTTTTTTAGCGATCCCATGGAGGTACCTACGCTACGCTGATGATACGTTTATGTCGTTTTCTTATAGTAAAACGTAAGAACTTTTTCATATCTTAATAATCTCCACCCTTCTTTGCCTATGGAGGCAGAAAACACTCAATTACCTTTCATGGATGTATTGCTTGCAGGACAAACTATTCTCCCGATTTCTTCTCTGTATTGCAAAGGGCACGGACCAGACTACACCTGGACATCTTGGAGTCTGATGTTATTAATATACAACGTCCTTCTTTGTGTAAGCAGAGAGAATTAAAACGCAAGTTGGTCTTCTTCGGGGAGCCGGTCGCCTATTCAAAGCCTAACTAATATGTTTTCCTTTCAACTACTTAGTTTTACTTGACGAAGATATTATTTTTTCTGAACATTTTAACTTTTCACGTTAGGTCAACAAGCCTCGACCTCGAAAGAAAATGCTTGAATTATATTTTCTTTAGTAGAAATTTCGATTTTTCGGCTGATAGAAAAATACATTACTGTTTAAATACATCTGAATCAAACGCGTATGGTGAGTTAAGCAGCGCTTAAATGTGGCGCAAAGCCGAAGGAGCACGCAGTGAGGAGAGAACTCATTATTCAGTCTTAATTGATCTAGCAAGACAAGCTTTCTAAATATTCCCTACGCCAAATTAGCCACGCAATCATCTATATCTATTAAATATAACGCGTATATAGTAATAATAAATAATGAACATTGATCGGGGATTCTACAATTACATAGCTTTCTTTCTGGGGTGTATTAGAAACTGTATTTAGGTTGCGTTGATTATCTCTATGTAGTTTCAGTATTATATTGTTATGTGATTTAATAATTTTATCTAGATTTCTAGAACAGCTATAGCTAATTTTTAAAGAATTGCGTTTGAAGATCTGGCTTAATTTGCTCTCCGTACGGAAGTGCTAATTTGGTACGGACTAATTTCTTGAATTATTCGCCTTCCTCTATTGTTTTTTTTTCTTGCTAGAAGAGGAAAAAAAGCTATGTAATTGTAGAATCCCCGATCAATGTCCATTATTAAGCAGGTGCTTAACCAAATCCATGGTGTATATGTGCTATATCTCATCAAATGAGAACCCAAGATATATTAAGCTGTATGTGGGGTCAACTAGCAGACCTTTTAAGGATAGGTATTACAATAACATGAACTCCTTTACAAATACAGCCAAACGAAATATGACATCACTTCCGAAATATTTTTGGTATCTCAAGGAAGAAGGAAAAACACCTAAGGTTAAATGGAAAATCCTAAGACAAGCCAGAACTTGCAATTCTCTGAGCGAACCTTGCTTCTTATGTTCACAGGAGAAAATATGTATCATTGAACTCTTGAATAATACCCAATTATTAAATCAAAGATATGAAACAACCGTTTTCAGTAGACACTACAATCTTGTTAAATTCTTAATTACATAACTATAAACGTTTTAAAATTATAAATCACCTCCTTCGATATATTCCCTACCCCCTTATGTACCTCTCCACTAATTAAATTATGATTCTTAAATTTTTTTTTCATATATATTACTGGTAATATTTTCAATTAAATCGTTTTACACCCATACTGATTCTACACGCTATACGGTCCAGGAATATTTCAAAATTTGATTATAAAAGGTTATATTAACATCCCTTATTTTTCATTCTTTTTCGAGGAAATCACCACTTCTAAATTTTAGTCCACAAAACACGTTCATTGATTAAAGAATTAGTAGTGATAACTCCAACATAAATGCATGCAATTCAGCTCTAGAATTTTTATAGTAAACCAAAAATAACATTCCCAATTCCTACTAGAACTATCGCTACAATTTTTACCGACTCAAATGTAATACTATCCCCTATCGCCATCTTTCCTCCCCTACCTCTCACTCTTAGGACGCTAGTGAAATGATGTGCCTAAACTTTTGATCCGTTTTTATCAGCAAAAAAATTTCCACAGACAGTCGACATCCAATCAATTCATCACCAGACTGCTATCAACAAGAACATTGTTTCACCCCGTCACCTACTTTTTTAAATGTATATATTTTTTCTTCGCAAACAAATGGAAAAAAGGAAGTGACGTTTCACATACGTCTTGCCTACATGCAGGATTGTTCACAACCATTTTCAATTCTTACACGTCGAAGTACAGTTGAAAAGCACAGAAACCAAGTTACATTTTTGTAGTGAGTAAAATGGTTTTGTCTATATGATAAAATTATATATGTATATATATATATATATATATATATATATATATATATGCGTGAGTTTATATTCTGAAAATATGAGTGATCGTCTCTTTATGATGAAATACCTCAAACTATTCCTGGACGTATCTGGTTGTAGTTATAAAAAAAACCAAAACACTAACATTTTCCAGTGTTGTTCTGTCTGATGTTATTTTATTCTTGCAAACCCAGGTATCACATAAAGTAACCCCGTTTCGTACCCCATATATATATATATATATATATATATATATATATATATATATATATATATATATATATATATATATATATATAATCTATGCATAGGCAAGGCAAATGAATGACAACTGGAAAAATGTTTGTGTAATTCGTTTCGTCCACGAGAAGGGGTTACATTTAAATTGTAAAATTTCAACATTTTCAGCGTTTACAGTCGGTGCATAATTTTAAATCGCGTGCGTTTTCATATCTACCCTCTATTTCCTACACATATATAATTTCATCGACAAACATCGATGAGACCCTTGTAGAAGACAAAACGCATTACACATAATATTTTACATATTGTTATTCATTTACCTACTATTATTCTTGTAACTGGAAATATATATATATATATATATATATATATATATATATATATATATATATATATATATATATATATATATATAGATAGATAGATAGATAGATAGATATTATACTACTAGTAATTCTTGATTGGAAAAAAACCTCGGATAGCACAACTTGTCTATCCAAACAAATTGGTACCCGAGGAAAAAATTGTGAAAAAAAGAAAGAACTAGAAACATCCAAACAGGGCGAAATTAATCGTCCAGTGCCTTAAGTTTTAGCCACAAACACTGACCCAAACATACAAACAGTAGTCCTAACACCAAAACAACGCACTCTTATTAACCTTTCTTACTACATCCAACATAATACCGCGTTGTCTCTATGAAAATCCTAAATAGTCCCCATATGTACAATTCATTATCTGTGGTGGGAGTGGAATAATAGAACAGTATAAAAAAATCTCCAATCAGTATGTATAATAAGGAATAAAACTATTTACAAGAAATTAAACTAAATAATGTTAGAAATAAAAACCCCTACAATCCTTAAATGTGGCAGAAACATAAGCTAACTGGGCGAAATCAATGCGGGATTATAATAGTATAAAAGATTCATTCATTCCAATCACTCACACAGACACGCACTCATTCAGACACAACAAAAAATACGAAAACACACAGGCGAAACGAAAGCCACCCCACATTTACCAGAGAACTGACATCACTGACCACCCAACGAGAGAAGGTGTGGGAAATTAAACTACAGAAAAATACGGGCAGAAATAAAAGGGGCCAATGAGCATACAAACCTTAGCTAAGTTAACTGAAAAAGGAGACTAAAGATTTAAAAACAAACCTAAACTAGCCTAATTTCGGGACGGGTTGCTTATGTTCAACACAGGAAGAATAATATCATGTTGCCTAACCTGCATCAAAGTTCCACTCCAGGTCAGCCCCTTTCACTCGACACTTTCACCCACCTTCTGACAAAATCTGATGAAGGGAGCCGCCGCTTTTCCGTCCTAATCTTGACTTTAAGCTGATGCTTAAAGTACAAGATCAGTTGAGAAGTGCACTTCATAGAATCCCTTCTGATGTGAAAAGTACAAAGAACTTTACCTGATTAAAAAAGTAGACAGCGGCAATTTAGACAACTCTACGGGGGCATATGACGGAGCGATTGTATGCAAATTAGTAGAGTGCCTCCTATTAAATAATTTGAATAAATTTATTAACCCAAGTAACCATGGTTTATACAGAGAGGATGGTCTAATTACAATAGCTAAATGCACCCCCAGAAAAGGTGACAATCCGTAAAAAATTACATTGAATGTTTAAAAATTCGGATTTAAATTAGAAATACAAACTAATTTAAAAGTTACTAACTTTTGAGACATTACCTTCGGCTTACGGAATGGTACAATATCTCCATTTAGGAAGAACAAACAACAGCCGCGTTATATTGATGTAGGTTCAAACCACCCTAGGTATGTTCTAAAACATATACCTAACGGAATTAGTTATAGATTGAGTACTAATTCATCAAGTGCTAATATTTTTAATAAAAATAAACAAGATTACGAAAAGGCATTGGAAAATAGTGGGCACAAAAATAAATTGACATATATTGATATTCATAACTCCCCTAGCACGCAAGGTAAACACAAAAAATAAGACCAGAAAGATATTATGGTTTAAACCCACCTCCATATAGTTTAACCGTTACAATAGGAAAAATATTTTTTTAAATTACTAAAAATGAATTTCCCCCAACAAAAGTATTGTACAAGATTTTCAACTAAATTATGTTAAATTAAGTTATAGTTGTATGCCGAACATGGCTAACTAAATTAATAAATATAACAGGAAAAATCATAGACAAACGACACTCCAAACCCACTAAATGTAACTGTAGAAATAAGGATGCTGGCTCATTCAAGGGCAGGTGCCAACAAGAATGTGTGGTTTATAAAGTGGAAATTCACAGAAATAAACCTAATAGTAGTAATAAAAACGTTAAAATGTACATATGATCCACCCAACGTAATTTCAAAAAGCGTTAATCATTTTAGTAGCTTTAAGCATGAAAATTACAAACGCAACACTAGCCTGTTTACATACATATGGAATATTAAACAGGAAGATGGTATTGACCCCCATCTTAAAACGGGAAATACTAAAAAAAATGCCATAAGTATAAAGCTGGGGACAAGTATTGCTTATTATATATGGAGGAAAAATTAGCAATAGCCACCTCCGCGAACCTAATAAATTATTAAATTAAAGATATGAGATTTGAAAGAAGTGTAGGCATAGGAAACCCTGGTTATTCGAATAGAGGCTCTGTTTTTTGTTTTTTTGTTTTTCTCTTCTTCTGTCACGATGTTCTATGCTAATTAGTTTTTAGTGGTTTTATCAATAAATACTGTTTCATGTCATTTCCTCTTTAGTCAGATTGCCCTTCAGGGTGGGGGACGGATCGCTACTCCTATATCTGCCTGAGAGCTGTGTTATTTTTTGAAAAAACAATAGTAAGTGACTCTTTAGGTCAGTCTTTGTTTTTTGGAAGAACAGCTTATTTTAGTACACATTGGTTTTGTTAAAAAAATATTGTTTTAGTGGATTTTTACGTGCTTTGTCGTGGGAGCTCTCCTCGCCAGCATAATAGAGGAGTCTAACCCCAGCCCTGAAAAATTCGCGCCAGCTACTCCACGCGCATGGACGTCAGAAAAACAAAGAAGAGGCAGGAGTATTACGAGGCGCTCAAAGAAAAGTACAAAGAATTTATTGACGGTAATGAATTACTGTCAATACCGTCTGTTTTGAAATCAGTCACTATGAGAACTATCTCGCTGCTAACTTCAGATGTTATGTCCCGGAAGCTGATAGGAGTCAGCCGGGAAAAAATGGTGGAGGCACATAAAACCCTCAAAATAGCCCCGAAAAATATTTGTAGTTGTGCAGGGCCGGCGGCTTCATAGTTGGTCTTGTGGGGCCGCGAGGCATATGTCTAAGGAATGCCCTGGCAATAACCCGGCACCACCAACTGAGGTACAGCTGGCAACCAAACAACCAACAGTCCAACAACCAACTGTCCAACAACCAACAGTCAACAACAGGCAGCAGTAAAGGAAGCTCTGGGTCAGACCCCTAATGATGCTAGTGAGTGGCAACAGGTGACCAGGAAAGAACATGGGCACAGATTTGCGTAAGGAAGAGATCTCTCGAGGTTCCGATCGATACATTCGCGAGGTCATTACGCCAGAGGCTCTCTAAGGTCGACCAAGGATATGTGTGAGGCGTTTCGGCTGCATTTCGAGTGTCATTTTACCAAAGAGCCTGGACTCAGTGGCAACGAGTTTCGCAGCTATTTGGCTGACTTTCCTCGGCTTTCACTGACAGTAGCGGCTAGCTGCGAGGGTGAGATCATAGAGGGCGAAGTCTGCTTGGCATTGAAGAAGGTCGGCAGAGACAAGTCCCCGGGACTTGTTGGTTTCCCGACGAAATGTACTAGAGGCTGTCGCACATCTTTGTCCCGATTTTGACCAACAGGATTTCCAGGGGTGTGATTCTCGCTGTTGAAAAAGGGCAAGGGTTTAGATGATTACAGTTAACCACAAGTATTCCGGCTTGCGGTTAGGTGCATTGAAGGTGGTCGCGATTTCGGGGCCCTTCGGCTGAACTAATGGACCCGTCCCCATCCTTGGGATGTGGTTCGGACCCGGATTCCGGCTGAAGAAGAATTGGTCAGAACTACATACAAAGGTCGGAGCGTCCTTTCGGACTTGGCTTCGAAGAGGTTTGTCCTTAAAGGGTATTGTTGAGGCGTGTGCCACTTACGTCTTGCCCCTCATCCTTTACCGCTTGGCTTTACTTCCTATTTACTGGAAACGTATGGGGACGATCGAGCGTTTTTTGATCAACCTCTTGTGGGGTGGTCGCAAACATTGGGTCCGTAAAGAACCCTGTTACCAGGGTCCGTGTTATAGGGGGCTGAGATTGCCAAACCTGGCGAGTCATCGCCACGCCTCAAGGTCGGCTTTCCTACGCCGTGTTTTGACGGAGGACTCGATTTTGGAGCCAAGTGTTAGGGACGCCTTCCCTAGCCTTACCACCAACTTCCCCCATTTCTTGGGGTAGACACCGTCGCGGCCGTGGAGGGTTGTCAAGTTTCCTCAGCGAGTGTCGGTCGGCCTTGAAGGACATTCCTCGGTCCAGTGATCAATCTCGTCGACGGAGACTATTGTATCATGAGTTAGGGGAGGGGCTCGCGAAGGATCCTCTGTGTCACCGTCTCGGCTTGTCGGCACCAGAGTGGCGCTCCTTTTGGTCTTGGGCGTCGGCGACGGATTATCTCAGCAATCCTGAGTTTTCGCTTACCTGGCGAGTGATATGGAACGTGCTACCTCTCAGTGACGTACTCTTCACATGGGGCCAGATTGTCATTGGTGTGATCTTGATTTAGAGGAAACTGTTTCGCACGCCTTCTACCATTGTCTTCAGGTGCGCCCTTTCTGGAATTATGTCGGCGAGTTGAAGGCACGTATTGTTTCCCCGATCGGCTCGTGTCCATCAATCACACGTACGCGTGTGACAATGTATCGCCTCTGTTCTCCGGGGTAAAACCGGTGGTATTTTTTGCGTTGCTAGCCGTGGCAAGAATGGTCGTGTGAATGTCGCGGAAAGAGGGAATCTTGCGAAAACAATGTTATTCGTATAAGGATCTGTTTGTAACCGTCAGCTTATGGTGAAAACAGATCGGATCGAAAGCGTTTGATTTCGACAGATTTCAACGAAAGGTGGGTAAGTGAGGCGAGCCTGGTTCGTGTGGACGGGGCTAGCCTTGATTTTCTTTTTTAAGTCCCCTAAACGTAACGGGGTGTTTTTCTGTTGCCCACCCCGGTTAAGTTAGATACTATTTTGTTTACCTAGTTAATGTGAATAAGTGATGTTCCTGGCCTGTTTCCCGGTAGTCTCTTTCGTCATGCCCCATGTTGAGATTAGCAACATCCCCAGTTTGTTTTTGTCCCCCATTTTTCACCTCGACAGGTTCAGCTTTTGATTTTCCCCATTCCGTCATTTATCTTTATCCTTCCCATTCCATTAGTGAGTGCTCTTCTTGATTCTGTCTATCGACAAAATACAGCGGCTTATTATTTTGATGGGTGGACGGTTCCTACTATCATTGTTTTGTTTTATTTTATCTTTGGTTTACATTTTGAGCTTCTTGTCTGGGTTCATCACCCCTCTCCAGCATTTCATGTTTCAATTTATATATATATATATATATATATATATATATATATATATATATATATGTGTGTGTGTGTGTGTGTGTGTGTGTGTGTGTGTGTGTGTCTGTGTGAACATTACAAATCTTTGCATCATGGGATGTTTTGGAGGTCCCTTGTGAATATGTGGTATTGTGGTGTGTTCAGGATTAAGAGGGGATGGATGAGTTCTTGTGGTGAATGTATACTTGTAATGAATGAATGGGCCGTGATTGTGGTTAACTAGGATTAAGATAGTCAGTGAAGGACCACCCTTTTCCCTCTTCCCCTTCGGCCATGTGTCACAATTCTTTATTTATACGAAATAAATATCTACCCTTCAGGGTGAGGAGAGTTCCTTTTTTTTTTTTCAGACTGAATTGGACTGGTGATTACCACTAGACTGTTTCTGCCACTCTGCGAACTTTTTTGAACTGTAAAAGTTTTGGTTCAGTTTTATTTATTTTTACCGTCTTTCTTACATATTCTTATGACTGTTTTGCAAAAGTTTTTGATTTTTTTCAATTTATTACCCTCCCCATTTTTATGTTTTTCCTTTCTTTTGCTCTCATTCTTTTATTACTAGTTTTTTTTATTTTCTCTGACTTTTAAGTTCCCATTTGAATTTATTTTTTCCGTTTTATTTTCTGTAAACACTGGCAGAATATCCGTTAAGTCTTCTGTGTTTTATTTTTTTAAAGTTCTGTGGACATATTTGTTCGAAATTTTGTATTTATTTTCTCTAATCTGTCCGTTTTTTCTTCTTTTCTTGTTTATTTTTTTTCATTTGTTATCGGGTTGAATTGTTTTTATCGGCAGCCATATATTGGTTTTGTGATTTTTTATTACGTATTTATTGTTTCGTGTTTTCCCTGTGTAGCGATTTGTTTTAATTTTAGTATTGTATTATTTTAAAAAAAAGATAGACTTATTGTTTTACTGACTTACTGCTTGTAATTTTATTCATTGTGTAATCGTTTTCCTTTGTGTTTTTCCTGATTTGTGATTCATAGCTGTTTATATTTATGCGGTATATTGTCTTTTTGCGTACCTTTTTCTATTAAGTAATCCTTTTTGCACGTTTAACTGTTTTTTTATTATTTGTCCCCTTTAAATTTCTTTTAGTATTGTGATTTATCTTTTTGTTTATTTCCATTTTACATTCCTGTTTCTTTTTTGTGAAAGATAAAAAACTTGTTTTAAAAGGAATTTTTTCCTTTTAAAACAAGTGAGCCAAAGAGACGGCCAGAAAAAATGTATTTTTGGGACCAAGAAAAAGGAAGGTTCTCCTACCTGAAATTAATCCTGATAAGGAATTAGAGATGGATGCCGATGAGGGACAAAATTTGGGCGAAAATTCGATTTCCACTAAAAGTATGGTGTCCCCAAATGATGAAAATTTGATAAAAACCAAGATCTCAGACAAAAGTACGGTGGCCGAAAATTCATCAAACGAGAACCCACAAACGGTGACGACAAGGGGAACAAAGACGATAATGTAACGGTCAGAAAGACGCCCTCTTACTGGACATCACCACCAAAATGTAAAATCACCATGACGGATTTCCTGGAGATAGCCAAGAGCTACGCACATCTGGTGACAGCAGAGTGACACTTGGCAAATCTCCCGGGAGGTTGAAAAAGAATTGGGTCTGTCTTTGTGGTGGACAAGTGTCCGTGCAAAATTTGTCGCTCCACAAAAGACACTGTTATCAAGGCCTTGACTTCTCTGGGTATTAAATCTCAGAGAATCATGAAAGGGATTTGTGGGACGTACTGTTAACCATGCCTGCCAATTGTGAAGCAGAAACCACAAGAGATTTAATAACTAAAGACCTAATTCTGCGGACTGAATATTAATGACCAATGTATCAGATATGAGGTTCCTCGTCAGATCGTCGGGGAGCACTTGGCTGACTATCTGTGCCAGTTTAGACAGATACTCGGCGATTCTCCTGACGATCTGACCGGGGGGAGGTGGAGTTTCGAGATCATGATTGATAAGAAGGCCTTTATCTCCATCCCCAACTGTCTGGGTTTAGAGAGCCAGAATATGCCGATAATCGTCACCGGGCGTAGACCAACATGCTGGAAGTGTGGATAGACTGGTCACTTCTCTTCCTGCACAGAGAAGAAAGCTTCTGAAATTATGCCCCCCGCTCAACCAAATCTCCCTTTGGTCGAGTCTGTTGTTTCCGTCTCGCCTGTAATGGGCATTCCAGCAGTCAGGATCGCTGTGGATAAACCCCTGGTTGGGTCCAACTCTAAGCCCCCATTCCCCGAAAAGCCTTTGCCGGCCGCTAGTGCGTTTACAGAGAAGGGAGAGTGGGATGTCAGATCGTTGGTAGGGCAAAAGGGAAGCTCCAGGCAGCGGGACCTCGTTCCACAAGAACTAAAACTGGAAAAGGCAAAACAGTCCCACTCCCTCTAGCAGCACCAAGGGAGACTCTCCTACCAGCTATTTCGATAGACTCAAGCAACTGCAATATGAACCATCTTTAAAAAAAAAAAAAGAGAAAAAACTACAAAAATTAAAAGATTCCCTTACACAGAAACATCTACAGGCTGAAAAATTAAGTGGCTCATCTTCGGCACCAGCGTTACCATATTATAAATAGCAACAAGAAGGCTCCCAGTCCCAAATCCTTAGCCAAGAAAAATTCGACCCCTGCCCATACTCCTAACCCCTAACCCTCTTTCAACTCTCATTAGCTCCCCACAAAAAAGAAAAAGAAGTCCGTCAACGTACGAGATAGAATCTGCAAACAAAAAAGATCTCCAATCCAACTTTTAATACCGGAGAAGATGTTTGTAAAATATCGAAAGTGCAAGAGGAAAGATTAGCTACACAAGTCAAAAATTTCAGAGACTTGAAAACTTTAAAAAATCAACAACTTAGATGTTGAAAATCCTAGTAACTTTCCGAATGCGAAGAGAATTTTAACTGTCGTGAGGACTGGTGTTCCTGGCCAACAGATATGGGCTATGTTAAAGGAGATGAATAATGTCTTTGGCATATTTCCTCCTTTAGCATGTTTTGACAATGATAATGTTAGAAAACTAAATCAATTTTGGTCTGGGAGGCTCCCGATTTTCGTTCACCCCTCCGTTAACAGAGCTTTAAAACTTACGTTCCTATCAGACATTGGCGGCCTGTCTGCTGATGGCACCATCAGTACTGAGATGGGTACAGGATCATTGGGAGAGGTTGTCGGTGTCCTTACCCCAGCCATGTTCAATGTAGGAGGGCAACCAAAATCGTTTTAATAAATGTCTCTCTGGTTATGAAGTGAGAATGCCCGTGGCCTGACGTTGGAGTCTCACAAGGCGAGGCTCTCTCATGACTTTCAGCGTCTCGGGGTGAATATATGTTGGGTGCAAGAGACCTGTTTTTCTTCTCGCGATTATGAAGGCATTCCTAGGGTGTCTAAATTTACATTACATAGTTTATTCGGATCATAGGCTTGTCCGAGTCCGTGTAAACGTAGATAAGCCTAAGGTTAGGATGGCTGTCTACAGGAAATTAAACTGATCATTATTTGGTGGGAAGGATTTCCAGGAACAGCTGCTACTAATGATACTAATGATACAGGGAATTAACGGGGGCTGTGGTTTGGAATGTCTAGTGGGACAAATTAATATCTAAAATTAGAACGTTTGCTGCTTGAGTCGTCGACTCAATCTACATAGATTAGCGGCCCAAACGGCTTGTTAGCAAAACATAGATCGGGCAATTAAATCCTTTGATAGTGAGGAAATAGCATTAGCTAAGCCAGAGTTGGCCTCCTTGCTCATCAAGAAGGATCAGGCTCTGGTAGTTAGTGCTAGGTTAAAAAGAATGTCCTCTGAGGCGACCAATATGGCCGCAGAATTGCGTGCAGAGGAAAGTAGGAATGCATCATTGCGGCATATCGCGTGCGTTACATTGCCGGATAAGCGGACCGTGACTACAAACGCGGGCATATGTGAGGCTTTTCAGGATTACTTTCAGGAAATTTTTTCCAGGGAGCTCGGTCTGCGCTCCGCTCAGTTCGACGCCTATTTAGCCGACATTCCCTGCCTTGAGGTAGCTGAAGCGGCTAGGATCGAGGGTCCCACCACAGAGTCGGAAATCTGGGAAGCGCCGAAGCAGGTTGGCCTGGATTAGATGGTCTTCCCGTTTTTGTTCGTTTGCTGGAACTGATTTACAATAACTAGATGAAGCAGGTGTCTATACCTCAACACTTCACCAGGGGTGTGATCAAGTTGCTACGTAAGGACAAGAACGGTGGGGATGAGTTAGGTAACTTTCGGCCTTTAACCATGTTAAATTCAGAGTTAGATTTTCGCAAAGAACTTAGATAACCGTTTGCAACTTGTACTCTCTAGTCAGATTGGCTCCGAACAGACTAGTGCTGTGAAGGGCAAGACTATTCAGGAAAACCTTCATATGGTCCACTTGATCATAGAGAAAGTCGACAATGAAGCCGCGCTGATCAATTTAGATCAGTCGAAGGCATCCAATAGGGTTGACAATCGATTCCTGGAGGCTGTCCTTTCGGCGGCCGGTTTCTAGCCGGACTTTCGCACCTGGATCCGACTTCTGTATGCGACTCCCGGTGCACTGGTGGAAGTGAATGGAAGTGAATGGGTTAAGATTGAAACCTTTCGTATTGTATCGTTCCATTCGTCAAGGTTGTCCGCTTTCGCCTATGCTTTACTTTCTTGCATTGGAACCTTTCCTTCGCATGTTAAAAGCGAATCCCATCCTACGCGGAATTTCGCTACCTGGTGCTACCAACGCAGCCATGTATTCGGCCTATGTTGATGACGTTTCAGTTCTTTTGTCGAGCAGAGCCGAGATTGACGAAGTCAGAAAAGAAATCAGTGGTTATGAGATGGTGTCAGGGGATCAACCGGTTGGCTTGCGGTTGGGTCCATGGAAGGAAGTTTCTCTTCCCGCACCTTTCTTCTTGACGGATGGGCTGGTCAAGATACTCGGCGTCTGATTCAGTCCTGATATCCAGTTGGAAATGAATAGGTCGGAGATACAAGGGAAGGCCGAGATCGTAGTTAATCTGAAGGCGGTCTAGTTATGAGATCGAATGTGATGAGAAGGCGCCTTTTGGAAGGAAGACGCCCGTAAGAATTTCCCATCCCTGAGAAGTGTCCAACACTTGTGAGGAGGAGGCCCACCGAGCCGAATTCTCCTTCTACCGCGAATGTCGTCTTGCTCTGCAACACCTTATGGTCATCGACAGCCGTTGTCTCGAAAGGCATTATATCAGATGTTCATGAAGAACTGATTTTTAAATTAGTAAATTTATAATGTTTATGTTCTATAGAATTGTATTGAGCAGATTTGTTTTATAAATAAAAATAAGAACATTGGATTATAAATCTTGCTGTTCTTCTCATTCATATATATATATGTATTACCCCATATATCTATCTATCTATCTATCTATATATATCTATATATATATATGTGAAAATTTCTCAAATTTAACTTTTAGAGAAGACAATATTTGTAAATAAATGACAATAAGAAAACAGTAATTGCTGACGCGTTTCGTCCTAATGCGGACTTTTTCAAAGCAAGTAACGAAATGATTTTAATCAAACAAAGAAAATTAATAAAAACAAAAAACAGAGTGTTCTTAGCAACGGGAATGTAGGAAACGCTATTTTCGTATTTTTAACTGAAAATGACGTCAGTTAATGTCACGTGTGGAGAATATTTCATTAATCTTTGTTGATGGATTCAACCATTTTCTTTTGATTTTAATATGTTTTTGTGTACATTTGTTTGTGAGAGCAGTAATTTTGTTAGAAAAGGTGAAATAGGGAAAAAACCTGGGCGTAGATTAATATTTGGGTATTGGTCGATTGCGGCACTCTCTAGGATTTTCCTTCTGAGTGAGTTATTTTCTTTTTTTATAAGTATAGAGTTTTTAAAATCAAAATTATGGTTGAATTTATTCCTATGTATTACTAAGGCATTATTTAAGTTGGTTATTCTAAGGTCTCTTTTGTGTTCATTGATACGTTTTTTTATGTTTCTGCTTGTTTCTCCAATATATTGGGAGGAACAGTTTTGGCAATTTATTGTATAAATGCCTGCTTCAGAAATGTTATTGCTATTGTTGTTTGGAGATCTTATTATATCTATAATTGTTTTCGAGGTGTTTGTGACTATTTTAAGATTATTTAGATGGGATAGGTTATCCTGGATATTAGACACGTGACATTAACTGACGTCATTTTCAGTTAAAAATACGAAAATAGCGTTTCCTACATTCCCGTTGCTAAGAACACTCTGTTTTTTGTTTTTATTAATTTTCTTTGTTTGATTAAAATCATTTCGTTACTTGCTTTGAAAAAGTCCGCATTAGGACGAAACGCGTCAGCAATTACTGTTTTCTTATTGTCATTTATTTACATATATATATATATATTAATACTAAAATTATGGTAATCCGTATGGAATTTGCAAGAAGATATAGATTCGTTGGTATAATATATATATACATACATACACACACACACACACACACACACACACACACACACACACATATATATATATATATATATATATATATATATGTATATATATATATATATATATATATATATATATATATATGTATATATATATATATATAGAGAGAGAGAGAGAGATAGATAGATAGATAGATGGAGTAATACACACACACACACACACACACACATATATATATATATATATATATATATATATATATATATATATACAGAGAGAGAAAGGGAGAGAGAGAGATGTTGTTCTCAGACAATTTATTATTTTTTTTTGCAAATTCTTGAAACTTCAAATATTACATTTGTATTCAGTTTCTTGAAACTTGAAAATTTCTTTTTTGCAGAATTGCTGTTTCGTTCCATTCGATTACCTTTTATGGGGCCATATTAAAATTACTGTTTATTCGACTAAATATTGACTTTTCTAGCTAGAATAATTGATATGACTGAATATATTTCTGAATATCAGCTGTTTTTAATACAGAATCGCATTTCGCTTTTTATGCGTAATGATGACGGACATGTTGAAAATTAACACTCCAATTTAGATACTTCTTACTTATCCTATTTACAGAGTGTTTCCAGTATGTATAGTTACAAAGCTACACGTAGTTTAAATTGCACAATGATTGATGAATAACAACCTTCTTAATTTTTATCAAGCTTAAATAAAAATATTAATTATAAATTAAAGAATAAAAATGTGCAAAAGTAAGTGAACCCTTACATTTAATATTTGGTGACTGTTCCTTTTAAGATTACAATGTCAACCAATCTTTTTCTATATTTTTAAGAACTTTCTGGCAGTAGTCAGTGCCAATTTCTGACCATTCTTTTTGGCACAATTGCTCCACAATTGCTCGATTTTACCTGGGTTATTGCATGCACTGCCTTCTTTCACTTGAATCACAAATTTTCAGTTGAGTTTAAATCATGACTTTGACTAGAAATCTCTTTTTACGAAGCCATTCTTTTGTGAATTTACTTTTATTTTTCAGTTCATTGTCCTGTTGGATATTCCAGTCCTGAACTAAACCCATACTTCGAGTACAATACAGTATCTGCCTATATTTCTGAGATGAGGTATTATGTACACTATTTACTAAGATGAGGACAATAGAAACCAGAGCCGGTGCAATGAGCAGAGTAGACTGAGCATTATAAGAAAGGCTACTCTGAATTCCAAATACATAGGGTAACGGAAAATCGCTTTACTATATTTGCAATGAAGTCATGGTAATTCACACCAAATAAATTAAAGGAATATGAGAAGAGCTATGATTGGAGATTCCCTGAAAGGATATGAACTTAAAAGATGTATTATACACAAATAATGGAGTAAACACTGAAAAATTTTATTAGTTATTGTGAACATCATGATGTTATTATTGGTCGTATAGCATGTGCTATGGCATTTTTACATACGGCTTTGTATGCAAATTTGCTCTTCTAGAATGGTTACCTTCCAAAGTCTGCTCTTCTAGTTAACCCATAGTTTGGGGGAAATGAAATGGATTCATTATTTTCCAAAGACGTATCGTATTTTCAAACTATTTTATAGATCGTAATCCTTTATAGATAACCAAACAGGGGTATTAATACATTTTAATCCTTAAATAGTAGGTACAGATAAAGCAATCGATAAGTGTTGCTATTTCAAATTTTGAGGAATTAATTTCGAAAGAAACAAAGTCCAAAACAATCTTGGTATCTCTCCAGCGACTTCACTAAATGTTACCTTCTAAAATGGTAGCAGCTAAAGTTCCTAGTACATGCACTTTGCCTGTGGGGTTCAATTTTCGTTAACATCGTGATATTATCTCCTTTAGTATAAACTACCTGATAAAAATGCATATAGATAGATAGATAGATAGATAGATAGATAGATAGATAGATAGATAGATAGATAGATAGATAGATAGATAGATAGATTCTATCTGAATTACTGGGACGAGGAGGTATCATTTAAACTATTTACATGTGAACTACTGTTCGAATTTTTGCTGTTAACTGAAAAGATGTGAAAAACCAGCTATAATTATCAGAGTGCCAAATTATCCCATTCCCGTTGTGTTCCTGTGATAAAGAGTAAGTTCCAACCAGACAGCTTCTGCGTCAGGGTTATTAGCTCGCTTACAACAAACTCAATCGGTAACCATCTAACTATGGTCTTGTATTGGTTGGAATTAAGTAAAAAAAGCTAATTTTAGCATTGGTCAAATGTATTAGACTAAGTACTTATAATAGTCCGCATTTGATGTATACTAACATACCTTAATGTGACAGCGTACCCTATGGATAAAAGAAAGCAAACGTTGTGATCCATAACAACACAAATCGCATAAAAAAGATTAACATGAGAAGAAAAAAAAAACATTTGATACACAGTTGCTCTGTTCTACCCAACTAACCATATTCGCCTGACTTTTCACAACCAGTTATTATCTTGTTCATATCGCTGCTAAATGCTTTGATGAGGAATGCTTTCTCCAACAAAAGAATTTGTCGAAACAATTTTCATTTCAAAAACTGCAAAATTTTGCTTAAAAAGCAAAGAAGAGCTACCTGATAAGTCAACAAGTCATTGCAAATAACAATTAATGTATAATTGTATAGATTATAATTGTACTTCCTTTTTGCAAGAGTAAAATGGGTAAACAAAAAAGGAAATTATTTATGACTCAGTCTAATAATAAGATTGCTTTTCGGTTATTCATTTTACTTTACGTTGAACAACGAGCAATTGTGGCTGTGGTAGATATGTAATTATCTGACGTAATGTCAAATATTTTACTACTACTACTAATAATAATAATAATGAAATACTTATATATGCCACAAATACACTACGTTTTCTCGTAGATTGATTTGTCACTACTCGACACTGCGAAATTCGTGTACATAACATCACTATATTACAAACAACCAAAATAAAACTGTCAACAAAAGATAAATATTAGTATATAATACCAGTGCGAAACGTAAGTAAAAAAGTAAAATACTAGACTCTACTGTTATACTAAAAGAAGCAACTCGTATTAAATAAAATATATTTCACCTCAAGTAGCAGCATTTTAAATTATCTAAAACATATTTAATATGCGTGCGATAATAATAATAATAATAATAATCATCCTTAAATATAATACGCAATATATATATTTAAGTTTTCTGTGTGTAACAATTGAGGCTCGGTGTTGAAAATTCTGACATGAGACACAGAGACGTCATGGCCCCATTTACGTCCACTCGCAAAAAGTACCGGGCTGACAAACTACAAATGGACACCCTTCTTCCTCTCTCTCTGCGAACTACGATCAATGCGAAAGGAGTGATGGAAAGCATCCAGGAAAAGAAACAGATACACAACTGAAAAAGAAGAAAGAATGAAAGGAAGAAAGAAAGAGAGAATGGGAATAGAAAGGGATAGAGAGAGGAGATATATACTTCAGACAAAACTAAGCCGAGGTTTATATTTTATTTCAGTTTGAATTAAACGTCACATAAAGTTACTTTTCTTCGAGGTGTCTTGGATTATGGGATCGACTATCACTAGCAATAATGTTATGATTAGTTTATCCATAATTTTGATCCCGATGTACAATATCTTATTCGAAAATTGAAAGTATACAATACGATTAAACAGACTTTGTCGGTTATAAACTTGTTTATTGGCTCCTGAAAATAAATTTCGGTTGAGCTCTGTGGGGAAAGAAGCGTGGATTTGTAAACAGAGACTATTAAAGCTAATATAGCATGACTCTTCGGCAGAATTGAGTCCTGTCGGTCACTGTGTGTTTATCTAAATCTAAAAATAAATACGCTAAAATTTACCTTTATGCCTGCCATGCGCCAACGTCTTAGTGGTAGAATTTCTGACTGAGGCCAATTCAGTCGGGTTTCGATCCTAGTTAGAGGCAACCGGACGTCTAGCCACACTGAAGAGCTGTGATACAGCGAAACAGTCTGTCTGTGGATGACAATAATATATATATATATATATATATATATATATATATATATATGATAAATAAAAGAAGAAATGAGAAAAGTATATTAATCTAACATGTTTCACTATTATTAAAGCTTCGTCATAATAAAAAATTAAATATATTTATTCTTTTATCATCCTGTCAGATTTTGATACATATTTGATCTAGAGTTCTTCTTTAACTCTCATATATATATATATATATATATATATATATATATATATATATATATATATATATATATATATATATATATATATATCTGTGTGTGTGTGTACGTGTGTGTGTGTATTTAGGCAGCATATCTTCATTCGAACACGTTACACTGAATAATATAGATATATTGTGTCTACTTATTTTTATACTGATCCTCTCCAGTTGTCTAATCAGTTTCTTGATGTTCAGATGAAACCCATCAAGAACTCTGTAGTTCTTTTTAACAAAAGTACCTTTGGCCATTTCTAAGTTCATCTTCTGATTAGAAATGTTGATAATATGTGCAACTTTTACAATAATTTTGTTAAATAGTAAAAAGTAGTCAATTTTTGTCTGCAACATGAACGCAATAAAATAAAATATTCACTTTTTTGATTGTTCAACAAATGTATTTACAGTAAAAGTATTTTTCGATTTTATGCGGTGGTTGAAGTAAAAATAAAAGAAATAATTGCACAGTGATTTCTGTGATTTTTAAAATATCCTAAATACGAAATTCTGTTTATTTTTTCTCTCAATGGAAAGAGCACTTGATAAATATACGATGATTATGTATTGCTCTGATATAAACTCAGTATTTCTTTCTAGCTGGAATCTGAAGAAACAACTCTTTTATCTATTGTGTTCTATAACAATGTATCAAAGTTAAAGTCATTGTAGAAAAGCTTCAATAAAGTTTTAAATAAAAAGGTGATACTTTTCCTTCATTCAATAAAACAAACCTTCGGATAGAAATTCTGAGTTGGCAGAGTTTGGGGTGCAGATAACCACGGCACAGATCATAATATAGGATTTAGGATTGCCATTATAAAGGTTTGTTTCTGAAGATCTATGTGAATGAATGTTTGTAATGGCGGGGTTACAGGTTATGATGGCTAGCAGGCGCGTGTTTCGCATTTGATATGATCGACTCGTAGCACTTAGAGTACTGTGGCGGAAAAGACCCGGTCTATTGACGTACGCGGGCTTATCATTGGCTGCTAGCCTTAGTGTAATGGCGGTGATGGTCATAAGATTTACTTCGCTTTTGGCTGGTGGTGAAACAATCTGAATAATTAGGAGGTCCGAATATGGGAAAGAAGCCAAAAATGATTAGAGACTCAGCCGGATATAACACTTCCGTGCTGAAATGCTAGCTATGTTGAAATCTGCTGCTGTCAACGTCCAGAGGCAAATCAGAGCGAAATGGAAAATTTATGATTATGGTCAGGATTAATATCAACAACTCACTTGCAATATTTTAATATAGTTGATAAACTTACATACACAGATATATATATATATATATATATATATATATATATATATATATATATATATATGTATATATATATATATATGTGTGTGTGTGTGTGTGTGTGTGCGTGTGTGTATGTGCATAACTAATATAGACATATATATGTCTCTCTCTCTCTCTCTCTCTCTCTCTCTCTCTCTATATATATATATATATATCGGAGGTTTCAGTAATTGACTGCTGGTTTTCTCATTTTCGTTATTTTTATATTAAGTTAAAAATAATTTATGCGCTATTTTTGGTGTTAGGCTGATTTTTTATCCGTTTCTATTTGTGGTTTTGTTCCCCCTCTCTCTCACTCTGTGTGTGTGTGTGTGTCTGTGTGTTTGTCTGTGTGTGTGTGTGTTGTGCATGCGTGCGTATATGTGTGTGTATGTGTGTGCATATGTGTAGAATGTCCGTGTTATTTCTCCTTTACATTATTTTCTTATGCTTTCTCTCTCTATTTCTTTCTTCTATTTTTCTTTATATTTATCACCTGAACAATATTTTTAGTTGATATCTATGATTGAAATAGACGTCCCGTGTTTTTATTTTTGTTTTTTTAACTAAGCACCTCCACTAATTCGCTGAAAAAAGACATAGCCTGATGAAAAAATGCTCCAAACCTAATACAAACAAATGTTTTTTGTTAAAATGTTTATGTTACTATTAGGAGGAAAGACCAAAATATTGTTTTATTATTTTATTAAATTTGTCAATTCGTTCCAGCACGTTCGAAATTTTTGGCTAAATTTCTTTTCTTTTTTTTTTTTTTTTTGAAGCGGTCGGCCAAAGATGACAATAAATGTTTTAGCGCCTTTTTTCCGGTAAAATAACACATTGATTTGGAAATTCTTGCAAAAGTTAAATAATTGTCGGATTTTAATGAAACTTTCAGTCTTCATTCACAAATGAATGAAAGTATTTTTGAAATTATTTCTTTTAGAAAATCTTGGTAAAAATATTTTTACATATGTTACACCATCTTACATTTGTTTTATTAGTTAAAATAGAATACAAATGACAATTGGAGAATGTAAATGACTATACTTTTCAAGCAGTTTCTCATTTCCAGGAAATCTCCTCTGAATTACAAATTAAAAATGCAATGAAACTAAGACATTATTTAATTAGAAAATATTTTAATTTATTTTTAAAATAAGATTTCTTAAGGACACTATTGACTTAAAAAATATTTGTTTCGATGAATAATGCATTTTTGACCAAATTCTTTCCATTTTAAAAATTTTAATTATAGTCATTTATAAAGTTTCAATCCTTTTAAAGATTCTGCATTAATTTAGGTGATATTGTTAGTGAAAAATTGAAAAGCTTAATAAAATCATCACGTACCAAGATTTAAAAAAAAATTCTTTTAGTGTTTAAACTTTGATATTTTTGTAAGTATGGGTGAAATTATCACGAAATTTTCAGAACATAAGAGTGTTGCGGGGCCGTCAAGCGTGTGCTATCAACCCCGCAAGCAGTAAAATTTATATTGGAAAATACGATCGAAGCAAGGATAACAAAAGCGAGGGTTTAAACTCAAAGCCAAATTTTATTTAACAATTTGGCAAAAGTATGTACAAGTCTTGTGTCGCAATGAAATCGGGGAGCGCCACCCGAAAGATCGTCTTGTTTTAGGGCAGGGGACCAGTCAGTGCTGAGGGAACCTGCTCGTCCTTAGGTTGACGGTCATCAGGGATGCAGCTTGGTAGTAACCGGAAGGACTATCGCATAAGCTATGTGGTCAGGTAGTCCTGAAAAGGACTATTGCATAAGCTATGTGGTCAGGTAGTCCTGAAAAGGACTATTGCATAAACTATGTAGTCAGGAAGTCCTGAAAATGACTATTGCATAAACTATGTAGTCAGGAAGTCCTGAAAAGGACTATTGCATAAACTATGTAGTCAGGAAGTCCTGAAAAGGACTATTGCATAAACTATGTACTCAGGAAGTCCTGAAAAGGACTATTGCATAAACTATGTAGTCAGGAAGCCCTGAAAAGGACTATTGCATAAACTATGTAATCAGGAAGTCCTGAAAAGGACTATTGCATAAACTATGTAGTCAGGAAGTCCTGAAAAGGACTATTGCATAAATGTGTAATCGTTAGCCCTGAAAAGGACTATGGCATAAACATGTAGTCGTTAGCCCAGAAGTTGAGAGAATTCTCGGAAAAGCGAGGACTGAAATTGTGGTCCTCGATCTGTAGTGAGAACTTGGGGTACGCCAAAGTTCGTAATCCAGTTGGCGAGGATAGCTTTAGCAACTGTGGTGGCGGAAATGTCCTTAATCGGTACTGCGGCTAGCCACCTCGAAAAACGGTCTATGACTGTTAGAAGGTATTGATACCCCTGGCACATTGGCAGAGGCCCGACGAGGTCGACGTGGATGTGACAGAAACGTGCGTCGGGTGTGGCGAATGTTCCAACTGGTGATTTTGTGTGCCTCTGAATTTTGCATTTTTGGCATTGTATGCAGGTTGAGACCCAATTCCTGATGTCTGTTTTCATATTAGGCCAGACGAATCGCTCGGCGATAAGCTTGACGGTTGCTCGCTTGCTCGGATGAGATAGATTGTGGAGATGGAGGAATACTTTCTTTCTGAGAGATGGAGGAATGTATGGTCTCGGAGTATCCAGCGCGGTGTCGCAGAAGAGGGTTTTGTCACTGAACGGACACGGGAATTCCTGCAGTTTCAACGAAGTTTCCTTGATGAGGTGAGGTATCGTCGTGTCGTCTTTTTGTTTGTCGGCTATCAGCTCTTGGCTCAAGATATCGTTATCCAGGGTATTGACGTCTGTTCTGGACAATGTGTCTGCGACGGTATTGTTCTTTCCTTTGACGTGTCTGATGTCCGTCGTAAATTGTGAAATGTAGTCGAGGTGACGTGTTTCACGGGATGTATATTTGTCTGCACTGACATTCATCGCGTTGGTCAGCGGTTTGTGATCCGTGAAAATTGTGAAATGTCTGCCCTCTAGGAGATGTCGGAAATGACGGATGGACAGGTAGATAGCCAGGAGTTCTCGTGAGAAGGTGCTGTATCTTCTCTGGGCTGCGGAGAGTTTAGCTGAGAAAAAAGCTATCGGTTTTCTCTCCATATTAACTTGCTGCTCCACTACTGCTCCTATTCCAACGTCGGAAGCGTCTGTTGTGAGGAAGATCCTCGTTTCCGGGTCGTTTTCAATGAATGAGAGTTTCGTGAATCTTATCAGCGCTATCTTTGCCAGGTTAACACCATCTACTTAATTTGGGTGTCCAATAAATTCCCCAACTTCTGAGAGAAGTCCTGATATTATCCTA
Source organism: Acanthosepion esculentum (assembly GCA_964036315.1). Classification (NCBI taxonomy): domain Eukaryota; kingdom Metazoa; phylum Mollusca; class Cephalopoda; order Sepiida; family Sepiidae; genus Acanthosepion; species Acanthosepion esculentum. The sequence continues at coordinate 101,444,731 of OZ038478.1, forward strand.
GTTTCTTTTATTGTTTCTCTTTATTCTGTTTTTCTTTGTTGATTGGTTTGTTTTTACAGCTTATCAACCACTAGCAGAAGTAGCCGGCGTTGTCCATGACAAAATTATTGAAATGATTTCTAACTTAGTATCTGTGTATATTTCTGAGATGAGGTATTATTTACACTATTTACATTATTCGGACTACTGTCCTCATCTTTGTTGCCATATGTATCACAAGACACATGGCACGGTGGATAAAGGCGTTAGTTAGATTCAGTGACAGGACCCAAAGAGTGTGAGTTCAATACCTGGTTAAGGCAGTGGAGAACTTGGAGAAGGGAATTAACAGGAGATAACTGATAACTGATATCCATTAGACATATACGTGGGACTAGGACAGTCTACCCCAGCGAGCGAAACAAAAGGTTCAGTTCAACCATCTAACCACCTGAAGAAGGTCAGAGTGTATAACGGCCGAAGCGTTGTGATAAATATGGCAACAAAAATGAGGACAATAGTCCGAATAATGTAAATAATATTTTTTCAACTTAGTTTCTAAATAATATATTCTAAGAATATAACTATTTCATTAAAATTAACAAACAGAAATGAAAATAAGAAAGCATATTTGTAAGTCTCACACTTTTACAAAAAAGGATTTCTCTGTATACAATATTCTTAGTTTTTTGATTGGGTGCATAAATGTAAAGATTTCTTTTTCTTCCAAATCTGGAGCATCTAACGTACACTTGACCATGTGAAAAACAGCGATCTTCTAAGCTTAATCCATCCACTGACAGTGATTGGCCTTGTGATTTGTTTATTGACATTGCAAAGCTCAGATTGACTGGAAATTGCAGTCTCTTAAAATTGAACGTAACATCTGTAGGGACAAAGGAAATTCTTGGTATATAGACATCTACTCTCACACAACCAAAAAGAATTGTTGCTTCAATAACGTGCGGAATAATTCTTTTCACTTTATGATTTGTGCCAATTTAGAGTTTTTGTAGTAGCACTATTAGAAAGCCAATTTTTAGATCTGGTGTTAATCCATATATAATAGAAGAGAATTAAGGAATTTTGTTGGATAAATGACTGCATGCAATTTATTAGTAACAGTATCAACAGATTTATAGGAGTGATATTTTCCAGGGATAATTTTCAATAATTCAAAATTAATTGAATTGACTGTGCAATGTTTTGGTGCTAGAATTGCTCTTAATCACCTGTTTACCATTTTGATAATGAGCATTAATGATCGGAAAGACTTTGGTAATTAGCTCCAAAGTTGACGGTACTAAAATACATATGGTTGATGGATCAATGAAACTTTCACTGTCAATTGGGACTCGTCATTTTCCCAGAGTTAGCAAGTTGTCCAGAAGTTGATTTGATGTTATATCTCACATATTAGTTGTCAATTTCAATGTCCCAATAATATAGATTATTTCAATGACGCTCGAAATCCATTCGCTCATGCTCTTTGGAATGACTGTAAGTCATCAGAGAGAAACACTGATATCCCAACTATCAGCGAAATATTGTTTCTAATTCCCATCAATGTTCTATTCAAAGCTTCAAAAGTTCTCTTATGGTTCATAGTGCATTTATACTCTAGAATTAAGTAACACCTTTTGATATGTGCAATTCTAGAATTCTTTTAGTCTTTTATAGGATCTGGTAGTTATGCAGATATTCCACCTAACCATATCAATTGAGGATACCTCACTTTTGACACTCAAAGGTATACATGTAGCATCTAACATAACCGAAAACTTTGACTTTTGTAATCATTTTCATTAATTTAATCAATTTCAACCTGAAATCTCTTGCAATTAGGCCATGTCTGTTCTATGGCTTTTGTCTAGGGAGTAGTTCAGCATTAATTTCTTTCCAATTGGGATTACAAGGGAATGTTATAAACAGATGTGCACACCTATCATTGCATCTTGAGTTATTTCATGCATATATCTTGGACTACCAACAAAACTTGACGGAAGAATGACTGATTGAACAATTTCACCTATGACAACATCATTGTTAATGCCGTCTCGTAGATATATATATGATGATACATTTAATTCTGATTGGTGCGACTTGATGTATGTTAATCTTTCACCCTCCATCTCGGCATACATATCTACAACAAACGGGTGAAAGAGGTTTTGGTTTCTGTGAAGCTCATTAAATGAATTTTCTCAGGTCATAAGGATGAAAGCATGAAAGTCCATGCATGAAACAGTCTTACTGCAGTTTCCTTCAACCTGAGGAATTGGAAATTATATCAATCTTCACCGTTGACAAAAACCAGGGGCTATCGTAAAGTATCATATGAACGACGACTCTCACATATTTTTTAGCTTATTATCATGACCGTCAAGAACACTATCAGGTTTTCCAAACGCCTTACCTTACTGCATTACTGCAGCTGCTTTGTTGCTTTAAGGTTTATTGAAACGTCGAGAAAATTCACTTGAGAGCCTTTTGTCAGCATCTATGAGAATCTTGCTTTCAAGGGATGTTGATGATTCTAAAGCAAATGTAAAGCTTTAGACATTAATTTTCCATTCATGAAGCAGATCTTGCGGCTTTATGAGTGTATCTCTTTTTGTAACTCTAGTTGCATCAACACTTTTTTGAGCTTCTTGAATCAAATCAGACAGAAAATAAAGTTGAAAATATTGAGGCTCTTCCTTTGTCAGTGGTAATAAAAATGAAATAAGATGATACACTTTCCCTTGAAATTTAAATGTAGGGATACATTCTCTCTCAAAAATAATCTTAGCACCAAAAATAGTCATCTGGAATGCACTATTATAGTTCTAAATGTTTCTAAGAAAATCCTTTGAATCATTGGTGGCACCAGTGAAACATTCCCTGCGTGGTCCAGGGGGATCTTGTAGAAGCTTCATCTTGACGTTACCACATTCGCAGCACACACCAGGAGGTTCATTTTCACATATTTTTCTCCGCAGTAGGTACAAGGTTTTGTCATTAAACCAATCTTAAACCAATGCATAATCAGTCTTTGCATCATAATTCATACGGCCAAATGCCACTGGAAAAATTGTCTGTTGCGTGAAATGTTGGGGAATTCTTGACATGTCAAAAGGATGTCTTTCAGATCTTTGCCCTTCAGTTTCATTTTGTCATTCCTGCAGATTCCTTCGCCCCATCTCTTCCAACCTGTGAGATCTCCAGACTTCAGATTCATTTCATCTTCCTTGTCGAATTCTTACCATCATCTGTTTCAGTCTGTCAGATCTTTCCTCTTCAGTTTTATTTTGTCTTTCTTGTCCATTTCTAACTCATCTGTTCCAACCTGTGAGATCTCAGGCTCATTTTGTCTGTGTCTTAAAATTCTTATCCTTGTTTCTTCAAGCTCTTCTTCTCTCTACTGTTGAATTTTGTCTTATCTGTTCAATTCAGGTTTTGTTACCATGCAGCCATAAATACATTTGTTCTTCTGTTTCATCTAATCTCTGCACCTCATTCGCAATGGCAATTTTCTTCCAAGAGATTTTTCTTGGGAGGCATATTAGCTCCCCCCTTAACTAGTCTTAGCTGTCTTAATTGTACTTAATTTTGCAACGGATATGCCACTAATAAAGTACTTTCACTAATTTATAACAGATGTGTCGACAAGAAAGTATTAAGTATAACTAATGCAAGGGCTAAAGTATATTCATGTTTTCATATATAATAGAGACGGCTCAGATGCAAGTTTGAACTTGTTAGCTGAAGTTTACTATTACAGAATCTATTCTATGCATATTATACCACTACCTCAAATGACTTTGATTCACTACAAATTTTATTTATGATTTTTTTAAAACTTAGTCAATGTGAAATGTTTTTAATACATAAAGTCCCCATTTTTGGCACCTAAATGATGCGCCATTGCTCCTTTCTAAAATAAACCGTGTTCAATGGTTAGGCTTTTAGATTCTCTACAACATTTATTAATGGAATTTTTCAAAATAAGTCAATGTGAAAAAACATAGAAAAGATTTTTGGTCCCTAGGGGAGCACCATACCGCGTTCTCCTATATATTAATTAGCCTAAAATCTAATCCATGTCCAATCCTATACCACGTGCAATTTTGAGCAATATTAGTCAAGTAAGTTCGATTTCAATAAATGACATACATACATACGTACGAGCTTCTTTATAGTATAGATTTCCAGGTAATTTAAAGTCAGAAAATATTTTTATACTTCAATAATCTTTTGGAGATAATAATAATTTACCGGTGCAAGTCTTACTAATTAACCCATAGTTGGGGAAGGAAGAGGTGGATTTATACCTTTCTCAAGGGTATTTGCGAGTAATTGAATATAAAGAACACGAGTGGAATCGAAACTCAATTTTCCGATTTCCAATTCCGTGTTGTAGTCCATTACATCTCCACACATGCAAGCTTACAGCACCTGCTATTTCTAAGCCATCGCCCACATAGGTACTTACGAGGTTCGACGTTGCCTAAATTCGACCAGGGGTTTCAACGACATAAGAACGTAATTCTTTATTCTGTGGTCTTCTAGTATAATCATGTCTACACACTGGAAGCCTCTCTAGTCTCTCCTGATTTGGTAGTTATTAGCTTGACAAAGCTAATTTGTAAGGAGTTACGGCAATGAATAAGGATATCTTTTAGACGAAATATTATTATGGTTAATTTAATTCATTTTCTTATCTAAGACATTTTGCTTAATCATGAATAGTGAGATTATTTAACTTGTGTGCTACAAAATCACAAATCACGTGTTACCTGATTAGGGCACTCAACAGTTTGTAGATATGGAAAAACTCCTCAAAAACCTATTTTGTCAGATATAGAATTGATTATTTTTATGGATTATATATTTTATCTGAAGCTTATAACAAGACTAGAAATCAATAAAAATTATGTCACAATAATGACAGTTATCCATTTCGTTATGTTCAAATTTCAAAGATTTCTGAGTAGTACGTAACAGATATTAATGCAGTAAAATGTAGTAATCAAATTGGAAGACTATGTGGTTGATTTTGCTTCCATTTTTTAAATTAAATTACACTGTAAAGATGTGAAATAAATACTCTAGAGAAAGTATGCAGAAAATTATATATTTGCAGCAATCTCTCTCGAGAAATGACTACTCGAATTTCTAAACAGTAAAGAAGGCAACGAGAAACAACTACACTATTTTTCTTAGAAAGTTATGACAATTTACAGATAATAAAGAAAAACAATCAGAGGTGACACATAACCACATACGTCCTGAAATACGATATAGTCTGGAGCATGAAAAGATATAGAGATTTTATTTTAATTTTCTTTTGTCCAACATAACTGAATCGAAAAAGAAATCAATTGTATATATTTCTATTCCGGATTTTTATGTCTTTTGAAATTAAAGACAAAATGTCAAGGACATTTAGTATCACTGATTACACAAATCAGAACATATTGGGATATTATCAAAGCCATGGACAAATTACCTCAAGATATTTACAAATATCAATTTTGAGCGATAAAGTGAATCACTCTCAGTCGATGTAATATCTCCCTTCTGGATAGTGGCGAACATAGTCATCCCTAGCTAACATAAGGATAGGTATTTGGCATAGGAATGATCTTGAATAAAAAATCACCATTCTATACTCTGTGTTTTCAGAAACAGAACTTTAGATAAACCTTTTCAAAACAGAAACTATGATCTTGAATTGGAATATGGGTAGTGTGGACAGCTATTCTCAATCGATCATAAACAATTAGTATGTAGGATAATAAATTCTAAATTCTTTAAATATTAAGTTGTTCGGAAAATAATATCGGATTTTAGAATCAACTTTTAAGCCTGAATTAAAACAGACTTGGAACTTGTCGATTAATCATTGCCGGTCGCATTTTGATTAACTAAATGTACATTTCATTTACTTGCTGGCAGTTGACCTCAGGTGTTATGCTCTGGTTATATTCCAGAAAACTGTAATTAATAACGTCAATAGCAGAGCACCTGACAATCACTATAATCTTTTGTTAGTGCAATTTCGGTTTTGGAAACTTTTGTGTACATCCTCATGATCAGCCCATTGAGCCAAATATATACCATTGTCAAAAAGGATCCTTTTCTTATTACAAGTTACTAAACGATCAAAAATGGATCATTCGAATTTCGCAGATGCAGGATTGAAGATACTTTAAAGGGTCGAACTCTAACTTTTACTTAGTTCGTCTGACAGTCATTTATCAAGTTTCTCCCATTTAATAATTTTCTTGAGAGTGTCCGACGTTGCTGAAATGCTGACACCCATTATCTGAGACACGTTGTTGTGGGTTTGTTCCACTAGTATTTTCAGATATTGATTGTCAATTGCATACAAACGTTCTCTACCACTTGGAACGTCAAGACTCCTATCTCCCACTGTGGAAGTTCAGAATTCAGCGCCGTATTTTCCGGTCACGTGTGGCTCTTTCAGCCCTTGCTCTGTCAATGTTGGTAGCAGTTTCAGAAGCATTATGACCAAACTGTAATTCATGCAAAAACAAGCAAGCGCATCTCTTCTTTTTCATGCTCAGAATGATGGGTATATTATGTTTGAAGTTAAATTCTGAAAGCGATTGATATAACAATTAACAAAATAGACAGTTTACTCATTAGGAATGAGTGATATATTCGAAAGATGGGCGCTGTGTTGTAATGGATATCGGCACAGAATGAAAAATTAGAGAATCGAATTCATTACATTCACTTACGCGCAAATGCCGTTGGGAAATGGATGAGCCCACATCTTTCCTCAGTCATCGGTTGAACAGCAAGACAGTCTACCGCAGAAAGTAATAGCAACGAACTACTACGGGAAAACATTCATAAATCGAGAGAGAGATAAACATCCAAGTGTGTATCACGTATGAAACGTAACTGACTGACAGATTGAATATATGTTTGAGCCACTATTATAATAATCGATTAGGACAAAGATTTATTCAAAAATCGGATATTTTTCGGAATAAGCTATTACGTCGGTTTATCAATTAGTTATAATAAAACTAGTAAATATTATAAGAAACATGAGCAGAAAAATGGATTTTCCTAAAAGGCAAGTTTTGCTCAATATCATAAGTTGCTACAAAACGGAAATAGTGACTTTAAAAATAAAATAATTTTCTTAGAAACCTTATCTGATCTAGACTTATAAGAAAGCCATGCATCCATCCTATACATCCATAAAATCCTTAATTGTCATCTAACTCTTTTCTACACCATTTTTTAAAATCGCTTCAAACGAATATATCTTCTAAATCTTAAAGAAAGCGATACTATAGACCGGCGGTATGAAATGAAGCACAGGTGTTTACCAAATAATATATATCATGCCTAAGAGAATCAACAACATAATGGGAAGCATATGTAAGTAAACGAGAAAATAATAAAATGACCAATCTATCATCTTTCCACGCCAGGAAACAATAACCCAATATGTTTCAAAGGGAAATACCATTAATACAATAAATAAGGTTAAAAATGGAATTGAGAGGTATTAACTGTCTTAATAAAAACATTTCAGCCTTGAGTAGCACTTCATGTTCAACCAATGACTGCTCGGTGTTTCCCGTATGGAAACACTTACGATTTTTAATTATTTTTATTTCATTTTTATTTTTTTTAATCATTTTACCCCAAGCAAAGCGATAATGTTACTAAAACACAGGAGTTTACAGGTAGTGAAAATGAAGCACATGGGGATTACAGGTAGTGAAAGTGGAGAAAACAGGGTGTTGCAGGTAGTGAAAATGAAAGAGTCGGAGAAGAGGAAAGGACCAGGGTCAAAGTAAACGAAAAATGACTATTGGCATTGCACATCATTTTTGAAAGATTGGAGTTATCAGGGAAGGAAGACATCAGATGGGAATTCCATAGGTGCGAAGTGTGAGAAAAGAAACTGTGAACTTGCGGTTGTATGTAACGAGTTCAGCAGTAAAACTGTAGGACCTAGTTGCCAATGCAGAAAGCTCGCTTAAATTCATGTAATTGGAACACCAAGGAAAGATTTCATCAAAACCATTCCCATGCAAATATTCGTAGGAAAGACAGAAGGAAAACACGTCACGTCGGTGATAAATTGGCAGAAGTCCAGATGGCTGGTCGAGGCCGATTACATTACAGACCTTACTTTGGATTTCTTAAAATTCTCGCGATATACATCTGGAGCACCCTATAAGATATAGCACAAGTATTCAATGCACGGACAGTTGATAGAATTATAAATATGCAAGATGGATTGCGAGGAGAAAGAATTTCTGGCACAACGCAGGGATCTACATTTCTTGCAGTAGACTCAGCAATTGGTTCGGTATAGTCGCTCCACTTGATGTTAATGGAAAACGTGAGGCCAATTCAAACATTGCTTTACATATCATATGTTGCTTTTTTAATTTATTTTATGCTCCTTATTCCTCCATCAGTTTACGGAAACTTATCAAGAGTTCTTTTCTTCATTATATGTCCCAAAATAGTTTAGCTATCACTTTCAGATGGTCAGCGTGACATTCTTTGAGGTTTAAATTCTTGATAAATATTAAACATTCCTTATCTCCATGGTATCAAGCATACCACTTCAATCCTATGATTTTTCTGTGTGGAAATTTGTAGCATTCTCTGCCATGTAGTTGATAAAAAAATTCATCTCAGTTTAGTACTCTTTCCCTGATTTAATAGAATTTTTTTTTATTCCTGCAATACCAGGCGACTTCTGATTCTTGTGTGCCACTTTTCGACGTTTATGAATATATTAATTTGACAGTTGAATTCAGCAGTCACAAAAGACTGGGATAGGCGTGTACAAGAGAAGTACAAAAACACTCAGAAAACACTTTGCCTGCCTTATGTGAAGGGGTTATCAGAGAAAATACAAAGGATCTGCGGTCCATATAACGTCAGGACAACCAGAATATTTTTCTTACTGGAAATAATAACTTTAATCATTTAGCTGTCAATAAAAGCTAAAATGGAATCTTCAAGAATGCTTTAACATTTTTAAAACTTAGGTATCGAAAATTCAGTGGCCGTACATCGTCATATCTGAAAACTTGGAAAATGAAACTCAATTAGTTTAGTGTTGTTATAAATATTAAACTTTTTGTAGGATGGATAATTCTGCTCTTACGCGATTGGGATAATTTTGCTGTTATACCCGGTATATATCTTTTTAACCTTCTGAAAGTCTTTGTGCGCGTGTGTTTGTGTGTGTGCGCAGCAAATATTCTGCAGAATGTATTTGCTGTTGGAGGTCACTTAAAATTATTTCCACCGTTTGGAACCATACAAAGTACAACAACAACAACAACAACAACAACAATAATAATAATAATAATAATAATAATAATAATAATAATAATAATAATAATAATGGCACACCCTGCTGACTGCAATTTATCTTTGAAGATCTGGAAGCTATCAAAATACAAGGACCTTGAAATCGAAATCTCAAAAATGTGACACATGAGAACATCAACAATTCCTGCTATAGTTGGATCACTAGGATCGGTTTGAAAAGATTCCAATGGACTCAATAAAATGATTCCTGCTAGCCCATGCCTTAAAGAAATACAAAAAAATTGTTCTCACGAGTACAGGCCACACAGCTTTACCTATGTAAAATATATGATTTTTTTATATTGCTAAGTGGAAAATGTCATTATGCCATTTCTGACTTTAGGTCTTTGGTCGGGACCCGGAAAGTAATGAGTACACACCAGAAATCAATGGAAGTAAAATAAAAACAATAATGATATAGTATTAGTTAGAATTGGATTAAGAATTAAGAGAGAGTATGCATTTATTTAAAAGAATCTCTCATAACTGCTTATAAAACTATTTATTATTTGTGGGCATAATCATATGTTTACCTTCAATCACAAATGGAAAGATACATCGAACAGATACAGATCAGAATTGTTACGAAGTTAATTATCTATCTTCATACGGCTTTTTTACAGTACATAGTGTATTTTTCTCTGAATTCCTGGGATGAGGAGTTATTTACATTAATATTTACCCACTACCGGACTCAGGGATTGACAAACGGCAGTATGTCTTCAACCGCAGCGGCCACAATCAAAACATAACATACAGACAGCAGCAGTTGTTGCAGCGTAATCATCACACAGGTTCGATTTACTCGGTTCAACGTTCACTACAGCAATTGCCCTAATGGTTTAAAGCGTTGGTTTTTGAATTTAGTGATATAGTTTTATCCCTAGGTCGTACTCAGTAGGTAACGGGCGAGTAATAACTAACTCGTAATAAATAAAAAACGTACTAGTCGATATCACAAGACAGAAGCAGTAAATCAAAATCAGTCTACCCTCTGACCGTACATTAACTCAACGTTTCAGTTCAGAATTCTCTGTTTCTCTGAGATTATCCAAAACTATATACACTTGAGGAAGGCCGGGCGGTACAACGACACGTTGTGATAACAACAACAAAGTATCGGACAATAGTCCGAATACAAATTTTCTATATAAGAACATCATGTCTAGAAGAAGAAGACCGGAGGCAGCTCTAAAGGCACAAGGGAGTTAGTGGTTGGCTGTTTTTGTTTAGCGGCATATCAATATCTATTGGTCGAAATCTGAATATTTTGATCGTAAATGCATGCTTTGAACTACATTTGTACATAATTTAATACTTTCAGGGGAAACGTTGTTTTGTAGATTATCTATTTGTAGGTATTATATGGTTTTGTATGAACCTATTTGTTTAAGACAGAACATTACGTTGACAGTTTCAGTATGTTCATATTGGTCTCTCGTTTGTTTTCCTTGTCGTATTATGTCTTACAGGGGCTAATAATTCAGCTAAAATGTATTTCATCGTAAGTGCATGTTGACATATTGATTGATCTTCATTCTTCAGCAAGTATGAATGGGTGAGTTTTGTGTGGCCTATCTGTAGTCGATCTAGCGTTACTTTTCTTCCTTTTCTGGAGATATTTTCACTCATCTAGGACTGGTGTGATTGTGATAAGTTTATTACTACTGGGTTCAACGGTTTTGAATCCATCAGTATGTTTTACATTTCAAGTCCGTGTAAGGGATCTTCAAACTATTATCAGGTGTTTCGTCTTGAGCAGACACACAAGAGAGTGCCACTCGGTACTAAATGAATATATCTAATAAAGTGACTGATGCGCTTATATAATTTTAAAGGTAGCTAATTATTTATAGGTCGATACTTCTGCGAAAGTATCCATCTATATATATGCTGAAAAATGGTCGGTTCCCCTTATAGTGACAGTAATTACTTGATTTAGGCAGAGTCTCGTCTGAGGAGATAGACAAACCCGACTCCGTGTATGCGGGGCCTACGGGGAATTTTTTGCCACATCCTGCCTCAAGGGGAGGTCAGGTAAATACGGCTCTTCTTCCGGGATGCTCTGGTGAAAGCTGCTTCAAAAGGAAGTTGTAGTTGACTTCCGCCTTCGTGGTGACAAAACAACATCCTGTTTGAGTTTTTTTTCCTTTTTCTCTCGCGTTCCCCATCTCTTTCTTGGAAATATGCTTTTCCAAATTTATCAACTAGAATTCTCTTTCTAAGCTATTCTTTCTTTTCGCTCCTGTTGATCAATCCATTTCAATGCTTGTTCATTAACTAACATCAGTATTGTTAATACCTAACGCGCCACATTCTGGTGCGGTTTTTTGACTCTTCACCATTGTTTTTGTTCCGACATGTTAAATTTCTTTACTCACCAATTCTTGGCAGTAAAACACAGCGTTCGAGTACCTCGGCGCATGTCAGCTTTCCTTGTCTCATCCTTGCTCACCAAACGTCAACCTATTTTTCTGTGCAGCTCAGTATTTCCAGCATGTACAATTGATTTCCCGCCAAAGCTTTGGTCTAAGTCTTACCAATAAACATGTTGAATGTATTTGTTATGGAATATACTTTATCATCAAGGATTTTAAATGATTTCTGTCGTGTTTTATCAACGAACTTTGGTTTATCCTTAATTGACAATATATTATCTCAAGAGCACACAATGGATTTACTGTTCCTCTCCAAGGACTAATTATTTAGTCTACTTGTGTAGATATTAACGTCAACAAGATTTTCTCACGAACTCTATTTTCTTTTGTCCAGGACAATATTTTCTTTTTCCTTCAACGATGTTACTCAGCTTCTTTCGCCAGGGATAAATACCAATCTCGAATTTTTCGACGTTAATTAGGTACTAACGTCACAGAGTTTCAATTAGAAAACTCCATCTCCTTTTGTTCAAGAAACTATATCAAATACACGAACACTTCCTAAGGACCTTTTCTCACTGCACTTATTTACACTTATTTCAAGGACTACGAAATTATTCATTTGAATGAATATACTTCACTTCTTGGAAGACTTCTAAGCATTGTGTGATATTTTCGGAACATTCACGAAATCATTTATCCTTTACCTATAACTTTAGTTGCTGATTAGTTGCAAAAAATAAAATTTGGCTTTATTTTAAATCAAGATCTTTGCGTCGTTGTTTGTACTCGGTTTGTTTGTTAATTTATTATCTTTCGAACAATTCTAGGCAACATTTGGAAGAGATTGAATAACAAATTTAGACAACTAATATTTGTGAACGGATCGGAATCCGCATGGTACAATACAGACTAGACTGCAAATACGAAGACGCATGTAGTTCATGCATGCTGGGGCACCACCAGTATATTTTAGTTACGTTGTTCTCGATGCAACGTCTGAAAAAATTGATAGGTAGGGGTGTATCGGTTCCATGAAGCCACCTAAACAAATTGGTTTATGCAGCAGAGATTAATAATGCAGCCACGCTTCATCAGCGTGTCATGGGAGCCTGCGAAACAATTCGACTTCCTGTTGGAGTATATATGAAAAGGTTCTCCAGCCAAAGATACACCGAGTGTATGCATGAGTAGAAGCAAGCGGAGGATATTTTGAATATTTACTATGAGTTGTGATACAACGATAGCCTTTTGAACATAGTTTTATATGGGCATTTTACCATTTTTAGGTGCCATGAAGCTTGTAAAATATTTTTGATACATCCTATATATATATATATATATATATATATATATATATATATATATATAGGGTGGACCACAAATACAGGAAAGTTTAGATTTACTATATGATGAAGAAAAATTAACTAACATATAAAAGAGTAAACATATTTTACTATATGTATGAACTAAAATACATTAAGTGACATATAATTTTTTTAAACAACCACGGAATTTTGCCATAGTTTTATAGATCGATAACGAAAACTCATTCTACCAATTTGTACTTTGTTTTTGTTTCAAATAACTGTAACAAAAATTTCAACAATTAATTAAAATGCCTTTGTTTTCCGTGGGATATCCTATATATATATATATATATATATATATATATATATATATATATATATATATATATATATATATATATATTTGTGTGTGTGTATGTGTGTGTATGTGTGTATGTGTCTGTACCCAACAGAGAACCGAGTGCGTCCGTTACTAAATGGAGATACCAAAATCAATCAGCTCCAGTGATTCAACTATTTGTGTATTGTATTCCTTTCACAGACGAAGCAGAAATAGAAAAAGAAATATCTCCTTAAAAATATTAAGATTTTTTAATGTAATATCTTATATTTTATATGACAGTGGATTCTGGACAATCTCCGCACAGACAAAAGAAGAGGTTTGAAAGGAAATAAGATGTTCTAACATAGATTGCAGAGTAGAATACTCTGATTAAATAATATGAGCTACGAGAACATTTACCCACCGCAATACAAAAATGCTTATAGTGTTACAATTATGCAAAATATTCTCGTATTGATGAAAAAGTAACATATCAATTACTTTCCGTTACAATAATCATTCAATCAAACCTCGACCTTAAGATACAATTATTCATTGAAATGAAAATTAAAGAGCTTTTGTTGCATAAAAAGTTGTAAATTGTAGGTGAATAACGGAGAAAAGTTTTATTCATAAAAAATAACCATAATATAGAATGATATTACATTAGTTAAATTCATAATTACAGGACTACTATCTCTATCGCTCTCTCTCTCCCACCCTCTCTCTCTCGCGTCATTACAATTTCAGGTGAAGACTAAGCAATTTTTCGATTAATCCTATGAATATATTACATTTTTCTCTATCATATGCTGCAAAGTTATTGAATTAATAAATCTTACTTCTTCCTTTATTTTCTAAACTAGCGTTGCCCGGGAGTAAACCTCCTCTGAATGGAAGGCCATAACCGCCATAATCATTTTCTACAGGCATGTAAGGCTGAAGTCTAGTAGAACTGATGGCCGCCCACGTAAAAAAAACGTAATGTACACAGGTTGTCGGTATTCATCAGCACAACAGAAGAAAAAATTGTAAGGCTTAAAAGGAAGCAATGGACAGCCATTGTAGCATCAGCCATTTGCCATTACTAAGACACCTCCAATTAAAAGTTGTCAAGTTCAATACGAACACGCGCCTTAGGTAGTTTTTGGTGAGTTGTGGCAGATGGCTTTTGTTATTCTGATAGGATGGTTTTATTATCCCTGAGTGGAAGACATTACTTGAAGCCCTGTGTCAGTTACAACGTAGTAAAACGCAATAGCGTGAAAGGTAGACGCGTCTTTTGCCCAAAAGACGGCGCTGCCACTACCGCAAACAGAACCACATAACAGAAGTATGGGGAGGTGCCGGGGCGAGTACTTGTAAGTGGCACAAATTTGTTTCGTAGTTTTTAATAGTCAGTTGAGGCGAGCATGAATCGCTCGTAGCGTTACCTAAAGCAGGCCTTATGGTAAGGAGAGAAACACACCAACGGTGTACGGCAGAGAATGCATATTATAACTCTGCATGCTGCTATTCTTTTATTATCCCACTTCCTTTTGCTGAGGCCTGAATTGCATGGACACAAGTGCGAATGCAGCTATGGTTGGGTTTAAGTGATAAGGGAACATCTGGTGAGCAAGACAACCTTTAATGAAATGTCTTAGTAATGCCAAGTGGATACTACGACGACCTTTACATAAACCGGGAACCTCCGATGCAGCTGACATAAAGATGTGTACATTGCGGTTAAACGTGACCGACAATGGGCTATAGGACGTCTGCGTAGGTAATATTCTTAGCTTTGTTTGTTGGAGAGTAAACGTAAACGTTATCCTTACTCACGACTCGGGAGCAGCCTACGTAAAACTGTCCATGGGCGAAACACTAAATGCAGACCCCGACGCTGAGCGTCTGTCCTTGCGATTTGGCCATTGTTGTTGATCCATACTCGCCGTACCCCAGGTCTTTCTGAAGCTCTGGCAGACGCAGTAGATCTGGAATTCTTCAAACGACGATTAGCGGTCTGTACATGACTTTCTAAATCCCTGGCAGACGCAGAAACGCTGGGATTTCTTAAATGACAAATAGTGGTTTGTTGAGGGTGTTCCGAAACCCTGGAAGATGCTGTAGCCCTAGTATTCCTAAGACAACGCGAATTGGTTTGTTCAGGGCTTTCTAAATCTTTAGAACATGCTGTAGCTCTGGCATTACTTAAACTCCGAAGGATTGTCTGTGTTGGGGATTCGGAAGCCCTGGCCCTAGAAACGCGTATTGCGCCCTGAGAATTCTGTACTAAACGCTCTTCAGTTGAAAGTCTAGCACGTCGTGATGACATAACTGATGCTACTGATGTCAGCCTTTCAGTCCGTTTAGCGGTATCTTCCGTTGAGATGAGGGCAACAGTCCGTGAGGCCGTCAGAGAAAGGCGCAACGATGTTTTCTCTGTGGTTTCACTTGTCCTTGCTACTCTTGTAGGGGAGGCAGCAACCGTGCGCCGTCCAAAAAGTTTAGCCGGCATTTTAACCAATTTTAAAAAGTAAGAAAAGGTATGTAGGTTTTTTGAATGCGAAAAATACGTGTAGTCTAAACGTAGGCAGGTTAGAGGGATCCCCAAAATGTATGTAACTGTATCAAAAGTTGATCGAAGACAAAAAAGTGAAGTTTAAAAGAATTCAACTAAAGCTAAAATGGTAGTAGGTAACTTGGGAAGTAAATTCGATAAACGCGGAAACGGATATAGTTATAACAAAGAAGTAAAAAATCAGTTTGGATACGTAATCAACAACTTGCGGTTTCCGTAAGAAGCGAATGAAGTGCGAATGCCAAGTGCTGAACAGTAATCGCAGAAGTGTGAACACGCGTGCGAGTTATGGTATAAAGAGGCGGTTGGCCGGTTGACCTTGAGCGCACATACTAATGTGACTTACGTACGCATGATTGGATGGGCCCAAGGTTAAACGCTTGCAACCGTGCCAATGAGCTCGCAGCAAACGTAAACAGTTGACGTGATTTGGTAAACTTCATCTGGGTTAGTCAAAGGTGTGCACAGTGGCGGATGACGTTTCAAAATAGTATCTGGCAAGTTTATTGTATCGGTTTTTTTTATTACGAACAAAATTTGAAGTAATGTTAATTTCGTTTACTGAAGGATGATAAAGGCTTTTAAGTAGCACGAATTTAGATGAAAACGTGCGAGTACTTTTTGGGGCAGCGATGCGCAGTAGTTATATTATAGGGAGTAGGTGCCTTTTGCTACACGTAAACGACATGCAAAGACATAACACTCCCCCAGTGTCCCCTCGAATGCAGAAAGGCAATCAAATGTGAAAAATTGGACAAATTGGACAATTGGAGGGAGCCGGTTCCGTCCTCTTGGCTTAAACGTGGTGATGTGAAGTGGCATAAAATGTGTTAGTGATTGCTCACTGAATTCAATCTTATGCTTTCGTAGGATAAATGGACTACAAACACCAAAAAGCAGCAGTTTCACCTTGTTTTTACTGATTTTTCTGGTAAAATTTGACATGTATCTCTGTAAATCCCTTGACGTTTACATTACTGTGCAACTGCAGACAACATGGAAAGTAATGGCATGCCTGCATTGAAACATTAAAAGATCCTTTTTAAAAACCATGTTATGAGAGTTAAATCCTGAAATAAAAGTAGGCTATCTGAAACCTCAACCCCATTTGGGATGCTTGATTCGCGCACGCGTGACACCTCCTCGTTCACATATGATCTCGCATGACATCAGAGTGTGTATGGGCCAATCAGCAGTAAGCATTACGCATCGCGCGCGCCATGCGTGACTAATAACACTAATCCGATTGGCCTTTGGAGCGCAGAGTTTGGCTGTGACAGAAATCCTTCATTGTGATAACTTTTTGCGGTTGATTGTGAGGATTGGCCGAACGCTAAAAAAGTTCGCCTACTTTTGAGAAAGTTGGGAACAGCGGAACATAGTAAGTTCGTCGCCTACATTCTTCCGAAGAAAACAAGTGAATTGGAGTTCGATGAAGCAGTAAAATTTTTGTCTGGGTTATTTAGCCCTAATGCAACACTATTTCATAAAAATGGAAGTGTTTTAACTTGTCAAAACTGGATGACGAGGATTATCTTACTTTTACGTCCATTGTAAATAAGGACTGTGACGATTTTCGTTTGGCAGAATTGTCAGCTGACGATTTCAAATGTTTAATATTTGCCCAAGGGTTAGTCTCCGCAAAAAACGCGGAGGTTAGACGGAGAGTTCTATCAAGAGTAGAAAGCGAACCATGTCTCACATTACAAAAACTAGCTGAAGATTGCCAGCGAGTAATCAGTGTTAAAAGCGATTCCAAAAGCATCGATGAATCAGGCATATCGTATGTTAGGAGAATTAAGTACACGCTAAAAAATTACTCCCCGGGAAAAGGTAATTAAAGCAAAGAGTATGCCCATTCACAATCTAAAAGTAGACGACCCTGTGAGAAACAAAAATTACCCCCAAGGCCATGCGGACGTTGTGGTGGACAACATGGAGGCAGACTGTTTTTACCGAAACAAGACATGTTATTATTGTGGTAAAATTGGCCACAAGGGGGCGCCCTGTAGAAACAAAAGGAACAACAGAAACAGAGTCAGACAAACTGTATCAATTGATAAAGTAGATAATCTACGAAAGTACGTTGTAGTTAACATTCTAAACAAAACAGTTATGCTGCAACTAGATTCTGGCCCGGATCTCTCAATCATTAATATTCATACATGGAGGAAATTTAAAAAAAAACAACGATGAAAAAGGCAAACAAAACAACCCGTGCAGTAACAGGTGACAAAATCAAATTTGAAGGTGAGCTAATGCTACCTGTAACACTAAATGGCATCACAAAGAAACTAAAAGTTTTCGTCCATAAAAACTCTGAGAATTTATTTGGGACGGATTGGATGGAGCGGTTTAAGTTGTGGGGTCAACCAATCAACAATTTTTGCCAAAAGGTGGAAAATATGACAACGGATGCCCAAGACCTGAAAGACGAATTAAAAGAAAAATTTCCCGAAGTTTTCTCGGCGGGGCTAGGAAAATGTAAGAAAAAAGCCAGATTCGAGCTGGAAGAAAACGTTCAACCCGGTTTCAAAAGTAAAAGAAATGTCCCATTTACATCAGTAGGAAAATTAACGAAGAATTAGACCGACTAGAAAATGCCGGTATACTGTCCAACATGAGTTTTAGCGAATGGCCGGCCCCCGCTGTATACGAATGAAAAAAGTCCAACCAAATTCGTGTGTGCGGATTTCTCAACGGGCCGCAATGCAGCTCTAAAAGATTACCATTACCCTCTCCCCACACCGGAGGAGGTATTTAATAAACTATTCAGTTTATTAAATACCTCCTCCGGTGTGGGGAGAGGGTAATATTCTCCAAATTGGACTTAAGCGATGCATACCTTCAAATTCCTGTTTAGGAGGAGTGCGCAAAACTTCTATGTATCAACACCCACAGGGGTATATACAAGTTTGGTAGAGTGGCTTTCGGGGTCAAAGTTGCACCTGCAATATTTCAGCAGGTCATGGATACCATGCTGGGCGGCCTTGACTTCGCGTGTGCCTACCTGGATGACGTTGTAATAGCAAGCAAATCTACCGAGGAACATCGCAAACATATCCACAAGATTTTTGAGAAGATTCAGGATTTCGGTCTCAAGGTAAAAGAATCGAAATATGATTTTTATATGAATGAAATAAGGTATCTTGGGCATGTTGGGTTATTTTGTGTACATGGTGTTTACTAGTGAGACAACCAAAATGAGCTGACTCATTTTATAGTTTACCAAGAGAAGGTTAACCAATCAGGAGACGTGGAATATTCTATCCGATGTGTATAAAGGCGGCCATTTTGTTTATCTCTTGACGGAATATCCACTGCCAACCTCTGGTATGAAAGACTAGCAGAACTACGTTTTCCTACTCTCCCCGAATATCCACTTCCAACCTCTGATATGGAAGACCTTGAGAATTCCTGAATAACTGCTACTCGACATTGGTGCTGTTACATTGTACGAATTACTTCCTATATCGGATTTCTACATTCAAACTACATTAAACATGTTTTACAGGGCATATCATTGATAAGAAGGGAAGACTGCCCACGGCGGGCAGAAGCTTTAAAAAATATGCCTGCTCCAAAAAATGTCAACGAGCTCCAAATTTTTCTGGGACTTGCCAACTATTACTAAGTATTCATAAAAAAATATGCACGAGCTACGCGCTCCTCTGAATGAATTGTTAAAAAAACAGAAAATTTGTAACTGGACAACGGAGTGTCAGTTTTTTTTTAAATTAAAAAACATCAGAACTATTTCTGACTCACTTTAACCCTCAATTAGATATCATTGTGGCCTGCAATGCTAGTTCATACGGTATCGGTGCGTGTATCCTACATATTATGTCAGACGGTACACTGAAACCCATAGAACACGCATCGTTAACGCTGCTACCCGCAGAAAAAAAAAACGTGAAAAGAAGGCCCCAGTATCATATTCGCAGTAACAAAATTTCACAGATATTTGCATGGAAGGTATTTCAATCTACAGACCGATCATAAACCATTATTAACGATATTTGACTCTAAAAAGGGTTTACCGGTTTATACGGTGAATAGACTTTTGAGATGCGGTACCATCCTTCTCAACTATAATTTTAAATTAAATTATTTACCAACGAATAAAATTGGCCACGCAGATGGTCTATCTAGACTAATCGCTAATCAAAATCAACCACTTGAAGACTCAGTTATAGCAGACTGTGAAATAAAATCAATAATAGCGAATACCGTCCGGGATCTACCTGTAACGTTGTCGGAAATCAAAAACGAAGCGCTGGAAGATGACTTTATTTGCGAGATAAAACCTAAAATCGCAACAAATGATAATAGCGTGTCAGACGTCTACTCACTATCTGACAATGTCTTATTGTACAGCGATAGAGTTGTAATTCCGGAAAAATTACAGAAGCGAATTTTAAAAGACTTCCCCGGTGGACACCCCGGTAGAAACCGTATAAAGAGTCTCATGCGGAGCTATGTCTACTAGCCTGGCCATGGACAAGGATATAATGGAAATGATTAACGCATGCAGAGGATGCGCCTTGGCGGCCAAAGCTCCACCTACCACTTTCAAACCCTGGCCAAAATCGGACCAGCTTTGGTCACGTATACATATTGACTTTGCTGGGCGGATTGACGATTATTATTACTTAATCGTTGTTGACAGTTACTCCAAGTGGCCGGAGGTTTTAAGATGCAAGAGGCCGACTACGGCTGTAACAATCGGTTTCCTACATGAGCTGTTTGCGAGATTTGGAGTAGTGGACTGCGTGGTCAACGATAATGGTACACAGTTTACGTCAGCAGAATTCAAGAATTTTTGCGTCATCTTCCAAGTAAAGCACATAACTACGCCTCAATACCACCCTAGATCAAATGGGCAGGCAGAGAGGTTCGTTGACACGCTGAAAAGATCATTTTAAAAATCTCAAGGAACTCCTACCGACATAGCATTACAGCAGTTTCTGCAAGTTTATCGCATTACGCCGAACCCGAATACACCATCAACTGGCTCACCGGCAGAAATCATGTTTGCCAGAAACGTGAGATCCGTTTTTGACAAATTAATTCCCAAACTGTTAAAAATATGTAAGACCGAAAAAGGACCAACAAAACGATCTCTTCCAGGACAGAAATTTTTTTAAAAGTTTTCAGAAGAATATGCCGTACTGGGAGCAGGGCACAATCACTAGAAGGATCGGCGAGATGGTGTATATAATACAAGGACCAAGACATACCAATGAAAGACATATTAATGAAATTAAAAAAAAACGGCATGAAATAGATTCTAACAGCACACAGGATTAAGTGGAAGAACCCATCGAGATCATTTACGACACATTTGACCTCGATTCCCTGCAGGATAAGCCTGAACAACGAAGGTCGGGGAGAAAGAGGAAATTTACCGAGCCTTTAACAATCAACCCTAAAAAGAAAAGGTATTAAATTTCTGGAAAGTAATAAACCTTTTTACCGAGTAAAAGGCTTGGAAGAGGGGTATTGTGGGGACCTACCCGCACCTATATAATATGGCTACCAACTCTGAGTAAGTCAGTCACCAAGTAAGGTGTCAGCTGTCAAACTATCTGCCTCGGCGGAGAGGGACTCGGACGGGGCTTTGCCACAGAGCAAAGTTTCGTCCGGGGAGGTAGACAGTCCCTGAACCCGTTTATACGGGTTCTAATGGGCATATTTTTGGCCGGGCCCACGGGCTCGGTAAGCCCACATTAAACCGGCCTTGTGCCACATTCGACCCGTGTGGGGGGTTGCTAAATATCCAGTCACCAAGTGAGGGTCACCGAGTAGTAGCCACAGAGTGAGTGAATGAGTGAGTCGGGACACCAGTGAGAGAAAGTACTCTCCTGTCCACGTTTACCTTTGTACTACGTTTCTGAGAATATACTATTTAACCTATATTCGAGTCCCTGTTATCTTTTCTATGGTTTTACACCATAACAATAACCTTAGTATGTAAAATACTACAATAAATTTTTGTTCAGAATTTAAGATGTAAGTAAAAATACATAGAAAGTGTGGACTGCTAATACATATTTTCTATAAAATTAAGCCTTTTATCAAACTATATTCCGTGTAAAATAAGTATAGATATAAATCTAATTATCTGATATTATTGCTAGTATTGTACATATGCTTTAAACATTTTAGAGTTGGAATTTTGTTATAGATCAGTTATGGTGTATAAGACCATTTAAAATATATGAAGAAGGTTAGTTATATGTTTGAAGGTCTAGTAAGAACGTAATGTTAGATCCTTAGTGCACCTACAAAAACGGTAGTCTAGAATCGTTGAATTAACAATTGACTATTATAGAAAAGCATAATAATACATATTTTCTTGCAAACATAAGAAACAACGTTCTTTTGGAGATCTGCAGATTCTGGCTTGTTTGAGGATTTTTCACTTAACATTAGGTGTTTTGTTTTCTTCCTTCGGTTTCCAGAAATATTTAGTCATATTGCGTTTGCTAGCATTTGTAAAAGAGTATGTGGTTATAATATCTCTTCTGAAAATCATTCCTAGTGTGTCCAACATACAGTTTATATTATTGTGTTTTTCAGTTGATGAGATCGAACACATATATACAATAGATTTCGTTAGGCACTTGTTTGATAATTGGCATAGGTCGGGAATTCTACAATTACATAGTTTGGCTCTCTGGGGGTATACTAGAATTTGTGTTCGGGTTGCATTTTTTATCGTTATATAGTTTTAGTATTCTATTGTTGTGCGATTTAATAATTTTGTTTAAATTTTTAGTACAACTATAACTGTTTTTGAGTGTATTACGGTTGAAAATTTGGCTTAATTTACTCTTCTTAGGAAAATGCTTATCAATTAAATTTAGAACTATGTGTCCCAATTTGGTAAGAACTAGTGTATTGAAGGGTGGTGTATACCAAATTATCTTCCTCCCTCTGTTCTTCTTTATTGAATAACTATAATTTTCCACCTATTTAATTTCATAATAACTGTAGCCACTGTTGCTCAGGATTCTGTTGTAAACACTTTTATGTTTATCGAATAATTCTTTGCTAGAGGTGTGCTGGTTAATACGGCGCTCTACGGAATATGGGATATGTTTAATAACCGACATTGGGTGATTGGAATAAGGATTTATATAAATGGAGTTAGCGTTGTTTTTCAAGAAAAGTTGAAAATTATTAGGGGCTAGGTTTAAAGTTATATCTATGAAATCTACTTGTTTGATATTAGAATTAATTTTAACCCTGAGGCGTAAAGATTTAAACAACCTATAAATTAGTTTTCTCAGCTTTATATGGTAGAGAGTATTGAAGAAAAATAGATTATTTACCAAAGTCCGGTGCAGAAATTGGGGCACCACTCTACTAACTTTCCCAAGTATCACACATCACAGAAGGAAAGGAAAAGGAAAACTGATATAGAAAAGAAAAAAAGGAATCTGTGGTGAGCCATGGAGAGCTACGACCTGAAGTAAAAACACATTAAAACAAGAACTTATCGACTGGAAACATATGCATATACTTATTATACTTATGTACTCAATACTTCTTGACAAGTAGTATAAGATGTATATTTACCTATAATTAAGTTATCTATTGCCTAAAATCACTTACATTTATAATAATAATAATAATATTCTCTGCATCCGAAAAAATGCTTACTTATTTTCCATTTATTCATCAAGAAATTATAAAATATTGATTCAAACGACTTTGCAGTTGATTTAATTATTAATGTAAGATAGATACTGATGTAGGGAAAAGTCCTAGCGCCTGTGTTACGTTTGTTTACTCGTTTTACAAATGTTCGTATTTATAATTAATTTCCTTGATCGGACCAATCACATTAATATAAATTTTGATTTGACTAGATGATAGAAAACATCATAAACACTCTGGAGATGATACGCAGATTTTCTTTTTCTTATTTATCATTATCGCATATACATGTATGTGTATTGTTATTTACACAATTAGAAATTGCCATGGAAATCTAAGTAACCTTTTTCTTTTGTTATTGATAAAATCAAACGCAGTTGTCGCTATGTTAGTATGTCTACTCAGGCAATGCTGGAGACTTACCCAAGTGGCGTTTCTCAAAAATTAATTCCAGTGATTGATAGATTTGTTTGTTTTAGATCTTTTCAACCATCTGTGGGATATTTAAAGATGAAACATTTCTGTTTTTTTTTCATTCGAGTCAATATTGCATAAACAAGTTCACGGAGATAGTAATGATTTTTGAAGATAAAAATCCTACTAATAAACCATAGCTAGGAGGTGAGAAGACGGATTCATACTTTTCCTAAGGTTATTTAGACGTAAGTGAAACTAATGAACTCGACTGGTATTCGAACTGCGCTCTCGAACTTTTCATTCCAAGCCGTTATTCATTATACCAAACGCAAATTCATTGATACCGGTGAAATACGAAACAGAACTATCTCAACTGCAAAATTCAAAGTATTAACAACAACAACTACAACTACTTTTGCTTTCCATTGAGCAAAATATATAACCGGTTCATTACCGGAAACCTACGAGCATAATGCTAGGAAATATATGCATTTATTTTTTTACTAATATTCACTCTATAAAAGGCCCAAGGGTCACTCAAGGTATTTTTTACTCAAGGCGTTTCGTTTGTTGTGTTAGCAGTAACACTTAGGGTACGGTTTATGCGGATCAGTGTAAAAGATAATGGTTAAGCTCAGACATTTGAAGAAGTTAAGATTGTAGTGGTCGGGAAAGCATCCTCCTGGGATTCTGTTCCACAAAGCAATAGTTCTTTGGAAGAAACTATCCGAGTGGAATTTATTCATTACTAAAGGAATGCGAATGGGATGTATGCGTCGCCGCGGGTCTTAGCTAGCTGGATTAGAGTTGGTAGAACTAAGGAATGTATTTCCATGGAAATAGCGATATGCTCCCAAAGTTTCTTCTGTTGGAATGGGGTTGTGAGATGGAAAATAAATCATCACTCACAAAGCTGCGTATACGCTTTTGAACTCTATCTCGCCTGGAACATTTTAGTCTGAATTAACTCTTGTAAAGGTAGAGCATAGCAAGGATAGTCAGGTACTTACGGGAGCGGTACAGGGAAGTGAAAATTCGTCAAAGGATTTTAGCGTTGGATCGTATACAAGTCCCGCTTGGGGCATGAGATGATCATAAGTCCTAACAAGCATTCAAGATTCGGGGCCTCCTTGAGAGAACACCTGTTAATTGCGACAGACAGAAATTCAGGGGTGTTCGGTGGTGATGAAACTTTACATGTTTAATTTTGAGGTGTTGGATGTGATCAGCCTGTTTTCCTCCGTTGAGGTGATAAAGCTAGGTCCGGGCAGAGAAAAGATGCCAGGCTCTTGTCATCTACATATGGTTGTATCATTTGTTATATGGGACACCTACAAAACTCTAGATGACCAAAGCCTGGCAGCTGATCTCTAGTTCTAACAACTCAATGGGGGAAATTTGGCTGTTTGCACAATTTCTGATACACAGCATGTACAGAGTTTATATATATACTTTGCGCTGATAATCCGAGTAAATTAGCAGTTCGACACAGTGTAGTTTTTTTTTTTAAATCCTTTGCAAAAAGGACCTTCCTGGCATGTTAATGTTCTTGCCTCTATCATTTTTGACGGTACCAGGGATCCATTTATTATAAAACGGTAAAGGTATCATTTTTTCAATGTAAATTCTTAGATCCAAAATACATACTTATTTTATCATAATCTTCAATAGATATTGATTAATCAGTTGTTATTGCAATACATGCGACAAGTCACTTTTTTGTTGATAATACTATGCCTGTTCGATTACCTTTTACATATCTGTCAGTATGAATGGTAAATTCAGAAAGAATTCATGCTCATACAATTGTTCCGTATTTGGTGAACTCTAATATTGTCATATGAACCAATCTTATTTCGAACCTTTTATTCATTCCATGTAGGGATTGGACAGCAATAAAGTAAATGGTCAATAGGGTATGTTGATCCTATTGACCATTTACGTGTTGCTCACATAATCTACACTTATTATTACAATTATTATTTGTGTATATTATATTTTCTGCTTTGTATCCTGTAGAGCCGGGTCCAAACTATGGTTCTTAGGCCCTATAGGAAAATTTCCATTTAATTGATAGCACTTTGCTTAGTATATGCTTAGTATCGGCTGATCGTAGACTTGATGGCTTCGGCACAAACCATGTCTCGCTCCACGTTGTGTTAATTGGTCACAACACTGGCTTGGTCTGAATGGTCGACTGGAATAGATGACTTGGTTTGGTACGTTCAGAGAAAAATAAATTGGGTAAAAATATAAAGTATTTATATACAGTCCCTTAGTACAAAGTTGATGGCACAGTTATAGATGGCTTAAGCAGGACTATATTCACTATGCAATAACTATCGACCCTTACTGATTATCGTGACACAGTGCTGTTATACTTTTGAACGAGACTTCTGGACCAAGGCTTTAAGTCGGAGGCTTTTTCTTCAGAGCGGCAAATCACATGAGATCAGGCGAAGCGGTGGTTCTCGTCCCGTCTGGTCTTGTCTCCACAGTCTCTCTTTCTCGTGTCTCTGACGGGGTTCTGTTTTTATGGACTCCTGCGCTAGGGTTGCGGTAGGGTATGATATGCTCTGTCAATGCCTGTGTTCTCCAAACAACCATTTAGGCTCTTCCTGGAAATGTCTAAATATGGAGAAGTCCCTCCTCCCTCCTTTGAATTCTGCCTAGACCTTCTCCCTCCCTTAGTCATCTGATCAAACCCGTCTCCTTCCTGATTTGTGTGAGTGCCTCTCACCATCACTACCCGAGTGGCGTGGAAAGTCCCCGGTCTACCCTGAAATTCCACCTGTGTCCTCTCCTCTCCAAGGGACAGGCGTGGTCTAGCCCAAACAGCCAAATTTTAATTAACATTCAAAATTCTTTCTTATCGTTCTTTTGTCTGTGGTCGTTTTCGCATCTGGGATTTATCATTTTTTTATTTCCTCGTCAAACAAGTGACAAAAAGAGAAAAATCCCTTGATTTGAGAATTTTTATCTCTTTCGGCAGACGAAAAATTTACTTGTCCTTCTCCACATATGTTCTTCCGAGAAACAGTCTGCTTTTAAAAGTTAATACTTATCAATCGATCGAACATGCGGCCAGAGGTCGATCTTCCTCGCCCTCACTCAGTGGTCGTAAAAATATTATCTATTTCTTTCTGGGACGTCCTTGGACCTCCAGAATAACCCAGAAGTTAATCTCAGTTCTAATCGAAACCAGGAATTTATTTTCATTCTTCTAGTTTTTTTCCAATAAAAACAAAACAAATATCCGTTTCTTTTATTTTCCCTCGTCTGGTCATAGGTTTTTCTTCAGTCTATCTAAAATTAGAGCTTATCTGCCTTCTAGTTTTCTTTCAATTAAAATAGTTACCCTTTTCTTTCATTTCCCTTCGTCTCATCAACGGTATATCTAGTCTATCTGAAATTAGTGTTTTTTTGCTTTCTAATTTTTTTTTCAATTAAAAGCAATTGCACTTTTCTTTCATTTTCCTTCGTCTGGTCATCGCTATATCTTCAGTCTTTTGGAAAATAGTGTTTCTCCCTTTACTAGCGCTTTTCCAATAGTGTCACACATCTCCTTCATTTGGACTGCTTTATTCCATCAACTTTGCTAATTCCTAGGTACTTATGGGCTTCATCTTGTTCCAGTTCCCTAAACTTTGTGACAAAATCTAAATCTATTGAGTGTGTTTCTGTATTTCTCCCTTTCTTTAATGATAATTTTTCACATTTATCTAATCCGAAATCCATACCAATGTCACGAATGAAACACTTTACTGTATTGAGGAGATCCTTTAATTCATTCTCGTCTTTAGCAAAGATTTTGAGATAATCCGTGTATAATGTGTTTAAATACTTTCTTTTTTTTAGTTTGTAACCATAGTTATTGTTGTTTAGTCCATGCGTAAGTGGGATTAAGGACAATCAAAACAGAAGGGGTGACAGGGAGTCACCTCGAAAGATTCCACGTCGGATATTCAGGCGGTTGGAGATGGCAGCGCCTCTAATGTGATTTCGGTATAATGTGATGTTTCACATTCCCATGCTGTGTTTAAGGAAATTTTTTCATGGAGGAGACTTTGTACATTTCCAAAGTCTTAAGGATCAAGATTGTGGCACATTATTATAGACATTACGGTAATCTAAACACTCTGCTCTAAGATGTCTACATCGTCTCCTGGAATTTTCCTGGATCATTTTGTTTATCAGTAGTTGATATTTGCAACTATATGAACACCTCCTGTATCTCTTCTATTCCAGTGGAAGAATGTTGCTTGCATCGAAAAAAGTGTAAGTACAGTTCGTCAGGACAGACGTGATTAATTTATACGTGGTAGAGAGACATGTAATTTTTCGGATCATCTGTTTTTGGCAGGAGATATGTAATACCTTCAGTGAACCATTCCGGGATTTCATTGAGATTATTCATAAGCATTGATAGAGTTTGTTCAAAGGTTTTATGGATTGATGGCAGATGATAGAACCAGAATTTGGGCACTGGGGATTTCAATTTTTGGGATTTCGTTAGAGCTAGTTTTACATTATTCGTGGTTATATATTTACCACTCTTGCAGAGGTATATCCCGCATTCACTCTTCTTCACGTTGGATCCATTCTGCATTGGGGTTATATTCCTTTGGACTGCTACAAATATTCTCCTAAAATGCCTGCACCTTTTCAATAGATGGTGCCTTTTTGACACGTATAACTGCTTTTCAAGGTTCCCTGTAAAATATCTCAAGGTCCGTTTGGAATATTTTGTTTTATCGAGAGAGCCTGCAACGTTTATCGTATCGTCTTGTTCTCTGTGCCTTCAACTGCAGTTTCTTTTTTATTATTATTATTATTATTATTATTATTATTATTATTATTATTATTATTATTATTATCTTTCATTTCTGGTATATACTCATTTCTTTTCGCGTCCCAACAAGATACCGAATGCCAGAAATAGCATAATGATATTTTTGAGACCACAACCCCACTGCCATAAGAAAAGAAAATCACACACATCTACATACATAAAGCTCTTCGTATAATGAAATCTGTATTTGTGAGTGCAATATTTTGTATATCTTTCAGGTTTGGGCTACCAGGAATGCGTTCTCTTTCATTCGGGTAGGCTGTATTCCATCTCCTTCGCTAATTCCTAAGTAACTATAATCTTCTTCTTTTTCCAGTTCCTTAATCTTTGTAACACAATTTAGATCTGTTGAGTGTGTTTCTGTAATTCACACTTTTCTGAATGTTACTTTTGCACATGTATCTAATCCGAAATCCATACTTATGTCGTCACTGACATATTTTACAGGTCTACTCAATGAGTATGAGATCATCCATGCACAGTACGTGTTTAAATACTTTCTTGTTTACTTTGTATCCATAGCTATTGTTGTTTACTTCATGCGAAAGGTGGCTTAAGGACAGACAAAATAGTAGGAGTGACTGTGTGTATCAAAGAAGATTATTCGTCTGATCAATTTAAATCAGTCCAAGGCATTCCACAGGGTTGACCATCAATACCTGGCTGCAGTCCTGCACGCCGCCAGATTCGAACTCGACTTCTGCCAGTGGATCAACCCCCTAATCGCTCATCAAGTTGGAAAGGTGTCGGATGATTTGGTGCTGTCTCTGTCGCCCTAACTTTACGCTTTGGTGTTGGCGCCCCTCCTTCGCCGGCTGAGAGACGTGCAATCCGTACTACGCAGAATCGTTGTTCCCAATAGTGAAGCTCGAGCCAGTGTTCCTGCTTATGTCAATGACGTATCCATTTTCGTGTCATGCTGCGCAACATTAAGGTGGTACAGAAGGCGCTTGAACAGTCCGAGAAGTTGTCGGTGGTCAAGATTAACCGTAATAAGTCTTCCGGCTTGCCGTTAGGTGCTTCAAAGGGGGTCGCGATTTGGTTAGACTTATGGGCACGTTCGCATTCGTGGAGTCTTGTTCGGGACCGGACTTCAGCTAAATAACACTTGGTCAGAGGTACAAGCAAAAGTCGGAGTGTCGGTCCAGACTTGGCTCCGAAGGATGTTGTCCTTAAGGGTAGAGCTGAGGCATGTGCCATTTACGTGTTGCCCCTCATACTTCACGGATTTGCTTGGATTTATTTCAGCTTTGCGGAGCCCATAAGGAAGCGATCGAGAGTTTGTTGCCAACCCTCTTGTCGGGTGTTCACAAACATTGGGTCTGTAAAGAAGCCTCTTCCAGCGTTTGTGTCATGGGGGGCTGGAATTGCCAAACCTGGAGAGTCATCGACACGCGTCAAGGTTGGTTTTCCTACGCCGCGGAGGACCCGATTTTGGAGAGGAGTGTTAGGGACACCTTCCCTAGCCTCACCATAACTATCATTTCTTGGGCTAAGACCCGTCGCGGTCATGGAAGGTTGTCGAGTTTCATCAGCGAGTGTCGGCCTTGAAGGTCATTCCTCGGTCGAGTGACCTTTCTCGGCGACGGAGACTATTGTATTAGTGGAGGGGATCGCGAAGGATCCTCTGTGTGGACAGCTGGGCTTGTCGGTATCAGAGTTGCGCTCTTTCTGGTCTTGGGTGCCAGTGGCAGATTATCTCAGCAACCCTGAGATTTCACTTAGCTGAAGATCGATTTGGAGTGCGCTACCTCTCAATGACGTAACCTTCAGATGGAGCGAGGGATATTTTCTAGACTGTCATTGGTGTGACCTTGGCTCAGAGGAAAAGGCTTCGCACGCCTTCTAATACTGAGCTCAGGTGCACTCTTTCTGGGATTATGTCGGCGAGTTGACGGCGCGTATAGCTCACTCTTTGCTCGTGTCGATCGATCTCGCGTACGCGTGTGACAATATGTCGCCCCCATTCTCCGGGGAAAACGGATGGTGTGCATTACATTGCTAGCCATGGTAAGAATGGTGGTGTGTTGCGAGATGAACGTTATTCGCATCAGTATCTGTTTGTTTTTTTGAAACATCAACTTAAGGTAAAAAATCAGATCTGCTAGAAAGCGTTTGATTTCGACAGATTTCAGCGAAAGTTGGGTGACTGAGTCAAGCCTGGTTTCTGTGAACAGGACTAGCCTTGATTGTCTCTTTTAAGTGCCCTTGATGCAAAGGAACGGTTTTCTGTGAACCATTCCCTTATTATATATTATGTTTTCCTAGTTAATGTGAATAAGTGTTGTTCCCATCCTGTTCCCGGCATTCTCTATAGCTAAGACCCATGTTGAGATTCCCAACCTCCCAATTTGTTTTTGTCTCCTGGTTTCATGTCAGTTGGGCCAGCCTTTGATTTTTTCCATTCCGTCACTTATTTCCATCCTCTCCATTCTATTAGTGAGTGTGTTTTTTGACTCTGTCTATCGGCAGAATACAGCGGCCTCTCTTAATATTTTGAGGGGTAGGCGGGTCCTAATAACATTTGTTTTGATTTTATCTTTGTGTTACATTTTTTTTTGTCTTGTGGGTTCATCCATCCCCATAATTTCATGAGTCATGAAAAAAGGACATTTTGGACTTTCATCAGATTTTTATGTCATGGGGTGTTTTGTAGTTCCCCTGCTAATATGCGGTATTGTGGTAAATGCAGGATTGAGAGGTAATGGATGAGTTCTTGTGGTGAATGTGTAAATTGTAATGAATGAATTGGTCGTGAATCTGATTAACTAGGACTAGGATAGCTAATGAAGCCCAGTTTCTTCCCTATTTCTGACTTGTACCACAATCTTGTATAATACAAAATAAAAACCCTTTTCGCTCAACGTAGGTCACGTCAGTGCGTTCTGAACCAGAATCCGTTGCGAGTGTGTTTCCATTGTCTGTGCTACAGAATCCCAGGTATCCTGCTACACTTGCAAATCGATTTCGAAAGTAATCGCTTCTATATAAAATGAGAAATCGACACTGGGTCGATAACCAGAAGTCTAACCCTAAATCTACTACACCGGTCGAATACAAATCTCATTGAGATCCCTTTATAATCGACCTACCGAGATAATTCTGAAATATGTCACACTACACTATATGTACTGTTCGGTAGTATCGACTATGAGAAGAAACAATAAAGAAATGTTTCTTTGAACCGTTTTAAGACAAATGCGCCAAAATGTAAACAAAAGGAAACGGATTGGTCAGTTTGTTTACCTTTTACGACTACAGATAAAGTCTAATTAATATGTTTAATTAGGATTCTAATTAAAAATTGAAGATACCATTCATCAGAATTGAGTATTTACTACATAACATTCACATTAAAATCAATATCTGTCAGTTATTTATTGTAATTCCCTCATATCATTCGATTAAGATAATTCTCTTACGTGTTTAACTAACATCATTTGTAGGGAATGTCGCATACATGCGTGATAAGGTGAGAGTTGTTGATATTTGGTTAAAAGTTGTCAATTTGAAATCTTTTCATCTGTACCTATTTCTTAGAATAACGTCCAGCATTCATATTCATGATTGTTATTGCAATATTTTGTTTCCATTGCTAAGTCAGATGCCAAGAATGTTGGTTCACATTATCGTACTAGACAATTTTCCTCTCCAGAATCTATGTTACATATATATGAGTCCATACTTAGAATATTGCTGCGCCATGTGGTCCATTGTTCGTGCCATATATCTAGTGATCCTTGATAAAATCCAAAGACGAATCAGCATTATTGATCTAGCATCTGGGCTTCAGTCATTTTCCAATGCCGTAAAGTTCACTCCATGTGCCTTTTCTATAAAATACCGTAAATACTTTCATGGTAATTGTTCGAATGAGATCTTCCTTATGGTAGCAACACATTTTGAATTTAAGCGCAGTACTAATCTGGCGACGAGATCTCATCAATTTACAGTTCACTTGGCTAGATATAACGGTAGGTTCTATGCTAAGACTTTCTTATTACGCACTTCAAGCTTATGGAACGCACTTTCGGATCCAAGATTTCCAGCCAACTTTAGTCTTTAAAAATTTAAATGCGATTTCAATTGCTACCTACTGTCCTGATTACTCTTGTTATCACTCTTTAGTAATGGTTCTTTTTTTCTAATTCTTCCACATCCAGTAACACCTTGTGCTTTAGTGGCTTTATTGGCTTTTTGGGAGGTGCACTTGATTAAAAGAAGCACTTATTAAGCACTTATTAGAGGAAAGTCTACATATATTTTATTGTTGCGGAACTAGCCATGAGCGCATTCAATAATTAACTTAAGAATTAACATTCAATAGAAAATTAAAATAGGAAAACCGCAAACTTTACACGGGTATTTCTAGTTATTATTAATATTATTATTGCTGTGATTGTTCATAGATCCTACTATTCGGCACTTTTCGATTTTGCATACTGCGAATACAAAATATTAACATAAAACTCTAGTTAAATTACCTCGTTTGATTCAAATTAAAATGTGGATGTCATGCATGGCGTCCAACACATTCATAAATTTCTAAACTATCAGCTACATACAGCCGTTTTCTTAGACCAGTAGTTAAAAATAAGTTCAAGTAAATGATGTCAGTAAGTCTTAAAAATACTTTCCTTCATTGCTTCACGTAGCATGACACCGTGGAATTAAAAAGGAAGAACTTTATCAAATAACAGAAACCCGGTCACTTGAAGTCTTTCAACAGGAACAACAATTAAAATGCGATTTCAATTGCTACCAACTGTCCTGATTACTCTTGTTCTCACTCTTTAGTAATGGTTCTTTTTTTCTAATTCTATTTGCTGATGCAACTTGAAGAGAAATTAGTGACAAAATCATGACGCTGTTTACAATACCTGAAACAAAAGATTAGGAAAGAATCTTCCCCTCAGTACTATAAAGAGCGATAAAAGTTAGTGGACTTGAGAAAACTATTTCCTTCGGGCAACAGGAATGTGGTTCTGAAGGAAGATGCTAAAGATAACACGTACCGAACATGTGAGCAACGACGAAGTTTTAGAGAAAAGGGAAACAAAAAAGTAACTTATACTTAACATCAGGAAGTGTTAATTGAAATTTCTAGGCACATAATAAAGAAAGAGCGATTGGAATATCAGAGGACAGATTGAAGGCAAGAGGGACAGAGAAAAACAACGCATAACCTACTTAATAAACTTGAGTAAATGGGTAGCCGAATAGCGTTTAGAAAGAATAGCAACAAGACAAAACTTCTTAAGAGCTACAAAGGACAGGAAATATTGGACAGCCATGTCTTGTAGGACACAGCACATAGAAATAGAAGAGAAAGATTTTATAAATTTCAGTCGTCAGTAAGGGTAGCAGTACGGTCAATGGATGCTGAATATTTTCGTATTAGGAAACGGCGAATATCATCATTGCCATTTCCTACTAATATGTAGTATTAAGAATAAAAACATATTTTGTTATAAACTGCCAATTAATTTCAATCTTTTCAAAGTTGATTATAGTTTAACAGATAATCTTCACTATCAATTTTATTTTCATATACTATTCTTAAATCATAATGCATATCTTCTGTCTCCTTAATTCTTGCTCTTTTATTGTCCACTCTCCTTAATAGTGTTTTTGTTTCTTTTTCTCATGTACTCTATCACTCAGTAACCAACACATTGTGTCAGTGGATTTATTGCCTTGTTTGTGGTGAAATGATTAAGAAAAAAACCTCAAAAACACATTTTTTGTACTTACTTGTAAATACGAAATGGTATTTTTTGGTCAATCTAGACTCTTTTTATAAATTTTATTTTGTTAGAACCAGCCGAAAGTTTTTGGCATTCTTATTTAGTTATTATCTATCTCAATAATACTCTATACAGAATTGAAACTCAACAGAAGACTTTAAAAAATGTAGGCAAAAAGGTTAAAATATTAACATTTGTCCATCAAAATCTTCTCTCAAAGCCTCGGGCTGACAATTCTTATGAAGTCAGGAGATCAAAACCACAACAAATAAGCGAACAAGATAGAGAACAATGCATGTCTAGCCGAAAAACCGACAACCTTGAATAAAGAGGGAAATACATAAAAACAAATTCACGTAAAAAGTAAAGCTAAGAGAACATTGAAAAACAAATTAGGAAAACCACACATAACTAAAGTTTGAAAGCAATAAGAAAAGTATTAAAAAGACTAAATCGAATTATAAGAATATTTTTGGAGTCGAAATATTCTTAAGCGTTTTTGCTTATTTCACCTAAGATTCTTTTTTTGCATTCCGCTCCTGAATTCTCCTTGGAAAAGATCACTTTCACTCATCATTTCTGAGACTACTGTCACCTTTAATTTTCATAATTTTAGATTCTACTGCCAGGTATTTGTCGAGTCTCAGCAAAATGCTTTGAAAAAAATGAGTAACTAATTTTCCTATATTCAGCTATACCTTCAATGGTCGTTTTTCGGCTTCTCAACATTGTAGATATTTATTTTCTAGCGATTTTCTCAGCAATTATGATTCATTCCTTTCATCCGATCTCACCGCTGGCTTCGAAAGTATCCATACCTGCATTAAGTGTTTCCAAGAGAAATAATATAGAGCAGAATTTGGTTCTTACATACTCCAGTAAAATTTAACTCACTAACTCTCTCTTCCTCTCTGTACACGCACGCACACACACACACACACACATATATATATATATATATATATATATATATATATATATATATATATATACACACACATGGTCATCCCATAAGTTCTGTCCGAATTTTGAATTTTGAAACAAGTGACCAAATGTTACATTTAATTACAGATTCAATCAACAATGTATTTTCCCTGATTATCTATGGCTTCCTTCCATCTATTAACAAGCTTATTAATTCCATTACTGTAAAATGATTTTGGCTTTGATTCGAAGAACTCACAAATGTCAGTTTTAACCTCTTCCTGTGTTACAAAAGCCGTTTCTTCCAAATGATTCTGTAAGCTACGAAACAAATGGTAGTCTGAAGGAGCAAGGTCGGGAGAATAAGGTGGATGAGGTATTTTTCTCAACCAAGTTCTTCGATCTGTGGCGTGATTCTTGCTGTGTGGTCGCGCATTGTCCTGATGAAACATCACCCGTTTTCGATTCACTAGAGCAGATCTTTTTTCTCAAAGCTTGGTTCAAATGCTCTAATTGCTGACGGTATGTTTGCGCATTAATTGTTGCATTAGGTGGTAAGAATTCAAAGTGGATTATTCCTTGGCAATCCCACCAGATTGAAAGAAGAACATTTTGCCCATGAAGTTCCCTTCTCGGCTGTGGCTGGGGTCTTTCCCCTTTACCAAGCCACTGTCTACGACGCTTAACATTTCGATAAAAGATCCATTTTTCGTCGCCAGTCACAAGTCTACCCAAAAAAGGTAAAACAAGTTGGCGAGAAAGGAGAGAAGAGCAGATGTCAACTCGGGATTTGAGGTTGTTTTCAGACAATTCATGAGGCACCCATTTTCCAAGTTTAGGAACTTTTCCAAGTTGTTGAAGATGACGATGAACAGTTGTTTGGTTTGAACTGAGAACCACTGCCAATTCCTCAACTGATAAAGCAGGATTTTCTTCAAGGCTGCTTCAAGAAGCTTTTCATCAAACTCAACTGGACGTCCTGTTCGATCTTCATCTTCAAGGGTGAAATCTCCACCTCTGAATTTTGCAAGCCATCTTCTGCAAGTTCCTTCATTCATACACATTCCTCTCCATAAACTGAGTGAATGCTTCTAGCCGCTTCGGCTGGTGAGTTTCCTTTCTTGAACTCATAAAGCATTGTGTGCCTCAAATGATTCTTGGGTACTTCCATGTTAGCAGGGTTTTAATCAAACAAAATTTAATTTTATTGTTCTCTGAAATAATATTTGATCAGTTTAAATGCATCTAAACATAAAAATAATGTTCAGCTCCATTAGACATTATAAAATACTCTTTAAATTTCGTTAATTTTAACAAAAAGTTAAAATTCGGACAGAACTTATCGGATGACCTAATATATATATATATATATATATATATATATATATATATATATATATATATATATATGTGTGTGTGTGTGTGTGTGTGTGTGTTTGTGTGTGTGTGTGTGTGTGTGTGTAATAGCTGCATTGATTTACCTCACTTAAAAATTTAAAGGCGAGTGAATGCTGGACAATTTCTTCAAAGATGAAGAGGAAACTTCAAGCAAATAAATGTTGTTCTACAGGAAGTTGTTGAGGATACCGCTGACCGAACATGTGAGCGACGACAATGTTTTAGAGAAAATGGGAACAAAAAGGAAACTTATACATAACATTATAAAGAGATAGTTGAAATTTGTAAAGCATATAATCAGAACAGAAGGATTGGAAAATCTGATGCGCACAGGACAAATTGAAAGCTAGTTTGACAGAAGAAAACAATGCATAATATATTTAAGTGGGTTAATTAAATGGATGGTGGAATTGGGTTGAGGAGAAAATAGGAAAAAAAAAATTCTTAAGAGCATCAAATAACAGGAAATTGTGGAGAGCTATGATCATCTACGACCTCAGGAGACACGGTACATAAATAAGATGTTAAGCGTAGTTAATATTTCTGAGATAATGCATAATATGGCTCAAAACCATAAACGGAACACTTCTCAGTCAACATTCTACTATACCAATTAAATGTTAAAGAGAGTGTAGCCACAATTGTACACAAATGACAAATATAACCTAGTCTACATAGCAACACAGCACCATCTACTTTGAGCTTTCTTTAAAATTAATAGTTAAAACACGAGTAAATTGTGGACATACTTTCATATAAACGTTTGTCTTTGTTTTAGTGTGAGGAATCGCTCCAAAATTTGTAAAAGTATTTTTATAAACCTTATCGAAATCACCACTCAGTTTTAACTGATTTTGCGAGACAAGCTTGCTAACCATTACACGAGGTCGAGCTGTCCCCCACAGTATCAAGCATACCTGCATCAGACTTAGAGATGACTCTTCAAAAGAAATTCCCCTGACGCAAATTTGGCAAACATGAGGGACATATATTCTCCTGACATTAAGTATATTTCTATGAATGTTTGTGACACTTTTTAGCTAACCAGCTGATTTAGAGAGTTTCCTATATATGTGACATAAATTCTTTTAATTTAATGCCATTTACTAGATGGTCAGTTTTCTGGGTAGGGGGATAAATTCGCATATAGCTCAATTTCCCTGCTTGATAAAAAACACAAACATCACAGGTCAGGAGATGTCTGTCACCTATATGTTCCAGACGTTCCATATGACCTTTTCGGACACTTCTGTTCATCTTCTCCTTTACTATCCAAGATCTTGCGAAAGCAGCCTTTCCATCACGAAACCTCTACTAATCATGTCTACTGATGTTTGCAAGCTTCATTGATTCTTTAAGGCCATCGTTTTCACGTTCTTATGGGTTGTTCGATTTCTGTCAGTAAATTAAGTAAAGTGTAAGGCGTATGATACTGATATATATATATATATATATATATATATATAATGCTTCCAGAAATTAAGGTTTTTCACGTGTATATGAGGCTCTTATATTTGTACTGCCAACGAATATGTTGCGAATGGAGAGTGTCTGATTTCTATGTGTATTTAAATAAGACCTAATTGACCTCTGCAAAGAATAACCAAAAGCGCCGAGATTCACGTAACATCTCTCCATATCATAGACACACATAGGCACGCACATGCCGCGCGCACACACACACACAGGCGTACACGCACACACATACGCACATAAACACAGACACACACGTGCACAGACACACACGTGCACATACAGGCACACACACACACACACACACACATATATATATATATAAATATATATATATATATATATATATATAATAGCTGGCCACTCGTATTCGTGGATACCCGTCTACTAGGGCGGCGAGACAATCCCTATTGCATACGCTTGCTCTGGCACATTTATGTTTGTTCAACACCCATAGAGCTGAGCAGACCTTAGCGTGTGATCTAGCATGATCAACAATCTGAAC
Organism: Acanthosepion esculentum; assembly: GCA_964036315.1. Taxonomy (NCBI): domain Eukaryota; kingdom Metazoa; phylum Mollusca; class Cephalopoda; order Sepiida; family Sepiidae; genus Acanthosepion; species Acanthosepion esculentum. The sequence continues at coordinate 101,483,633 of OZ038478.1, forward strand.
AGCGCTACCACACTCAAGCCCTCAGTCACGATGTCTTGTGCCGCACGCTGAGATCGATAACGTTAGGAAGTCCCCTTCCTGACAAATGACTCTGTATTATATGTATATATATATATATATATATATATATATATATATATATATATATATATATATATATGGTATGTCAAGTCAATCGTAATTTTAAGACTTAACTCTGTACCACCTACCGCATGATTTGGGTTTCGGCGACTAAACTGGTTCCCTCATCAAGATTTTCTTGTGACAGAATTTGGCTAGAAACCCAAAGCTATTCAAAAATCTATTAAAGGTTAGATGAATCCTGTCATGGGAACAACGGTCATAATGCAGAGTCACGTGGGTGTAGAAATACATGTGTTTGTGTCCAGGCCCGCAGTAAGTCCAGTAGAAGACTAGAAACTCTTAACCTAGTGAAAGTGATGTAACAGCTGTGATTTGAAAGGCATCCAATGGTATAGGCTGTATTTTTCTTTTTGTGTACATGCTGTTCTTGCTTAGAACGTGGTAGTGACCCAGTGCAATGTCTTTTCCTCCGTTTCAAAAATTTCATACACCGTCATTGCTTGATATCGTAAGTCACAATTTACCGTTGTTGAGATTATTATTTTCTGTGAATATTTCTATTTTTATTCTTTCGATTTTTCTTTAGCATTATACAGGAAATAATGCTAAATTCTTAATAATAATAATCCCATAAACCTGGAAACTTAAGGATATAATTCTAACGACACGCCCATAAGAGCTAATATCAAAAACAACTCATCCAACTTTCATCTAAAAATTATCAACGCCACCAATAAAACAATAAAATATACTAGAAGTACCAGGTTTTCCTATTTTATTTCTTGAGTTAATGTTTGAATAAGCTCAGAACGAGTTTTACGACAATAAAATATCCGTAGAAATGTACCCACCTGTCGCACCGTTAATTATTTGAGCCAATGAAAAACAACTTTTGTTCTTCCAATGCTTCCTAAATATTTATGTTTTCATATTTGCTTGATCTTGTTATTTTAACAGGGGGCGGAATAAATGGCTTCAACATCTGAAGGCGCTTTAGTAGTGCAAAAGTTGTTTTCCATTAGCTAAGCAACATTCTTAGTAACAGGAAAATCTTCTGTAAAAATAAGGAAAAGAGTGTTGCTATACCGTTCCTTCTGTATGGTAGTAATTTCTCAACAATCTGATCAAAGATGAAGAGATTGGAGCAACAGAAAATGGAAACAAAAAAACATTTAGACTTAGAATCAGATAAAAGACAATTGAAATTGCTAGGGCATCTACTTATGAAAAAGGGCTTAGAGAATTTGATGTATTGAAGACAAGAGGGACAGATTCTTCTGTCCTTGTTGCCTTCAATACATCGAATAATTTACCTACCTAATGTGATTGTGTAAACGGTTGAAAAAAGAGAGAATAGGAGGGATAGCAAAAGTCAAACCTTACTAAGAGCTACAGAAGTCAAGATGTTGTGTAGAGAGCCATGAATCTTGAAAACGTCCGACACAGAGAATAATAGTAATAAACTCATCTTAACAGTTGGAGTTTAGAGCACACTTATTAATACTAAAATATTAAGAAATACGTTAAAATCTTTGTAAAAAGTTTTGTTTTCACCTCAAGGAAACTTGTAAAAATATTATTTGAAGCTAAATCAAGCAGTTTTTCATTATGATGATCAACCTTCTCAGTGAGGGTTGCGACGTCATTTTATAATATATAAAACATATAATAAAATATCTGAAATATAAAAGCCTTTTGCTGTGCAAAATCGTTATTTGTTTGTCCCAGCTCGAAATAAGTAAGCCGTGTTTCTAATAGATCCATAGCGCGTAAAAGAGCTCATGGGAACAACACGGAATTTTATTCTGTTGATATGACGTTGTTATTTCCACACAGCCATGGTTGTCGATCTGACATGTGTCGTTCGTGATTCGGCAAAGAAAAAAAAATTAAGTGTGAAGTAAAGAGAATGCTTACGCCTTGTCCCACCTTGGCTGTTATTCTCGTGAATAAGAGTGTTCAACGAAGTAGAAATCATTGGGGCTGAAAATAAAGGATTGTCTACTTTTTATCGTTTTTCACTCAGAAAAAAAGAAATTAAAAAAAATGTCAAATCCATCTATATCTACGCTTGGTTAGCAAATGGAACGATAACTGGTTTACATGTACATTTAAGGAGATAGCTGTTCGCGTTTAGCTAACAGCTAGAAGTTCAATAATCCCAGTTAAGTTAAGCAAGCTATTCTACGGTAGGTGAGTCCAAAAGTGGCTGTTTTTTAAAAC
>OZ038478.1:101488639-101498639 GCA_964036315.1 Acanthosepion esculentum
GTTGGAGTAACCAAAAAACAAATTCTGAAGTTTTTGTGATTTTTTCAGATATTGTGAAGATAGGCCGATAATTTTCAGCTTCCCTGATATATATATATATATATATATATATATATATATATATATATATATATATATGGACGGTAGAATGTCAGAAAGCCTTTGATGAAATAAAGAAAATGCTTACGTCCGACCTCTTTTTAACCCATTACAATCCAAAACTTGATATTGTAGTGGCAAGTGACGCTAGTTCATACGGGGTAGGAGCGTGTATTCAACACATAATGCCAGATGGTTCTAGAAAACCAATTGCACATGCTTCGAGAGCATTACTCCCAGGAGAACGAAGTTACTCACAGATAGAAAAAGAAGAGCTGAGTATCATTTTTGCCATAACAAAATTTCATAGATACATCTACGGCAGACATTTTATGTTAGAAACGGATCATAAACTTCTGATCACTAATTTTGGTTCAAAGAAAGGGTTACCCGTTTATACAGCAAATCGACTGTTAAGATGGGGAACAATTCTTCTTAATTATGATTTTCACATAAATCCCCTATCATCCCAAAATATAATTCATGCGGATACTTTATCAAGACTCGTACCGAGTCAAGAAGAAAGATTCGAAGAATCAATTATTGCAAATATCAGAGCAGATTGTGAGGTGAAAAGCATGGTAAACAACATTGTAAGAGAGCTACCGGTTACATCAAAGGAAATCAAAAAAGAAGCTGAAAGCGATGATTTCATTTTAGAAATAAAAAGCAAAATGGTAGCAAATGACCAAAAAGTGCAGGAGATTTATTCAATATGTGACGGAATTTTATTATATGGCGAGAGAGTAGTAGTACCAAAAAAGTTGCAGAAAACAATCCTACGGGACTTTTATATGGGTCACCCGGGGATTAATAGAACAAAAAGCTTAATGCGAAGCTTTGTATATTGGAAAGGAATGGATGTGGATATCGAAAACATGGTTCATCGTTAGCAGCTAAGGCACCACTTATAGTACACAAACCATGGCCCAAGACGGATCATCCGTGGACAAGATTACACATTGATTTCGCTGGTCCAGTAGATGATTATTACTACTTAATAGTGGTAGATAGTTTTACAAAATGGCCGGAAGTACTACGCTGCAAAAAGCCTACGTCCAATACCACAACAACTTTTTTGCATGAACTATTTGCACGGTTCGGTGTGCCAGAGTGTATTATGAGTGACAATGGTACACAATTCACTTCTGAAGAATTTAAGGAATTTTGTGAGTTATATCAAATTAACCACATAACGACGCCGCCGTATCATCCGAGATCCAATGGACTCGCAGAAAGATTTGTAGATACGTTAAAGCGCGCTCTGAAGAAAGCCTCAGGAGTTCCAACGGAAAAGGCGCTTCAGCAATTCCTACAAGTATACAGAATCACGCCTAACCAGAGAACACCATCAAACATGGCACCAGCTGAACTAATGTTCGCTAGGAAAGTTAAGTCAGTGTTTGACAAGCTTTTGCCAGGAAGAAATAGAATAAAGAACACTATGTATACAGCTAGAAAAAGATACACCCCCGGAGAGAAGGTGTTTTTCAAGTGCTATAGGAACAACATTGAGTTCTGGGAGCGAGGCATAGTGGACAAGAGAATCGGTGACCTGATTTATATAATTAAAGGGCCGAAGAATACTCATAAAAGGCACCAGAACAAACTTAAAAAATGTTACGTTCTAGAGCATGAAGAGAGTATACCGGATGAGGAGGAAGATCCCATTGGTGTAATGTATGATATTTTTCAAGTCGAACCTCCGCAGAATACTCCTGAACCGAGAAAAGGGAAAAGATATTAAAATTAAGCGGATTGACATATACATATGAAGTATGCAAATGGGATCTACAAAGAAATAGCCATAATCATCATCCCATATAGGAAGCCAGTTTGAAATCCAAAAGGGATTCCAAGGCTTGGGAGCGGGGTGTTGTGGTAGGATCCACCTAATTTGCATAGTGGAGTACCGACTATATAAATATGGTTGGTACCGGGAAGACAGAGAGGCGAATCAAGAGATTCAACTAGAGACTCTGCCCGACTGCGACTTAGTCAACACATTCTCCAGGAACGGTCTTCCCAGGAATATACAAAAGACTATATGTAAATATTGTGTACACTTTCTTGTTTCAATACATTTTGTTCTAAGTACATTTTGTTTTGTATTTATTTCCATGCATTAGTCAAGTTTCAACACACATATTGGCCTAAGTGAAAAAGAAAAAGTTTTACCTCGCCTCAGCGCGAGGTTGCGGCCCAAGGCCTGGTCGGAAAGAGAGAGAGAGAGAGAGAGAGAGAGAGAGAGAGAGAGAGAGAGAGAGAGAGAGAGAGAGAGAGAGAGAGAGAAGGGTCAGCCAGTATTTATAGCCAGGAGAGAGAGACCCCTGTTAAAGGATTAAGGAAATGAGCAGGAGCTAACTCCGACATATTTATATCTAAAGTATCTTAGATTTATTTATTATTATTTAGCTGGATATGAATGTACTTTAAACTAAGGAAAAGTTAGATCGGAGGTAATTCCTTGTATTTTATTCAACAAATTCTGTAAATAATATTAAAAAGTACCTGGTTCAGAACATTTTTAAAATGTTTTTCAAAATTAGCGAAGAACAGTTTTAAAACCTAAATGTAAATTAGTATAAGCTCTTTGAATAATCAATCAAGAAATTTAAGTTAAAGATCTAAGAGATTTGAATTGAGTGATTATTTAAACTCAAAGAAACATATTTATATAGGTTAAATGCCTAGAGCCTAGAACTTTTATGTCCAAGATGCATTATAAAGATTTAGCAGGATACAAATGTATTTTAACCTAAGGTAAAGCTAGATTGGTGGTAATCCCTTCGTGTATATCTATTAATTTATATGTTTAGTTAAAGAAGACCCGTTTAACCCGATTACCCGAGCATCCAATTTGGTCAAGAATGCATATATACGCACATACATATATTTTTTCTGCACCCATAATACATACACTGCAACAAGGAGTGTCATAATGAGATAATCACTAGTATAACGAAGTGAAAAAAATAAACAACATAAAAAACATAATAAAAACATAATAAAATTATAAAAATCCATAACATGCACGGCTAACAATAATTTCAGTTACCACCATATATATATATATATACATATATATATATATATATATATATATATATATATATATATATATATATATATATATATATATATTTAATGCAAAACTTACAGATCAATCACTCTCTCAGTTTTCATCCGTTCATATACACACATTCACACATATATGTATACATATAGACACATACATCTATGTATTTATGTATTTCTCTCTAAACACAATATTCTCACAACCCGCTCTATATGTATCCGAAAATATGACAATTCGCAAACAGAAACACCCGCATATATATATATATATATATATATATATATATATATATATATATATATATATATTCAGACACATACACATCTTTCCACAAGTAAATCTATATTCAATTCACCATATATATTACAATATATATACACATACATATACATCACAACCATAAGTTTCAGATTGCCATAAATATTCTTATGTGAAAATATATTACAATATTAGAACAATACACGTAGAGACAGGAATTGTATATAATCCAGAAAAAACGGTAATTTTCTATTTTTTAAAGCAGTGTTTGTGTCTGCATTTTGATATGAGTTTACTTCGAAGGCTGAGCGAATTCTCCTGGCTTTTATATTTAATTATAAGTATTTTCTCCAGCAGACAATGGTTACAACGGTCCCTGAAGTTCTTAGGAGTTTGTGCACTGGATATGAATTTCCACTCCAATTTTGGTGTGAGACCTTTGTCAATAAGGTCACCATACTGTCTGGATAAAGCTGTTCGGTTTTTGAGAGACCTATTGTTGAGGGAGTATCTGTTATTATAGAAGCATTGTCTCCAGTTTCCAGCAGATATTCCAATGTAGGATTCTTCATGTTTACATTTTCATCAGGAAAAATAGTCGCTTCATATACCACATTTTTAGACATGCATTTACCTCTAATAGGACACTCAGTTGTTGTTCTGCAATTGCATGTGTGGTTACTTCATACGTTACTTCACTTTTATGAAATTTATTTAGTAGCTTACTATTGTGGGCTGAGATGATTCGTTCTACATTTTTAACACAAGAGTAACTAATTTTAAGTGATTTTCTATTAAAAAGTTTTGATAGAGGATTCTCGTCATCAAAATGTTTATCTATCAGTTTTTAAAAGATGACACCTTCAAACTTTGGCCACACCAGGAAGATGTCCAGGTTCTACTGGACCATGTGAACTCAATAAGACTTCCGATACAGTTCACGATGGAGACAGAGAGTAGCAACACACTCCCGTTCCTGTATGTTCTAATATATCGAACAGAGCATGTGTTCATGTCATCCGTATACCGCAAACCAACATCCACCGGACAGTACCTCAATTTCAACTCCAACTATCCATACAGCGTAAAGAAAGGGATCGTCTCCTGCTTAGCAAAAGCATAAAAAGTCATAAGTGGCGACCCAGAGATATTAGATAAAGAATTGATCAGTATTAGCAGTGCCCTACAACGTAACAATTAGCTGGGTATATGGCAGCATCCCCTATAAATTGGGATTGAGAGGTACAAGAGGAGGACAACAACACCCAAAAAACAGTTAGCCTGCCTTATGTGAAGGGGTTATCGGAGAAAATACAAAGGATCTGCGGTCCATATAACATCAGGACAACCTTCAAAAACTGGACGAAACTTCGCAGATACCTCTCCCGAGTAAGACCTCCCGTAAAGGAGAGCATGAATTAAGAGTGTGTACGCTATCCCGTGCAGCTGTGAAAAGAAATATAAAGGGGAGACAGGCCGCCCCCTTAATGTATGGCTTCAAGAACACCAAAAAGCTGCAATACGAGTTGAAGTGGAAAAATCAGGCGTAGCTGACCACATATGGAGAGAAAAGGGAAATCAATTTTTCTCTGTGAGATCACGTTGAAATCATAGACATAGAACATCATTGGAAAATTCGTAAACTTATGGAATTTAGCACATATGCTAGGCCACAAAAATCTTCTGAGCCGACCAAGCATAGAAAATAATACAATATGGGAACCAGTAATAAGGAGTATCGGAGAAAAGCAATAATAACAATGAAAACCGCAATCTGACCTCTGGTAAAAACATGAAATAATAAAGGCAAATTTGCAATATGAGCACTGGTAAAAATGGTTGCTGAAGACATTAGGTTTATAATGACTAGAAATTCATACACAAATGTCTTCAAGGATACATGGGGCAGTGGATAAAGGCGTTAGTTAGTGACAGTACCCAAAGAGTGTGAGTTCAATACCTGGTTAAGTCGGTGGAGAACTTGGAGAGGTGAAATAACAGGAACTAACTGGCATCCATTAGATGTGGCATGTTATATATATATATATATATATATATATATATATATATATATATATATATATATATATATATATATATATATATATATATATATATTAAATTCGACCTTGCCAACCGAATGATCCTCTGTGGCCGAATCGGTTAAAAAGGCACGTAAGGCTATATGACGGTTCCGTATAGGATACAGGATAAATGTTATTTAATACTGTTTAATGCATTTACTTAAATACTTGTATCTATGAAAAGAATGTTAAACATAAAAATGTCTTTAATTATATATATACCTCCACGAAATGTAAACCAAAAGGGCATAGTACAATGAAAAGGCCGGCAAACTTGACGAAAACAAAATTTTATCGTCTAAATGTTTATGTTATTATTAAGAGGAAAGATCAAAGTATTTTGTGGTATTTTTCAGTCGTTTCTAACACGTCCGAAAATTTCGTTAAAAATCTTGTTTTTTTTTTTAGTCAGCAAAATTGACCATTTTTTTCCATTTTATAGAATCAATGAAAATCTCAGTTTGAAATTCTTTTAAATATCAATTATCATTTTTTTAAAATTTATTTTAGGAAAATCAGAAATTATAATGTTTATTTAAAACATTTTGAACCAAGCTTAACTTAGCTTTTGCGCCGAAAAGATGTAATTTGAAAATATAATAAAGCAGGTCATAAACTTTCGCGTCATTTGACAGGTGTTGAATGACCTATTGATGGATTCCGTGAGGATAATTTGTTCTACGGAAGGAGAAAAATGAAATATTTTACATTTAAGTGAACAAATTATTTACCTCGTTATTTTTAAGGAAAACCTTCAGCGCTCTATTTTTTTGTTTTTTTTGTACTTAGCTTTAACCTTTACGTTTATGATGCTTTATGGAAAATATATTATAAAGAAATTAAAATAAGACTGTTACGAATGAGATTAAATTTCATAAGAAAGGTATCTAATTAATTTATAGGTACCTTTTTCATGAAATTTTATCAGAAGTGTACATAAAATACTATGATTTTATGTATATTTACTACATTTTACTGTGTTATTTGGATTTCCATTCATTTTATTATTAATTTTGATATTTCATTTATGAAAAAAATGCCATAACTGAGATTAATATAAAAATAAGATCATATAAATTTCATAAGATGGTACTGATACTTTTAGGTACCCTGCTCAGTTGAAACTGAAAAATCCAATAAACGTCTCTACACGTGTTTCGCAAAATTAAAGGCCTTAACAGCGGAGAACAATGCTTAAATCAAATAACGCAACTTAATTGCATTCTGGTTGGTCTTCCGTACTTCATAATTAGAGCCCGATTATAAACACAAAATTACATTCTTAATTACTTCCTGTCTTCTGATTAGTCAAAACGATACAATTTACAAAGCGTTAAAAAAGGATCTATCTCAAAAGGACATCCGGTGTGGCTTTTAACTAATTTGACAATATTTTAACAACTTAAATGTAAAAATCTATTATAATTAAATAAATAACAAGTAACTGTATTAAAAATTCATTTTTTGCTTTCAGTATGTTACAGTTGAGAGCTAATTTTCAGGTACGGGCGGTCCAATTAAAAAAAAACATGATTTGCATTCTTCAAAGCCTTGTGCTTTTAACTATTGTAATCACTAAACCCTTAGTTATTGTGTGGGGGGTAATAAATATAAAAAATATTTCTGCCATGACTTTAATAAAAAAAAACATATTTATAATAATTTCAATCATCTGTGAATAGTTTCTGAAAGTTTCATTAACTTTCGATAATTATTTTTTATTTTTGCAAGATTTCCCATAATAATGTGTGTCATACAAAAAGAAACGTGCTAAAAATTGTATATGTTATTTTACTACTGCCGGTGATACAAAGATAAACAATGTTTTTTAGTCAAAATTTAGAATATTCTAAAAAGAAGTAATTTTTTTTTTAAATAATGAAAAAAAAACGTTGGTCTTTCCTCTTCATGATAACATAAGCATTTAGACGATAAAATTTTGTTTTAGTCAAGTTTGGCGTCTTTTTCATCATGCTATGACATTTTTTTAGCGATTTCGTGGAGGTATATATATATATATATCTCTCTCTCTCTCTCTCTCTCTCTATATATATATATATATATATATATATATATATATATATATATATATATATATATATATATATATATATATAGGGCAGATTATATTTAAAGTACATGTTATATGAGTGATGAACTTCTACCACAGTTGGCAAGTTATTGTAAGTTCACTACAACCCATTAGATTTTACGAAATATTTTATCATAACACAAAATAAGACAGTGTTGATGAAAGGCTATATTGTCACAATGGAAATCGAAAAGTCCGGTTTTTATGACGTCGTGTTCTGCTGGGAATGAAACATTAAAGTTGTAACTGGTTGTATTGAAATTCTCGGGAAACAGACACGAATAAATTCTTTCCATTTCCCTGAAACTTTTAACCCTTCTTGACGAGCCACACGTTCCTAACCGTCACGCTCACGTTTTATGGCCACTTAGGACAGTTTAGCGCTTTGATCGGCTGAAAGAGAGGAAAGGAGAGCATGGTATATGTAGCCTGAGTCTAGTTTTCCTTGATGTAAGGTGAGTATTAGTAGACACCACGTAAGATATTTACTAGGGACTTTTGTTACTTTTGTTCGGGAACATATTTATAGAAAGCATTAAAGATTTACTTCAAACGACAATGGAATTCTTAATAAGTAAATGTAACAAATAAAAAATAGATCTTTCGATTGAGAACGTAAAATATCTTTAGGCGATATGAATAGTAAAATTATTGGATCGTTTTTTTAACTGTATATTCAAAATTACGTAAACATAATATTTTTATTTAATATTATTTTTCATGGTCGTGATTTACTAACCAGCTTTCGATACGTAGCTGTCCGAATCCATATATAATCATCAACATCCAGTAAAATATATATGGACGATTCAAATACAAAATATTCCCCTTTGTTTGTATCTCTTTAAATGCAAGAATTAATGATATTTCAAAACATCATTACAAATTTTATAAGTTTACAAATATTTGTCAATATCTGTATTTAACTAGACGTAAGATTTAAACCCAAACTTCTGCCGAAGATAGGGAAAGGAATTAAAAAAAAAACGACATTCAACCATGCCGTAGCATTTTGTATGACATGCATCCAACAATTCTTTTAATCATTTCGACCCAAACAGTGCGATAATGTTCAGTCTTAATGCACACCAGACTGTCAAAGCAAGCATATTTCATAGCTATCTAAGATAATCCCATTCGTCGGCGGTGATATACGATTCACCCTTTACCATTGGTGACCTCGATTTAAATATCTGTGACTAAAGCTGGGACTGATACCTGCAGGCGTGAGAAAAACCGTTGGATAGATGGTTAGATGAACAACTACCCCAGAGAAGAGAGGGCAACCTTTGACGGAGAGTGTAAAAAACACATTTCCGACGAGGGCCCTGTTGACCGTAGCGCACATATTGATCGAGAGTAATTGGTGAATTCAGGAATAAAATTTAATGTTATATGTGAAAAATTCAAATCCCGTGGTATCATTTAGCCAGCACATTCACATTAATACAAGCAAAGTAGGTAAAAACGTATTGATTGTTCTTGTATTGTAGCTATTTTTGTATGCAAAGATTGTTACTTATATTTACCTGAAAAAATTCGTTTGAAACAGAAAATAGGGCTTGATTGCTATGTGTTATCCAACTTCTTACATGGCATTGGCTGGACAATCTCTCTAGGGATTCGGAATAAAAGTCTAGAGGCAGCAGAAATGGGGTTCTACTGAAGAATACTGAAAAATTCCATGGACGTAACCAATATAAAACAAGGATGGCTTAAAGAATGTGCGAAAAGAAAGAACATTTTTATTCAGAATTAGAAAGATTGATTGATTCGTTTTCTATGGCTTATCAAATCTTTCAAGGTTCTTTAAAGCCAGAAAATATTTTTAGATTTTAACATAATATTTTAGATAACAATGATTTATTGATATAATTCATACTATTTAACACAAAAGGTGTAGGGAGAAAACGTGGATTTATACCTTTTCCATGGATATTTGCGCGTAAGTTATTATATCGAATGAAGTGGAATTGGAAGTCGGTTCACGATTAAGAATTCGAAGCTATTATCCATTACATTACCTGCATATCCAAGCTTATAGCTGATATTCTCAAACAGTCATCCATCTAGGTACTGAGCATGATCGACGTTCCTTAACTTTCGTGATCGTACGGAAAACGGTGTTTCAACATGATGTAGCTGTAAGCCTTGGAATCAGAAAGAGACGGCTGAAATTCCTTGGACAGGTTGATATGGTGAAGGTTGCAAGCCACTTAGCTGACAAGTTTCTGTGAATGGACGGTGGAATAGTGGACAGGAGCCTTAGCCAAAGAAAAAGAAATGCCGAGAGCCACATGATATAGGAAGTTATGGAGAGCTTGAACAGACGCGACACAAACAAGAACAAGAACAAAGAGTAGAAGTAAAACAAGAAGAATCACACGT